>BCKG01000001.1:2463180-2837744 GCA_001600535.1 Yarrowia sp. JCM 30696 | reverse complement strand
CATAAAGTACCCGTAGTTTATGCCATAAAGTACCCGTAGTTTATGCCATAAAGTACCCGTAGTTTATGCCATAAAGTACCCGTAGTTTATGCCATCGGCATAAACCACACAAATAGAGAAACTCAGAACCGCATAATTCTACCTTCTATTAACCACTTTCATTCAATAGTGAACTGACAACGAGCTATCAGCCATATATTATCCTCCCCCTTCTCTTATCATTTTGACACTTAAGATTACGGATAACGAAGAGTCCGATGACTTATACGAGTAAAAGCAACTAATAACATACAATACAAGCGACAGAAGCTCTAATTCAGATCTACGAGTACTTCGTACTTTCAGCAGGGACACTCACCCGGCCTCTCTTCTCTCTTTCATACGTTAGCATTATTATGGGTATTCTCTGATTAAATTGACAAAACTGGTAATTGCGCTAAATCACCTGCTTAAAGAAGCATGGCGACGGCGGCCAGACCGGCCAGACCGGCAGAGACACCGAAGGCAGCGGCACCGTTGGCCTGCTCGGGAGACTCCTCGACCTGAGTGGGCTGGGGCTGGGGCTTGGTGGCGCACTCAACACCCTCACCGCAGTCAGTGATGGTCAGGACAATGGTGGAGTTGGCAGTCACAGCAGCACCGCCGGTGGGGACGGGGACGGGGGCCTCGGTGATGGCGGGGGTCTCGACGGGAGCAGCCTCGGTCTCAACGGGGGCAGCCTCGGTCTCAGCGGGCTTCTCCTCGGTGGTCTCGTCCTTGAACATAGCTCGGGGAGCGAAGGGAATACCCTGCTCGCCGCAGACGTTGGAGTTCTGGACGGTGTAGACGTAGTCGGCTCCCTCGGGGGCGGGGCAGGCGGTCCACTCGTAGTTGGGCACGTAGACGTAGTCCTGGCCGTTGACCTCAATGTCTCGGGTGCCGGCTCCCTCGGAGTCCACAACGGTGGCGCCGTTGCCGAACTGGATGGGCTTGCCGTTGGCGAGCAGCAGCATGTCCTTGACCTCGAAGTCGGTGGACTGGTAGGTGCCGCCAATCACAAGGTTCTCGCCGTTGGAGTAGACGGCGGAGTTCTGGATGTCGGAGCCGGATCGGATGGCGATGATGCCAAACTGCTGGGCAGAGACCATGGAGGCGGCGGTGGCAAGGAGGAGGGTAGAGAACTGCATTGTTAACGAGTGTAAGGGGTTGAACGAGTGTGTGTGTTGAAGGTTGAGAGAAGAGGGAAGGGGGGAATATATATAGACATGCGCGGTGTTTGTGTCACATTTGACATGTGCCTGTAAACACGACACACAAAGGTGACACTCCTCCAAGGTGTGCCATTGACTTTGCTTTTGCGTCTGATTTCAGCAAACTCAGGGTTCATGTTGTGTTAAAAAATGAGCCTAACGTTGTGTGTAGCACTGGGAAGACATGGTGATGCTAAAAACAGATAGACTATGGCTGTTGGATACGAGAGGTAAATGAGCGGGTATTATAATATGGTCATTGCAAGTTGATTGAGAGACTATTAATCATTCTACGACTGCTTTTCCATATCATTCTCTCCTGCTCCCGCACATTCCATTGTTGACGCATGAAGTAGCATGGCGTGAGTGACGTGCAGCCGTGCACGGAAATGAATTCGAAGCAGTCGCTGTTAGGAGATAAGAAGGAGAACAAGAGGAAGGGACGGAGAGTACTGCGAAATTGGTCACGTGATTGAATACTCGCCAACAGGACGCTGGCTGAGTTCGGAGGCATTCTGAGTGCATCTCTTTTACGTCCTCCCTCGGTCCGATGACCCGTTGGGTGTCTCTGATGCCCCACACCAAAACCCTCTTTACGTTTCTGGAGATGACTCTGCTTAGTTGGGAAGAGATCAACTGCATAAGAAGACAAGAAACCAGTCTGTCGGTTCTTTGTCGGAATAGAAAGATCCATTTATAGAACAGAGGTCTGTGTTTCCTGGTGCTTCGAATCAACTCCCTTCGCCTCTTTTCTCATATTATCGCCAGTTTCTACAATGTACAAGTACTTGTAGCCATTGTTGTGTATAATTATCTTCCATCTCTTGGCTGCACTGTTTTCATTTCAAGTTGCTTCCAATTCTCATCTGTTTCTCTTCGCGTTCCACACGTCTAACGCTGTATGAAGTCTATCGGCGATATACACACGCCGATTATCACCCAGTGCGGCGGACCAAGACATCGAATAATATGTTCGTTTTGAAGAAAATCACTCTTGTTCAACTGTTCCAGTGACAACACCTTATGAAGACACATACAAGTACACAGTCTCTGTCTCCATACAGTACTCGTACCAACTCCTCACAGCTCTCTCCCATTCCGAAGCAAACCTCATCTTTTGCACGTCACATTCCACTGTCGCATTCCACATGTCCGCAGAAGCAACCTCTCTCGTGAGCCGAGTTGGAGATGGAACAGTTCTATGATTAGAACAGACAGTCCATCCCCTCAGCTAAGCCACGATTGGAGCTGAAAAAGGTGAGTGAAAGCTTTGTGCCCGTTCAGGTGAGTAACTATCAATATCCGTTTGACTGGTCAGCCCCTACTTGTAGTCTATTTTTATCACGATCTCAGGACATCTTTACCCCCCTTCTCTGGTGTACTCCTTACTTGTAGGTCTCTCACGTCAAACGTCACGTAAACTACGATACAATACAAGTACGGATACGGAGTACCTTGTCCAGCACGGATACACACTGTATCACGCTAAATCTGACAGAAGTATACCGTGCCTAATTATTCCACGGCTTCGGGCCGAGTCGCAATGTGACGTCATTCAATAGATGAACCGTTATTACAGCTTCCAGGTGCTTATTTATAGCTCTCTCACGTCAAACGTCAAGTAAACTAGCCGTACCACACTAAATCTGACAGAAGTATACGTGCCAACTCCACGCAATTTCGGCCCGAATGGCAGTCTGACGTCATTGAATCGATGACGTGAGCAGAATTCGTTTCTTTCAGCTTCTATGAACCAGCTTCCAGGTGCTTCTGAAGATCGAGATTAGAACATGCTTAGTAAAGCTTATGTAATGAAGGGAGAAAACAAGGCTATATCTGATCAAATAAACCTATGGAAACGTTGGTGAGTTCTCTAAGAATATCTCACGACTTATTTTGTCAGATTTATACAGTTTTCAGTCTTCTCTGTGGACGTTAACGGCATATTTGTTAGCATTTCTTTACCAACCCAACATTTCCAAAACACGGAGAAAACGAAACGACATAATAACAGCATTGTGTTACTCTTTTAGAGACATACAATATGTCATCTAACTCTCCTGCTCATTCTGATTCGATTGATACCACACACTTGCCAATAGACCTTCTCATTACCAAGATATAGGTACTTTTGTTAAAGTCACGTGACCTACTCAGACCTCTCGTTACCACGTCAAAAATCACTGAAAAAATATCGCCAGGTCGTGTGGTGTAATGGTTATCACGTCCCGCTCACACCGGGGAGGCTCGGAGTTCGATCCTCCGCATGATCATAAAAGTCAACTTCAAAGTTGACCTCATTTTTTGCAAATAACATGCAATATTGGCCAATTTTTTTCTGTTCTCTTTTTTTATTACATTTTGGCACTCTTTCCCTACTTAAATTTCTTGTCTATCATCAGAATATATTACAGCACCTTGGTGCATACAGTGATTCTATATTACATTAGTCCTCCTCTTACTGCTTGGCAAACCGAGCTTCAGCAGCTCTAGCTCGTCTCTCTCGCTCAAGTCTCATCTTGGCTTCATCAGAAAGACCTCTAGTGTCCTCCAGTTTGGTAGCCATCTGAGGCAGTCTCTTTCCAAGTCCACTTTTGGCCACAATCTTCTCGTATCGTTTGTTCGAGTCCTTCTCCTTCTGCTCTTCCTCCTGTTGAGCAATAGACGCCTTGACCTGCTGGTTATGTTCAGCAGCCTCCTTTTTGTTTCGCTCTTCAATCTGCTCCTCAGTGAGAGCTTCTCCAATATGACTGGCCTTCCAGTCCCATTTATCTTCTCCAAGGGCCCCTCTAGCAAGCTGGAAGGCATCCTTGGTCTTAATATCAGACGAAAGGTCCCAGGCAGTCTTTCCAAGCGAATTGACCACTGTAGGATCAGCTCCCAGCTGCTTGAGAAGAACACTCACAATGTAAGCACTTCCCTCCTTGGCAGCATAATGTAAAGCAGTGGGGCACATGGTACCCGTCTTGTCTCCCTCCGGGAACTCCAGGGTGTAAGGAGACTTGATCTTTTGCAGCTTGAGGTAAGAAATGAGCTTAGGAGCTCGACTCTTCCGAATGAGCTCTGTAATCTCAGCTGTTTGTTTCATGAGAGGAGTGAGAGCCACAGAAACAGGTTTGGACTGCTGCTGCTGCTGTTTCTTTGCCTCAGCGGCAGCCAGACGAGACTGCTCCTTTCTAGCCTTCTCAGCTTCCTTCTCACGAGCCTTTTCAGCCTCTTCTTCCTCCTTACTAACGTCGACCACCTTGACAGTCGACAGTTCCGTCCAGGAACGCAGAACCTCGGTGTAATTCGCTCGACGGGTGTTGAAAGGGATACTCTTAACTCGGGGATCGTTTTTGGGAATAGGACAGCCCTCAAATCCGAGAACAAGACCTCGACTACCCTTACCACTGGCTCTGATGTAAATGTTAGCAGCAGAAGTAGGAAGACCAGGAAGCAGTCGCTTCTTCCACTCGGGAGAGGTCAGAAGCTCCTTCACTTCCATCTGAAGCTGACTTTCACCGTATCTTCGTAGAGAAGAACCCACAGACTTTGCCTTACCCTTGGAACCATCTGAAGCACTCTGAGAACCTCCCTGGCTTCGACGAGTGGTATATCTGTGGAAAGACTTGGTCTCGAGGATAAGGGGAACCATTGTGTTTTTGATTTTAGGCGAATGCTGGAAGATAGCGGCCGCAAAATGACCTCCACCAGCCATGATGATAACAGAAGTGGCTTCGGGAAGGGTGTTGACCCGCTGAATCTCGCCAAGAATACTGGCCTCGGTGGGAGTCACGTGACCAAGCGCATTCTTGTAAACAGTCAGAGTCTTTGGCTCAACTTCTGGGGATTTCAGGAAAATAACAGGACTTCCCTTGAGTTCGTCCTTGGAGCTAGTCTCGTCTCCATCTTCAGAGATTGAAGCCAGTTCCATTTTTCTAGGCAAACCAAACTCCTCGTCACTATCGGACTCCGTATCCTCCTCACTGTTGCTGTTACTATCTGAATCGTCGTCCTTTTGGGTCTCAATCAGCCCATCTTTCAGAAGCTGATCGTACTCGGGTTTTCTGATAGCTGCCAGACCCTGCAGTCGCAGTTTGTGGTTGTATCGATGGAACGCCTTTTCCTCGGCGGTGAACTGGCTCTCGGGCTTGATTTCTGACTCTTCAGATCGCAGAACTCCGTTGAAATCATACACCTTCAGAGACTTGAGAATGGTCTCTGGAAGGTTGTACAGAAAGTACGCTGTGGGTGCCTGTTTTGCTTTCGCCATGGTGACAAATTGTTGTGGGAAGAATTAAAATGCGTTTGTGTAAGATGATAGAGTTAACAGCAGCCCGGTAGCTCCTTATAACTGCTAGATCAAGAGGTGTTGATGACGCACTTGGAAATGGGATGAATCATTGCCGCTTCTGTCATGCACGCTAATTCTCTGGAAGATTCTGCTTAGTAATAGAAAGAAATGTGGTTATAAATAGGAAGACAAACAAAGAAATTCGGGGTTGTTAATTAATGGTATGAGTCATGTTTTTATTCTCTTCATGTAGGTGTATCTGTTATGTTGGCTCTCTAACTAAACATCCTTATAAGTACTTGACCCGTATCTAGAAAAGTACAATATCTGAATGGAAAGGTCTATTTTTGTCTATTGTTACATGCACACCCCCTAGTTATATACAAAGCTCGCTCTATCCTTCCAGGGATACTCGTCTCTGGTAGCAAAGCCCTCATCTCCAGGTCTCTTGAGATCAAAACGATCATCAAACCACTTGATCAACTCCACCATGTTCTTGCAGTTGTTGAGATCCTTCTTCTCGTACCGGGTGAACTCGGCCTCGAGCATTTCCGAAAAGTGGTGGATTGTCAGAGCATAGGGAAGTCCGTAAGCGGTGACGTAATCCCAAAACAGCTCGACTGCTCTCCAGGGAGTCTTTGTGTAGCCTGCAAACATGGCCGGGTTGCTGAGAATGCCTCTGGCAGCCATGACTCCGTCGCAGCCCGTCAGCTGCACAATCTCCTCCATGTTAGTAGTTGTAAATGCATCTCCATTGGCAATAACGGGAACCTGGACATTCTCCTTGACAATCTTGATTCCGTCATAATTAGGCGCCGTTCTACTTCTCTGGGGGACCAGACGACCATGTACACTGATGGAGTCGGCTCCAGCAGCTTCTACGAGCTTGGCAAAGTGCACAGTGTCGTTCAGATCCTTGTGAATACGCATCTTCACCTCCACGTAGATTTCAGGCCCGCATTCTTTACGAATAGCTGCCACCATTTCAGCAACAAGATCAGGAGCCGTCATGAGTGCTGCTCCAACTCCCTCTCTGATTTGTTCCTTGATAGGACATCCACAGTTGATTCCTACTCCGTCCACATATGGCTGCAGCATCTTCACTGCTTTGACCATATCTTCGGCGTTGTTTCCGCCAAGTTGCACGATGAGCGGGAAATCGTCCTTGTTTGTGGTGAAATCACACAGACGAGCAGTCTGATTTCGACAAAACTCGCGTGCCAACATCATAGGAGAGTACACCACGTCGCAGTCAAAGTGTCTGACGAGGGCTCGAAACGGCAGCTTTGAGTATCGGACCATAGGTCCTGCGACCGTTACTGGCTTGCCCTCCTCTTTGCGCCGTCGAAACACCTCTCGGATGCGGTTTTCGCTCATTGCAAACGTGTTTGGAGATGGAATCGGATATACAATGAATTTTTCAGACTACCGGGTTTTGAGTTTTATATTTTTGCGATAAGGTTAGTCAAAGTGAAAATATATCGAAGCTGGAAAGCTCCAAACCCCAGAACTACGCTGAAAAAAATGTCTGACGAGCCCGTGGTCAAGAAGTCAAAGGTAGACGAGCAGCCCGACGTGATCGTCGACTCTGTGTACGAAAAACAGCTCAACGAGGGCCGTGTTCGAGGAGTCGCTAGCATCAAGCCCGAGTATCTCGTCGCTCGAGCTCCTACTGATGCCAGAGATGCCCCTCCTTCCATGAACGATGATCTTGCCGAGGGCGGCGAGAAGCCCGAGGAGAAGAAGAAGGGCGGCCAGAACAAGAACCGGCAGCTCAAGCAGAAGAAGGACAGCATTAAAATGTGTTCCAGTGCTCTGCAGCTCAACGAGGACGGAACTCCCCAGGAGTGTTCCTACGGCTCCAAGTGCAAGTTTGAGCACGATCTCAACAAGTACCTCGAGTCCAAGCCCGAGGATATCGACGGTGTTTGTCCCGTGTTCAACGCTACCGGTAAATGTCCTCAGGGATTCAAGTGTCGATGGCTGTCTTCCCACAAGGACAGTGAGGGAAAGCTTGTGGTTGACGAGGAGAAGAAGAAGGCTAACGACGAGGTCAACAAGGAGCTTAACCACGTGTTCAAGCACCTCAACTCGCTGCAGCGAAAGAAATACGATCTGAGCAAGGCCGAGGAGACTATCAAGCTCATCGATGCTCAGATTGTGCGAGACGAAGACGACGAGCAGACCAAGCTCGAGAAGAAGGAGACTATTGAGATTGACACCGGCCGAATCCGAGCCAGCGAAAAGAAGAAGCTCAACCTCAAGGGCAAGTACATTGTTTCTCCTCTCACTACAGTTGGAAACCTGCCTTACCGACGACTGATGAAGGATCTCGGTGCTGATGTCACCTACGGAGAAATGGCTCTTGCTCTGCCTTTGGTCCAGGGTTCCAAGGCCGAGTGGGCTCTCACCCGGTGCCACACCTCCGAAGTCGCGGAGGGAAACCACTTTGGAGTCCAGATCACCGCTCAGAAGCACTGGATGGCCATCAAGGCTGCCCAGGCCGTCACCGAGCTGTGTTCCGGCATCTCTGAAATGAACCTCAACTGTGGATGCCCTATCGACCTCATCTACCGACAGGGAGGAGGCTCTGCTCTCATGGACCAGCAGGGCAAGACTGCTCGAATCGTGCGAGGCATGAGCATGGTCTCTGGAGACGTGCCCATCACTGTCAAGATGCGAACCGGTACTGGATCTACCCCTACAGCCAAGAAGCTCACTTCCCGACTTCTTTCCGAGGGTCAGACTGCCGCTTTCACTCTCCACGGCCGATCTCGAGCCCAGAGATACACCAAGCTCGCGGACTGGAACTACATTCGAGAAGTGGCCGACTCTGTGGTCAGCACTCGAGACGCTGTTCGAGAGCAGGCTGAGCTGGACGACCATGTCATCACCCATCCTACCTGGGTTGTTGGAAACGGAGACTGTTACTCGTGGTCCGACTGGCATCGAGCTGTGGACGAGGCCCATGTCGACTCCGTCATGGTGGCTCGAGGAGCTCTCATCAAGCCCTGGATCTTCGAGGAGGTCGAGAGCCGACAGAACATTGACAAGAGCGCCACCGAGCGTCTCGAGTACTTCCAGAAGTTTGCCCAGTACGGTCTCGAGCACTGGGGATCCGACCAGTACGGAGTCAACCAGACCCGACGGTTCATGTGCGAGTTCATGTCCTTCACACACCGATACGTGCCCTCGGGTATTCTGGAGTACCTGCCTGCCAAGATGAACGACCGACCGGATCTGTGGAAGGGCCGAGACGAGATGGAGACCATGCTGGGCTCCAGTGACTACAAGGACTGGATCAAGCTGACCGAGCGGTTCCTTGGACCTGTGGGAGACGAGTTCGAGTTCACCCCCAAGCATAAGAGCAACGCCTACCCTGCCGAGAGTGGTTAATGTATTATATAGTAATGAAAATGGATAAGGAGACAGGTGGAAGTGTAGAAAGGAGGATGTCGGTTGTTGATGAAGCACGCACATCTGATTGATTGACTTCTTGGAGAGACCTGAGAATGGCTATATTACGTATGAATATCAATTGACGGTATCTTTATTATCCGTACTAGAGGAATAGTGGATAGCTCACAATACACGCAAATCAACGAGTTCTTCTCAAATATCTAATTGAACTATACCATTGGAATCAGAACGACTTGCAGAGGCAATTGGTTGGTTATTTACATCAATTGGTCATAGTAATTGTACTTGTGGTAGCATCTTCTACTCATGCCATTGTATCCAGAACTAATATGAAGAGATATTGAGACGGTAATATGTCAATTGAGTCTGATTGAAGCTATTGGACAATTGTAATAGATATTTGGACTGTTAGTATCGTCCACTACCCCTCAGAGCTCAATGCCACTACCAAGGCTATACTCATACGCATCATAGATCATCTTTTATTCATTTTACGACTTAGGCAGTCTTCTTGTCGAGCTTGACGTTGCCGGAAGAGGCGTTGAGCTCGTCGCTGATTCGGTTGTACTCGGTGGACAGGTTGGCGGACTGCGACTTGAGAGCGGCAATGTCCTTGTCCTTCTGCTGGAGCTCGGCCTTGAGCAGAGTGATCTCCTTGTTGGCGTCGTCGGAGGCAGACAGCTCGGCCTTGACCTTGGCGTTGGAGGAGCCCTTGAGCTCGTTGATCAGGTCTCGGGCGTTGATGAGCTCAATGACCAGCGAGTAGGTTCGGTTGAGAATCAGCGACAGAAACAGCGTGAAGCCACAGAGGTACATGTTTCGCTGGCTGTAGAACTTTCGGGCCTGGAGCTCGGATCGCTCGGTGGCCACGAGGTTGCCCTTGTACTCGCCGGTGGATCGGTCCACAGACACCCGGTAGACCCGGTTGACGGAGTCGATGAAGAGAATGAGAATGAACACAAAGGTGAAGTTGAGGCCGAGCCGCAGCTTGTCCAGCACCTCGAGCTTGCTCAGAGACAGGAACAGCTGCCGTCGAATCTTCTCGGGGAGAGGGGCCACCAGCAGCAGGAAGGTGACCATCTCCGTCACCAGAATGGCGAAAACAAGAGTGTAGTAGAGAGTCATGGCAATTGTGGGTGTACAATTGAAGGTGGCGAAGTTGCACGGAGTTGGATGTGATAGAGTGTCCAGACAATGGCCCCAGTATGCACTTCCAGGAGCAACCTTCAACCTTGTTTGCCACTTGGGCAGGTATAGGGAGGAGACTGGGGGAGGAAATAGAGGCTGTTATATAGACGCGGGTTGGGTCTGTGTCGCTAGCTAAAGACGTTTTTTCGCACAATTGAGGTCACCAGACCTCATTAGCCCTGGTTTTCTTTGACACACAAACGTCTCCCCATAATATCACATGGGTCGACAGATGCTTAGCTTACATACGCAACGTATTAGTACACTCTTTTTTTAGACTCCCCTAACCAGCCCTGTGAGAGGTGAAACGGAATCTATGACACCCCTGTAAGAGGGCTGTAGAGCTGATTGGGTAGCTGTGGCAATTGATCACGTGATTGAAATTTGGTCTATGTGATTAGTCAGATGATTCCCAGAGATGGGCGTAGCTCGTATTCAACGAGCAACCGAGGCAGAACTGTATCTTGTCAAGTAAACTGAGGGGTGTAAAGGTGACAAAAACGCCGATAATGGTAAATATTAGCAGTGATGAAACAAATGAAGCTGGTTATTTGTTAGTAAATAGATGTGTGGCTATCCAGTTGACTTGCTGTTAAAGCTCTAAGACCTCTGCATCACCAAATTGGGACCCCCAGCTGATTATTCATCCCAACTAGTTCTCAACTAAATAGGTGAAACATCGAGCACGACTTCTAAAGCCCACTTATGTTTCATTACTTGTCGTAGAAAGTCAATAAACAAGCTGGTATAGGCAACATCACAGATATAGCAGTCAATTGTGCTCAGAAAGACGTCTTTTGACCTCATATCTCTTCTCGATGTCTTATATTAGGAACCCCAATCTGCTTTGTCTGTCAATCTTAGACATGATGATCAGATCTCTACATGTCCTTCAGTAGTTCACCTTCGTAGAGGTAAAGAGACGCTCAACTCGAAGGTAAGCTACCAATGCTGAAGATGCACGTTCAACGACACCTCCTCTTAACTACTCGTACTTCATCGCCTTCCAAGCCTGATACTCTCATGCGTCCATGCACAACCCCTGTCGCTCAATCCACTTGAACCAGGTAATACACGGTCCTCGCGTGACCACAACGGTTAGTGTTGTTTCTGAGTCATCGAGATCCAACAAGTCTCACGGCTAGTGCCTCTTCCTAACCTCTATGTTCTAGACCTTCAGTCAACAACTTCCAGTACAGTATTCAGCCGTACCGAACTATTGTACAGTACATAGGCAAGGCAGACATTCACAACATCAAATAACCACTCCTACAGAAGTTATGACTAAGAACTGTTGCAAGATCGGAAAAATTCTCCGTCGCCAAGCACTCAACACTTGTTCCGCGATCCTACCCTGTCTTTATTTCATAACTGGAGAACAAGCCAAACCCTGCAGCTCAGCTATCAACATGTCCATTTTAGCACCTATTTAGCCCGTCTTCCCGGATGCCAATACTGGTTACAACCACGGCTCGGAAAAATTGTGACACAAGCCGGATCAATGGGTCAAGCGAGATGAATGGAAAAAAGCACAAAAAGAAAGGCCTTTTTCCGACCCGCTCGGAACGTAAATTTACAGGAAAAGATCATTTGCCTGGACCACGGGAGCAAGAATGGATGACCCCCACGGGTGGAGGTATGCTCAAGGTCCAGACTATACCCCCACGTTGAAGGGATAACTCAATTGAAACACGTAGACAGCAATATTGAGCGTTGTTGAGCAAATACAATTGTACACCAGTCTCATTCCTACACATGTCATTTTTCATATCTCAATCAAATTGCTATATCGTCCCCATCTAACATCATCTTTTATACATAACTTACAAGGTGTTCTTGGCGTTGAAAACCTCAAAGGCAGAGTCGAGTCGCTTGGCCATGGTCTTCTCTCCCTCTCGGACCCAGACACGGGGGTCGAAGTACTTCTTGTTGGGCTTGTCCTCACCGTCGGGGTTGCCGACCTGCTGCATCAGGTAGTCCTTCTTGGACAGAATGTAGTCTCTGATACCAACAAGGTAGGCGTACTGCAGATCGGTATCGAGGTTGACCTTGACAACACCGTTGTCAATGGCGATCTTGTAGTCGGAGTCGGAAGAACCGGATCCACCGTGGAAGACAAGGTAGAGGGGCTTGCCGTTGCCGTTCTTCTCGGGAGAACCAATCTTCTCGGCAGAGTAGGCCTGGTGCTTCTCGAGCAGCTCGGGGTGCAGCTTGACGTTACCGACCTTGTAGACTCCGTGGACGTTACCGAAGGCAGCGGCAATGGAGAAGTTGGGGGAGATGGGGGCAAGAGCAGAGTAGACGGCGTAAATGTCCTCGGGCTGGGTGTACAGCTTGGAGTTGTCGACGCCGGTGTTGTCAACACCGTCCTCCTCACCTCCGGTGACACCAATCTCCATCTCGAGCCACTGGTTCATCTTGGCGGCTCGCTTGAAGTACTCAGCGGTGGTGGCAATGTTCTCGGGGTGCTCCTCCTCGGAGAGATCAACCATGTGTGAAGAGAAGAGAGGCTCGCCGTGAGTCTTGAAGTACTCCTCATCAGCGTCGAGCATACCGTCGAGCCAGGGGAGCAGCTTTCGGGCACAGTGGTCGGTGTGGATGATGACGGGGATGCCGTAGACGGGGGCAATGGTTCGGATGAACTGAGCGGCGGCAATGGCACCCTGGATGGAGGCGGTCTGGTCCTTGTTGTCGACACCCTTACCGGCAAAGTAAGCGGCACCACCCTGGGACATCTGGATGATGACGGGGGACTTGTTGGCTCGGGCAGACTCGAGAACGGCGACCACGGTGGAAGAGGAGGTCACGTTGACGGCGGGGAGGGCAAACTTGTGCTCTCGGGCGTACTCAAAAAGCTGGGTTAGTATGGGAAATTGGTGTATGTCAATTGTGATCGTGTCAATTGTGATCGTGTCGATTGATGACGTGACAATGATGAAACACGTTGATGTGACCTTGTGGATTTGACGATAGTGAACGTGACATGCGGTGCGATTGAATCGCCTGTCGTGACATTGTTTTGTCACGTCACGACATTCTGATGTCACATCTCGTCAGTCGTCAGCTTCATTTCGTCACATCACGACACTCCTTCGTCGTGTCGTTCATACTCACAGCTCGGACATCGTCGCCGACGATGACACCGGACTTTCGCTTCAGGACGTCAGTAACAGGCATTGTGATATGTGGTTGTAGTTTAGATTTCAAATCTGTGGGGAAAGAAAGAGAAGCACCGATTGGGAGAGCCTCTGTTTATATATACCCTAGACAAGCCCCCCCGCTTGTAAGATGTTGGTCAATGTAAACCGACTTTAAGGTTGGCAAGTGCAGGAGAAGCAAGGTGTGGGTACCGAGCAATGGAAATATGTGGAAGGCAAAAAATGAGGCCACGGCGACGAGTCGGCGAGGTGAGCAATGGGGCTACTAGTGGCCCCGGCTGCATCACCTGATGAGTCAATTTGCCCTTTGCCTGCCCAGCTCTAAATACTATATCGGTTTGCGATAGTCACACCACCAAACCCAGACAGTGTACACGCTGTTTTAATCCACAGCCTTTTGAGCCTGCGTTTGGTGGGACTTTTGGTTGCAACCTAAAGAGCTCGGAACCTCTGTGGTGTTCAGATCAGCGTTGTTCCGAGGTAAAACGCCGCCAGGAGGTCTGGGATGACGCAATTGGGGCCGTGGGCGGGCGTGTCGAGGCGGTATTATCGCCTGCTTACATAATTGACCTCTTTTACGACTTTTAGCGTCCTCTTTGTTGGTGCAACCCTACCCATTTATTGTTGGGTGTGCAGCCCAACCGAGTGGACTCTTGGTTCTTGGCTCTATAGATACCCCTTAGTGTGTGCAATCAGACTTGTTGTGTTAATCAGACCGGTAGAACATTGGTCTTTGCTGGAATTATAGCGGCACTATGGCCCCTTGGCGGTTTAGCGATATCAGTGGCGACCCGATGGAGCACCTGGCTTGTTGAACGCGTTCACAGCCGCACCCTAAGAGATGAAATATCATAAAAATGTCACTTTAAAAAAACGCTGCGAGTGTTGGTCGAAATACAGGTCCAAGAACCGCACCCAGACTGTACAACTCCGCACTCTCCTCTCGACCTATTATTCCCTCCACGCGCACGCGCCAGGCACGCCTCAAAGGCTGCCCAATCAAACCCTCCGGAAGCTCCGTTCCGGGCCTTTTTCGTTGTTCCGTGCTCAACCTTGTTACGTGGAACTTGACAGAAGTTTACCCCACAAGGTGTTGGAGAGAAGGGGAAAGAACGTGGCTAGGCATAAATAGGGGGCTATACAGCTGTGGATCAACTGGATCGTTGCTGGAAGGGTGTATTTGCATCCATCCATCCACTGGCACTCCCGCAATAGCCTGCGATACCCCGCAACCTGTCTCGGTCTACCACTGCGCTTATACTTTGAAACCGTGCATTTTGCTGCAAGAGAAACCCCGTGTGCCTTGAAATGACCGGTTGCTGGGGATGCTCTTGAACTGGTGTTAGCTAAGCCACAGTATGTTTGGGGGCAATGGCTGTAGTAGTGATATTACGGGCAATGTGTGTATCCGGTGGTGTTTTGCGGTTGTTAATACAGCCTCATTAGTAATTGCGCGGGTCTAGACTGGGTGAACGGAGAGTCTAAGCTCACAGGCTCAGAGTTCCCTGTGAGTTTTCCACCGTGGCTAAAGTTGAGTGTCTAATATGGGGAGTGCATAGCTGGTTGGGACTTCCACACAAGGAAATCTGGGGTAAAGGAAGGAGAGGAGGCTGATGAGAACGGGACATGTTTGGCTGAGCTGTCTGGAGGACCAAAAGAATCTTATCATGTACAAGTATTCAATAACCAGCCCCATTGTTGCTCACCAGTCGTTTATCCACTCTCTCTGCCTCCGTCATCCACTACAAAGCTCGTATCTCACAAGTATCTCAAGTCCTAAATCCCGTTGTCTCAAACATCAGGCGATGCCCGTATCGCTCCCGGTCGTATTTTGGTCCAGTGCACGAGCGATTATATAAACAAAAAGGAAGGTGAAGCGTGATTAGACAACGGGCGGTGTTGGGCGGCGAGTCGGGTGGTGAAATGGGGCCATTATCTAGTCTCTCACTGACCACACCATATCAATCTGAGAGATATAAGAACGGGTCAGATAGCGGCTCCAATACGAGATCAGTCCTCATAAGATTCAGAGCAATGAGCGAATCTGAGGTATCCGTGGCACATGCCGGATGTACGCACACCCCCTGGTATATTATCCAGCTGTGGCACACTCCTCATTCAGAACCCGTCACCCTTCATCCCCACTTCTCATCCAACTCTAAGCCGCTCAGTGACAGATGCTCTGGGCAAGTCTAAGAGAAAATGTGGCCAACGGGCAACATTTAGAGAATACGAGTTGATGGTCATGAGATGGAGGAGGCGACAATGCGTCATGAGATGGAGGAGGCGACAATGCGACACATACCCGAGTATTAGTAAGCCACGAATAATGTACTTTTTCAACCTCCTCATCGGGTAATAATTCGCATGCACTTGCATCAGATTGCATCTCTGGGGTATGGTGATGATAGAGGGTTGTGATACTGGCTGATTAGCTAAGAAAGGCCCATAAGAGAAAGTGACAGAAAGAGAGCCTCTGTATGACCCGACGGATGGCTGTCTGTAGTCACGTGACATATATCCTGTTATTTGGCTAACCAGTTTACTGATACTGGTGTGGACTCTATCATCTGGGAAGCTGACTAATACACGAGAAGGACTCATAAACGAGAAGGACTCATAAATGAGAAGGACTCATAAATGAGAAGGACTCATCAACGAGAAGACTTCACTCTGAACACGTTCTCTCATATCGTAGGGCTATCACAAGTAGCGAAGACATAGAAGCTATCAGTATTCACACTCCTTCCACCCCCACATCTTGAGCACCTCCAACTAGCTACTTGTAGCACTAGTCTCGAGCTATTGACGTGCTACTAAGGTGCTACCGAAGCACTTCAGCAGGTTATTTGTAACCATTGATTTTAGCAAACTGCTAATGTACTCCCACGTCCGATCTGACAGACTAAGGCACTGACATGCTCCTACCGCTACAGATCGGGCCCAGTGGTGTTCTAGATCCAGACCATCAGTAAGCAGGTTTAGTGCCAACAGGGGAGTACGGAGTAGTGTGGGACTAGGTGTTAGTAGACAGAGTGAGAATTGACCAAATCAATCAAGAGCTCCTCAGAAGTCCTCAAAGGTGGAGCTACCAACATACCGTTCTTGAGTCATGATAGAGTATGACGTTTTGACAGTATCACACCGTCCGCAATGAGAAAGTGCGCTGAGGAGTTCCACAGTTGAAAAAAGAAATCAATTGTCAAGACTGGACCTTTCTGATGATTTCTCAGTATGTCATCGTTTGATTATGACATTGTGAATGGGTGTAGTGTTGATGATTGATAGTGAAAGCCAGATGAATGCCTATCTCAATGAGAAGGAGTTTAGGTAACGAGTAAAGACACGAAAACTTCGGAGAGCCCACTTCACCCTATGGCCCACTGACCTTCTATATCACCAATACTCAGACTCTCATTGGAGCGGAGTCGCTAAAAGTCCGATCTGCGAGACACTAGTTGCAACCAGAACGTGAAAGAGATGATTACAATGCTTCTGGACGTGTGGCTACTGGATTTCGAGCTGGAGCAAGCCTCATCGTGAAACAGACTAGTTGTTATCGACACAACAAGGCTTTCACATGCCCTCGATGGCGGGGTAATTAGTGGATACGACTCTCAAGGGATGAAACAGGTGATATGTTTAGTAATCAGTTGGAATGAGGACAATAGCGGACAGTTGAGATGTTATTCATTGATTCTTGGGACTATTTCTTCACAAAACACCATACAGCGTCCAATCGTACCCATAGAACACCCCACAACGTCCTATAGCTAGCACGTGTACTCCTATTGCACCTCCCTATTGCGCTCGTCGATCTGATTATTCATACACACCCCATGATGCCCAAACCCCACGGATGGTTGCCATTGATGGATGTTTGCCTTTCCTCTTTGGACAAGCGCAACAAATTGAATGGGCCATAAGATTCCCATCTGAGACACGGAAGCTACGGCATGTACGGGGAATCGAGTATTAGTGTGAGATGGACAGTATTCACGAATAGTCTCTGTTAGGGTGTTACCTGTAGTATATTCCTAGCGTGTCCAACGCCGTTTATACCGTCCTGTTCTGCTATACTTGAACGTCTTATACTCACACTTGAGCCCCCTGTTACCCCTGTTACATCGCTGTACCCCATCATTACCACCATCTAATTAGTGGACAAAGAACCAGCAAACAATCTGCGTCTGTTTGGGGGACCTGGAGAAAGAACATTGTTTGACCAGAATAGCAACCACACGGAGGTTAGCCAAAGTCCGATGGGTTTGTATCTTGGGTGCCCTCGCTACGAGTAGCTCAACAAATGGAACAGCTGAAATATTATTGTCTGTGCTGTAAATCCTTGCTTTCTCGCCCTGAACATTCACATGCTGTTATTATCGTCACTGTGGCTACTGTACGATGAAAAAAGACACTACTACAAGAGGTATAATCCCTTAACTGAGATATAAGCCAGAGACAACGTCTTAGTCGGACCTATCCCCTGCCTATATCGAGCACAGACACTACTGTCCATAACACAGCTCAGGAGCACAGCCAACGGGATTCGAGACAGAGGGACACGCCAAAGAGCCAGATGATCACGGATTGGAGACGAAAGACGGGGAAAACAGTTTGGACCCCGATAATTTTCCGGTGCTGAACACTGTCGCCTCGAGAGTTTGAGCTTGCCCGTCGCGGATTCGTAATTAGATCACAGGGCGTGCAATTAGAGGCGGTGTCAGTTATGATAGCTGGTGTGTATGATGGACAGGATATGAGCAGCTGGAAGTCGGTTGTTCGACAAACTACGAGTAGGGGGTTAGAGATGGATAGAATCAAGATACCGTACGACTAATTACAAGATGTAGTTTCTTATTCCCGGGAGATCTCCATGCTTGAATGAAGGAGGTCGACTCAGGACTCAGGACTCAGCACTGCGCTACACGGACACCACCTTCTCTTTGAAGAATCGACAGTCCATGTGACAAGACGATGGACCTATGAGCAGCACTGTTTTACGAAAGCAGCAGACGGCTGGCACGCCCAAGACGCACAATGTCGCGCACCGTGGAGATCTGTGCGGCCCAGCGGATGACGATGACATGTGAAGGAGACGACGTGGTGGGACGGAGAGGTCTAGGAGTTGAGATTTCGCCTGGACGCTGGTATTTCCAGCCGTTTCTTCAACTCTACAACCGTTACATCTGCTGACATTTTCGTTCACCTTCTCGTTATCTGAAACCGTAGTTTCTCCGTAGTGCCCACTCTGAGTTTGGCTTCCGCACAGGATCTGTCCAGTTACACTTTCACGTTCTTCCTTTGCATGGAATTTTCGTTTGGCTTTACTCAACAAAATGAGGGCGGTGGTAACGTGTGGAGAGAAGATAAGGCGTTGCTGCCACGCGCCGCCTCATGTAACACTCCCGTAGACCCTACCTAGCTACTCTCTGCGTTTATTTAGCTGTATTCGTCGAGCTATAACGCTAGCATATCTTTTCCAGGCCTTACCTCCACCTCTGCTTTTTGCTTTTCACATTTAGACTCTGTGCTAGAAAAATGCTTAGCGAAACGCGGGGTTCCAAACTGGGGGAAGGGCAAGCTTCAAAACAGAGCAAAGCGACTTTACGAGAGACAGACATTTCGCACACTGGAGAGAGAGCTTGGGCCCGCCTCACCTGCATCATGTGGCTCAGGGCTATTCTCCAAGCGAGTCCTCGTCTATGTACAAGAGCAGGGGTACCCTGGAGTCTGGGGTATTCCGGGGTATGCATCAAGGGGCAACGGGAGACATCGGAAAACAACGGGAATCGGAAAACGGCCCAGCTAGTGTGAAGGAAGAGATTCTGTCAGAGAAAAGCAGACGACTTGTCGTGCTCTCTTCCACCACCCCCTGGCTGTGCCTCTGTACCCCCGTTTCATCTCCTTGCTCCTTTTGCCAACCTCCGTGTCGTCGTTCAGGACGCTAACATCCAGCTCTCCATCAACTCTAACTTACAAACCCAGCAAAAGCGAATGCGGAGAAGGTGGAGTCTGGGGTAGGAAACAATGGAAAATAAGTAAACGAGAGTGATTTTGGGGCTCAAGACGAATATTTGACGGACAGCGTATGTCCCCAACCCTCCCCCCTATGTCGTCACATGACACTCTAATCCTCGTCCAACCAAAATAGACCTAATGTTGCGGCTCAAGGTCTGTCCCCACAACTGTTGAAAGCCTAAGCGCCAACGTAACAACGGGGAACAAGGGACTTTGCAACCTTCTGCGGTGACAGCAGCATGTGAATAAGTGTTGGTGGGGAAGATTCAAGACAGTTTGAAGTTAGTGTGGAGCGCGGGAGACAGGAAAAACGGCTGAATGATCGGAAAATGGGTGGCAGACGGTAGTGCAATACCAAGTCTCGGGCCAATTGGTCTATATATCGTGTGCCACATCAGCTTGACCACCTCTTCAGCTTCTCCATCTCCACATTCTCAGAGGCTCAACTGTGCATCTAAACTAAAACCTTATGCCTAACTGAGCGATCATGAATATGAAAAAGCCTTGGAAAAAAGCGTCAATTGAAACCCAGACAAGTGGCTGTCTCCCGGACCTACGTGTATATATATAGGGACCCTTCAAACCCTTTCTTTTTCAGAAAAACATCGTCACCACAACATGTCCAACGCCCTCAACCTGTCGCTGGCGCTCGGCGTCTTTCTGGCGGCCTACTACGCCTTCACCGTGGTCCAGTACCACCTTCGAACCCGTAAGCTCGAGAAGAAGTGGAAGTGCGGCAAGCCCAAGGATATCTCGCGATTCCCCTTTTCGGCCTCGTTCTTCATCCCCTTCCTGGTCGAGTCCAAGAAGAACCGACTGCTGGAGTTTGTCCAGTGGATGTTCGAGTCCCAGGTCTACCCTGGCTACACCTGTAAGACCACCGTCTTTGGCGTCGACATGTACCACACTGTCGACCCCGAGAACCTCAAGGCCGTTCTGGCCACCCAGTTCAAGGATTTCTGTCTCGGTGAGCGACACGCTCAGTTCCTGCCCGTTCTTGGCAACGGTATCTTCACCCTCGATGGCCAGGGATGGCAGCACTCTCGAGCCATGCTGCGACCCCAGTTTGCTCGAGACCAGGTTTCCGATGTTGAGATGATCGAGGAGCACATCCAGTACATGACCTCTCGAATCCCCAAGGACGGCTCTGCCTTTGACGCTCAGGAGCTCTTCTTCAACCTGACTCTTGACACTGCCACCGAGTTCCTGTTTGGCCAGTCCGTTGGCTCCCAGACCGTTGAGACCAACCCCACCGTCGTGCCCACCGATATGCCCGTTCACCTTCGAAAGTCGTTCCAGGAGGACTTCAACACTGCCCAGGAGCATCTTGGTCAGCGAGCCCGACTCCAGATGTTCTACTGGGCCTGGAGACCCCGAGAGCTGTACTCTTCCGGTGAGCGAGTCCACGCCTTCGTCGACCACTACGTCAAGAAGGCCCTGGAGGAGTCCGAGAAGCACGTTGATGACGGCAAGTACGTTTTCCTGCGAGAGCTGGCCAAGGAGACCAAGGACCCCATTGTTCTGCGAGACCAGGCCCTCAACATTCTTCTTGCTGGCCGAGATACCACCGCCTCTCTCCTGTCCTGGTGCCTGTACCTGATGGCTCGACGACCCGAGGTCTACGCCAAGCTGCGAGAGGAGGTCTTTGAGAACCTTGGTGACGGTGAGGATCTGTCCACCATCACCTTCGAGTCTCTCAAGCGATGCGACTACCTGCGATACGTCCTCAACGAGGTTCTGCGACTCTACCCTTCTGTTCCTGCCAACATGCGATACGCTACCCGAGACACCACTCTTCCCCGAGGAGGAGGACCCGACGGAATGCAGCCCATTGTCGTCCGAAAGGGCAACCTGGTTTCCTACCACGTTTTCACCACCCACCGACTCAAGGAGTTCTGGGGTGAGGACGCTGAGGAGTTCCGACCCGAGCGATGGTACGAGGATGGTGCCTCTCAGGCCAAGGGCTGGGAGTACCTGCCCTTCAACGGAGGACCCCGAATCTGTCTGGGCCAGCAGTACGCTCTTACCGAGGCTGGCTACGCTCTTGCTCGAATCGTGCAGCTCTACGACACCATTGAGAACGCCGACGACAAGCCTGAGCCTCCCGTCAAGTTCCATGCTCTGACCATGTGCCACCACACCGGTGTTCTGGTCAAGCTGTACAACTCCAAGACCTCCAAGGCTCAGTAAACAGCCGTGTATTTATTAATAGATCAAGCATTTGCGATTGAATGAAGTAGAGGTAGAAAAAATAGCGAATTCGTGTATGTACAGTAGTGACTGAACAGCTTCTCATTATGCCATAATTACTGCTACAAGCAGAAGCAGACAAGATTTTCGAAGAAGCCAAGTCTCAACATCGTCATCTTCGGTCACTATGACTAACGCCTCCACGGAGGTCTGAGGGTTATTTTCCCCGGTAGTTTTTCTTAGCGCCTCAGTGAAACCATGAAATGAATCACATGCCTGTTTCCACAAGACTAACGATCCAACAGAGGTTTATCCTGGAGAGAAGGCACTCGTTGGGTTTCACGGATATATAGAGACATCCCTACTTGTACAGTGAGAAGAAGCCCGATGACAGAATCATACACTGAATACATAGCCAGAATGAATAGAACTGAATAACCAAAGAAATACAGTAGACACCATCGACTAGTGTATGCACTTTTAGTACAAACGGCACATCTCTAGTTGCAGTACTTATCTTTAGCGAGAGCTTTAAGCGAGATCTTACATTAGTCAGGGTCTAGAAGCCCACCAATGTGTTAGTGAGGTTGAAAAGATATAGAACACAAACCACCAGCTACCAGTGTACTCTTCGTCACTACACCAAGGATAATATACACCGTTAATTACTTATCTAATAATAATACAGAGCTGGCCCTTTTAGTTGCCAGGGGCAGCCAAACTCTTTGCCTTTTCGATTCCGCCCAGAGCCTCGTAGAACTTTTCGCCCTCGTTGGACAGAACCGCCATCTGCTGCACCACCACCGAGTCCATCTCGAACGCCAGCATGGCGCCCAGAATGGTCTCCACGTTGGGCAGCACGCCTGGCGGCAGAGCAGACTCCTCCGACACCGCCAGCTCCTCCTCCTCCTCGCCCTTCATGGCCTTAAGACCCAGAATTCGTAGAATCGTGATACACCGCTGGGTGATTCGCGCAAAGGGGTTGGCCTCCTCGATCTTCTTGGGGTCGTGTCGCTGCGACTTGGCCTTGTAGGCGCTCACGTTGACCGAGCCCAGAGCACACGCCGTTCGAAGCAGCGTGTTGCCAAAGTTGTCGTCCGAGTTGAGCCATCGTAACGGCAGGTTCTCCTTCTCTGTCTTGGCAGGAACAATGTGTGCGAGAATCTCGGCTCCCAGTAGAGCCTGGAGCATGAGCGGCTTTCGAATGTCAAAAGTGTGGGGGATGATCTGGAGATCCGTTCGAGGCACGGGGGAGACACAGATGCCAAAGATTCGCGTCAGAATCTCGTACTGGAAGATGGGCGCGTCCGAATCGGCCCGGTTGAGCTGCGAGATCTCCAGATACTGCGGATCCCGGCACTTTTCCAGCATGATGTCCAAAAAGAACTTTTTGTTAGGGGTCTCTCGAGACACACTCTTGACAAACATATCGACTGCGCACGGCAGGTACTTGTCCACCAGGGGGTTGTACTCCTGGAACACGACTCTGTAGTCATCGGGAGTGCCAATGAAAGGAGACTCGTTGGGGCCAAAGAACATGACCAGCAGAAGAATGATGTATGCGTCCCCAGGGTTCTTGAGCACCAAAGAGAGCGACACGTTGGCAAGGAACGTGGCCACATCCTTCAGCACGTCAAGGTACTGTCTTGGGGTCGCCAGAAGGTTCTCCAGGGTTCCGATTCGTCGTAGCAGCGTGAAAATGAACTCGTAGATGGCCTCGTCCATGATCAGAGCGGCCTGGTTGGTTTCCAGGAACGACAGGTTTCGCAGAATCGACGTGAGACAGACCAGTCGATCACCAGCAGCGTTTTTGAGGAACGGCGTGGGGGTGCCGTCGTCGACATTGTGGTCCAGCTGCTCGCCTTCGTTCTCGCACTTCTCCAGCATGATCATGTAGTTGCCAAAGTTGCACGACCGAGGAGGAGGGGGAGTCTTGGCGATCTTCTTGCGCTTCTTGTGGTGGTGGTTGAACTCGACCTCGAGATCAGACAAGTCGGAGTCACTGTGGGAGTAGTCTTCGTCGTCGTAGTGGTGGGGAGGTCGAGTTTCGGTGCCCATGAGCGAGTCGACAACAACCTCGATACCGTTAGTGTGCTGGTCATTGTCAAAGTCCGCAGAGTACTGTTCAAACACCTTTTCGATTGTAGAGGCGGCGAAAGTGGAGTCTTCGGTCTCAGACTCCTCATCGCTGAACGAGTCTCGCTCAGGAGTAGCATGGCCGCTGAGCTTGACCAGTTCTGTCACAAGATCCTGGCCAAGGTCTCCCAACACCTGGGTAAGGTTGGCGCAATCGTAGAGTCCCAGAAGACATCTGGGGTCGGCGGAAATGACCAGCAGCTTGTCCAGAGCCTGTCTAATCTCTCCGGGGTGTCCAGACTCGAGAGAGTTGGTCAGACCGAGGATATTGATCGAACCCAGCTCGTGGGCAAAGGGCATGGTTGCGAGAATGAAGTTGAGATCGTTTCCGAGACCCTTAATAATCGCCGGGTTTCGGATCGACTGCTCCTCGTTCTGCCGCGACTTGGGCAGGTACTTGTGCACCACCATGTCTTCCTCGGCAACCACGGGTTTGGGGGTGTCTGTAGTCGAGTCAGCCCCAGGACCGGGGGTGGTCATGGCAGAAGGAGTGGCAGCAGCCGAGGGAGTGGCCGCAGAAGCTCCCGGGGTTGCTCCCGAGCCCGAGGCTCCCCGTTTCCGTCGAGCCTCTTCAAACGGAGCGATCCACTGCTGGTACATCTGCTTGAGCTCCTGGTAGGCGTCGGTTTCGTGGGGTTGGAAGCCGAGCGCTCGGGCCACGTTGCCCCACAGGTTGTTGTTGCAGACGGCCTGGAAGCCCTGGTTTTTGGCCACGGCGTAGAAGAGGTTGACGTGGGTGAATTTCCGCTGTCCAATCTGCAGAAACGGCGCCATGGGCGAGCCCCGGGCCGCGTGGAACTCCCGCAGGGCCTTGTTGTACATTTCCAGCTTCTTCTGGCCGACCTCGTTGGCCTTGGCCTGGGCCTGGGCCTGGGTCTGTCCCTGCTGCTCGGGCAGCTGCATGCCTAGCTTCTGGGCGAGCACTCGGGCCGCCTGGGGGTGCGACTGGTTCAGCTGCTGCAGCATGGCGGCCCGCTGCTGGGGCGGAGCAGCCACCATCCGCTTGTGGAACGCCTGCAGCTGTTGTGCCGTGGGGGGCGGTCTCTGCTGTTGCTGTCCCTGCTGAGGGAGTTTAGCAGCGGTTTGACCCGGAGACTGGCCCATGGGAGGCTGCTGCTGTTGCCCGGGAACCACGTTGCCCATGGACGGAGTGCCCATCTGGGGCGTCATGTTGGGGGTCATGTTGGGGGTGCCCTGGTGCATGGTCTGGGGAGACATGCCCTGAGGGGGTCCTCCGCCCGGGGTAGCGGCCTGTTGCTGGGGACGGAAGAACTGGCCGCCCTGGCCCTGGCCCTGGCCCATCTGGGGGCTTCCCAGCTGCGGCGAGTGGTGGATCTGGGGCGACTGGGTGGTGTTGAGGGCAGAAGTGGGCCGCGAACGGGGGTTGAGAGAGGGAGAAAAGATGTCCGAGGGAGACACGTGTGGATTGGCAACCGAAGGAGGGTTGCTGGGAGTGTGGGTCTGGGGCGTGTTGGAGCTGGTGGGCTGGCCCGAGAAGTTGCCTCCATTATTATTGTTGGAGGCCGAGTTGTTTCCCGAGTTGTTGTTCAGGTCGTCGAAATCCTGGGACTGGAAGGGCGATTGAGAGGCGCCGAAAAAGGAGCCATCCATGGCCGAGAAGTTGGAGTTGGAGCCGGCCGCCATGTTCATGTCGCCGTCGTCGTCCATGTTGAGCATGCCGTCTTGGAGCCACGACATTTTTACCGTTTTCGAGGAACGCACTGCTGCTGGTGGAGATGTGAGCACTCGTGGTCAAAGTGACTTTCGCGTTGGGAGGAATGGGCTTAGTAAGCGCAGACCGATGGAACGACCAGCCGGGGTTGGAGGAGGAAGTAGAGGATTTTTGAGGTGTTTGAGGGTCTTTTGGTGATCAGGAGACCCAGTTGGGCGGGTTTAAATTGTTTTATCTCGATTGTATCGCTATTTTGAAGGTATAGATCTCTCACCCCTTCCTCACGCGATCTTAACTATAGAGACAACCATACACCTTAATTATGCCAATTATGCGACGCAATTTAATTAGACTTAAAGGTGGTGAACATGGAGACGAAATGAAAGACTGTCTTCTTCCCTCAACCACACACACACCTCACAATGTTCATTTCGGCAAAAACGTTCATCATCGCCCGATCCATGTTCATGTGGTCGCTGGCATACTTTCTGTGGACCGATCCGGCCGTGATCATTGACAACATGTACGTCAATATCGTCGGACAGGCCATGCACTTGGTGAGTCAAGAGATGAGCAGGAGATCAAGAGAAGGACAAGCTACGTGCTTCACAATACGACATTTGCCGTGTCATGGGTGATTTGAGCGATCTTTGCGTTCAAATCGACCAACGAAGGAGTTCTCCACAGGTTCAGAACCATCTATTGATCCAAACGGATCATGCCGTGACTTCAGAGATTATACAGACATGGTGTGAACTCAGTGGTGATTACAAACTACTTGTGTCGTTCTTACATGATGATCTTATTCCATGACGTCAGTACCTGTTTATTGCCACTATATTCTTCTCTCATGATACGTCCCTTCAACTACAACTCCCCTACTAACACAGACTCCCCTCAAACTGGAGAACGCCGAGTCTCTGCTCGGTCTCGTAGCCTACCTCCTGACCATGGTCGGAGTGTCTGACGTTGCTCCTCTCAACGGACCCTACCTCGAGTACTTTTACTCCATCATGCCTCTCCGAGTCATCACTCTGTTTGCCATCATCGCCTACTGCGCCTACGGAAACAGCATATACGTGTCCAACTCGCTGGTCTTCTCCATTGTGTTCCTGGACCTGCTCTTCAGCTTCTTCACCTACCTGGCTCTGAGAGAGGAGCGAAACGAGTACCTGAAGAAGAAGATCTTGGCTGTTCAGGCAACCCAGAAGGACCAGGAGGAGAAGATGTAAGCAGGGGGGATGAAGAGTGGCGTCAAATAGGTTGCTGGAATTTGAACTAAAAAAGAGACAGAGAGCAGTAACTGACTGTTTCTGTTGTATGGCTTGGATGTTGCTAGGAAACCTGAATGGTCAATAGCTATATAGAATGCATTTCATGAATCACTGTGAGATACTTGTAGACGAAACAAGCAGACTCCATATGCACTTACTTTGAGTATTTCTGATTACTCATCTATAACTCAAGTGTCTAGACGCCTCCAAGTATGGCTCAACTATTCTTTCAATCAACATGATGAGCGCATACTGAAACTACAGTACCCTTGTACTTGTATACAATATTAGAGAGACCATATCAATCATGTGTGAGTATCGACAAGAACCTTTAGTAAGACACTTCACATATACAACACACCCACCTTTAATTGCAGGATTACGTACAAGTACGTGCACTACTACGAGTACTGTACTTCTACTCATGGATATTACTGATCTAGACTACTTTTACACTCCAATCGTACACCATACTTGTATTTGATTCTATAATACGACTCCATATATACAAATATGTATCTAATGGTTTCTCAGATGTGTTCAAAGGCCTGACCTGGGTCAGCTCTTTAGAACAACCACCACTTCTTTCGATGCAGCTCGGCGGCCTTGGCCTTGTACGACTCCATCTCCTTCCAGCAGTCTCGTCCCCATTCACAGCCGGCCATGTTGACCAGGAAGTCTCTCGACTTCTCATCGTAGAACAGCTGCTTGTCGTTCTCCATCTCGGAGCAGGCTCCAGGAGGCAGACCGTTGATCTTTCTGAGAGGCAGGAAGCCGACTCGGCCCCGGATCCAGGGCTGGTGGGTGAACAGGTACTCCAGCGCGTCCTGCTCCTTGTGTTCCCACTCCATGTGCTTCTGCTCGTAGAAGACGGGGTCCCACCACAGATCCAGCAGCTTGTCGGTCCAGTCGGACCGTCGGATGAAGAAGGAGCCCAGGTTGAAGCCTCCACAGTCCTGGGTGACAATGAGGTCCACGGGCTGGTTGTAGTCGACGTAGGGGATCTGGACGGGCAGGTTCAGAGGGTTGAACTGGCCGGTGAGATCTCGGTACGTTTCGTTGTACAGGTTGTTGAAAATGTGCTGGTCCAGCGAGATCTGGGGCTCCATGATGAGCGTATGCAGATCGAGCCACCAGAACCACTCGGCGTTGGGGAACTGGCGCATGGTCTCCTTGATGATGTCCACCTTCTGCCACGACTCGCGCCACTCGTGCGAGTACCGCTTTTTGAGACTCACGTCCTTGACCGCGAGGTGGTAGCCATGTCGCTCGGCGTACTCGCGCTTGTTTTCAATGCTCGAACGCTCGATGGCCCACTCCTTGGCACCCTTCCAGTGCATGACGCCTCCTCCCTCGTTGGCGGCCAGAATGATCACGTACTTGCCCGAGCCCCAGTTGAAGTGCGGCACAAACGGCACGGCTGTGAAGAAGGACAGCAGCGTGAGCAGCAGGAAGATGACGACGAAGATCTTGCGCCGTATCAGCGCCGTGGCCAGGCCCTCAATGAACCCCGTCACCGTGGCGATGATCCCTCCTCGTTGCCGTCGCGACCACCCGCCCTCGGGCTTGTCCCACGCCGACACGGACGATTTGCGCCTCCAGTTCTGGCTCATTGTGTGTGTGTTGTGATGTGTGGTAGGTGTTGATGTGGTAGTGTCGATGAAGTGTATGTTTCGGTCAACTTTGGTGATGCGTACTTTATTTTAGACGCTCCAGGTATGTACTTAAACAAGTAGCTACAAGAGAGCTGGGACTACACGGGAGGGAGCTTATTAAGCAACTATTCTCAGAATCTGCTGGAACGACTCGTTATAGCGCCTTGCCGTCGCCAAAAAAACTACCTTGGTACTCGCACATTACGTGTATCCAGGTCCTTACATGTCTTCAACGTGACAGAATTTTCGTCCCAAACGCTGCATAAAAGTGAAGCATGAACAAGTAGAAGCATACGTCATTGTGGTAGAGGTTGAAGACATGATCGGAAGGAGTAAACAGCTGTTAAAGGGTGAATAACACAGCTTTTCACTTACTACGTGTTCAAACACCTTACCCATCGCCTTGCTAGTCACCCGTGTAACCACCACCCTCTCCACCCACCTATTATAACTCAGACCAAAGTGCTAAACATGCTCATTCTGTTATGGTTGACTTTTTCACATATAAGCTCAGTGACGGATTGAAAGTGGATACTGTACGGCTGGTGGAGGTGATAAAGATAAGATGGGTGGTGTTGGGTGTGGGGATTATAAGGGGTATTTTTATCTCACGTGCTTTTCACGTGACTGAAACACCTCTTCCCACTTGAAACCCCACTTGCCTTGTTCTTTGCATACCAAGAAACATCTTCAGGGGCAACCCAAACCTCAACCTCACCACACACACCACTGAGGCAAGGATCGTCCTGGGTATGTGGGTGGATGTCACGGAGGTGGCAGAGTGGGTACCAGGCTGTAGAGGTTATGAGCGTTACGTGTAGACGTGCACACCTTATGAGTAAACACGTGCCGTTCCCCACTCATCCCTAGCTTCCATATAGGCAACTATTGTACAACGTGTGCGGCAGCATGAAACATTGAAACACTGTGTTTATGACTTATGCATGGAATACAACAGGAGTGGTGTTAAACGACAGCTTGGTTGGTGGGCTGTTTAGCGAGATCAAGCTCAGTCAGTGCTTAGTCAGAAGTGTTTCGGATTTGAGAGGCAATCGTGGTAGGGGGTGATTACTAAGCAAACAAGCAAATGGGTGGCAATGACTCTGCCAATGGGTTATTTTGGACTAGAGGGCGGTGAGAATAGCTCCTCCGGTATTTTGGTGGCGTGTCTCAGTTACCACTGAGACCTGGGGATGTGGAGTCGTCTCAACTATCTGGTAAGTAAGTTACTTGTGATTTCCAAGTGTGTTGTTCACGTTTAAAATCTAAGTAAAGTCTCACTAAATTGAAGCTAATATTGAGCTCTCTGGATCAGGCACCAGGGAGAATGGGAGGAGTATTGTAGCACATGGAGGTTAGATTTTGACAGGGAGAAAAATCAGTATCAATTAGTGACTGCCAAAATGTCACTTGAAAGCTCACCCGCACACATTCTCTCTAATACGATCCACTATATTACCCACTTGTTCACCCCCATCTCATCTCATGCAGAGAAAGCTTATTGGGAAAAATTATGTGGTGTGCATTATCAGGCTGAAATTATTCACATCTCAGCTTTACACAACTATCACCATGGGATCCAAGGAAAAGAGCAGCAAGAAGCAGGCCAAGGCCGAAGAGGTGGTCGAGGACGTCAAGACCGACGACACCGTGAAGATTGAGACTGATACCCAGGCTGAAGAGACCAAATCGGAGGACAAGAAGGACAAGAAGGACAAGAAGGAGGACGAGGTAGACACATCTAAGCTGTCCAAGAAGGAGCGAAAGGCTCTGGAGTTCAAGAAGACCAAAAAGAAGCTGGAAAAGGGCGAGCTGACGGTCGAGGCTCTCAAGGAGGAGAAGAAGGAGAAGAAGGAGGCCAAGAAGGCCGAGGAGGAGGAGAAGAAGGGAGGTTCCAAGAAGCGAAAGCGAGATGGAGAGAACGGCCCTGCCCCCAAGGCTGCCCGATTCATTCTCTTTTGCGGTAACCTGCCCTACGATATCAAGGAGGAGGTCATTGCTGACCATTTCAAGACCTGTACTCCCAACAAGATTCGAATCCGAGACTCCAAGGGCTTTGCATTTCTCGAGTTTGAGGGCGACGACGCTTCTCGGCGAATGGCCGTGGCTCTCCGAATGCATCACTCCACGCTCATGCGTCGAAAGATCAACGTTGAGCTGACTGCTGGAGGAGGAGGAAACTCGTCCAACCGACGAAACAAGATCCAGGAGAAGCGTCAGAAGCTGGACGACGAGCGATCGGAGCGAATTGCCAACGAGGAGAAGGCCAAGGCCGAGGCTCAGGCCAAGGCTCGAAAGGACGAGAAGAAACAGAACCTGGCTTCGGCTCACAAGAAGGCCAACAAGGAGTTTGCTCCCCAGGCCAAGAAGCCCAAGACTAGCACTCCTGGAGTCCATCCTTCCAGACAGGGACTGATTAGATAAACAAAACGGTACGATGATAATAGGCATATAGATTAATGGTTGATAATGACAGAAAGGCAAAGGTTGGCGTGTAATGACTGGTGATGTATAAGGTCTGGCAATGGTACCTATCTGAAAATTGCATAAATGACTTGAATTGAAGACTACTTTTACTTAATTCAGTCACCTGTGGCAATGCGTCTATCATCTCATTAGTTCAGATGATCTTATTGAGAGTGGTTTCTGTTACTACAAGTACTGGGCTTACTGTAAGAGCTGAAAGTCGATTAGAGGTACTTGTATAAAGGAAGCTGTGATGGAGGAAAAAGCATAAGAAGTTCGCATCTGTGACGTAATAGACTGGAAATACGAGGTGTTCAACTGTTCAGAGTCATTACTCGAGAAAATGGCATTGTTATTGAGTATTCTTGTGAAACGTGTGTATCACAATTGTGGACTACGCTCAAACCTCATCCTCAACCAGAGAGCTTCAAGTTCGACTTTCCGTACTCGCACTCCGAGACACTCCGCGATACTTCACATTCCACCATGAGACCTGCTTCATAGACACAGGGTCAAATGTTCTAAGTCCCTGTTATTCATGGTTCATAGATCGACTGGTACTCCGTACAACAGGGTGGCTGGCCATCCTTGGTAAGATCAAAAGGATGTACCAAGCGAACATCAAAGCCTCAATTATGATAGTTCAGACTGGTTATCTCCCGTTTATCAAGCCTGTTCACCTCATGACTTCTTCTAGTGCTCGTAGTGTAGACTATCAACAAAGGTAAAGCTGGAATGAGCGAATTGTCCGACTATTGAACTCTGCTGCCGTCGAACTCTCCAATATTGAACTCTCAGGCCGTCATTCTCCCGGTCACCGGTCTTTATTCTTCCGGACAAGTCCAGGATCAGCTCTCGCGTATAGATAAGAGGTGAGACTTGTACAATAGGTTTGAGATTCTGTATGAAGACGTTATCTAACGAATGAGGGTGGGAGTGAAACCAAGTGGAATGTACGAGTACTCGTACCAAAAGCAATGGTTTGAAGTAATTGAACCGTTGACCGTTTTAATTTAGAACCATACGCCAAGCACAAGCAAACTGACAGTGGAACCAAACCACCACAGCCAACATCACCTCAAATCCGAGAAATGCTTTCTAACATCTCTTCACCCTCTGCCCGTCATTCCTGACCCATGAAACAGTTCATCGACGGCTTGGCAAGTCTTATTCAGCGTTTGAACCATCCATGGACTTCGCTAAAGCGTCTGTAAACAGACTGTGGGCAGTGCTCCAAGGTTGGCTGGGGTGCGAGTGCTTGCACAGACGATAGGCTCTCGGATATACACTGCTACTATACTCACGCAGTTTAATTAGAGCGTACCGTAGATTGCACCGTACAGGCTGGTCTATGTAGGAGATCTATACGCGGTCTCGTGGGTGGTATCATGGGTCTGTTTGGTGTATGTACGGGTACGAGCTATAAACGAATGAGGGATTAAGGTGGTGTCAAAAACTGGAAAGATGAGGATTGTAGTGTAACCAAGAAACGGGGTGGACTGAGAGCAGGTCTTTTACACACACTGACGCCGCGAAACTGCTGCCCTCACGTCTTCACCTATCCCTTGCATCATGTAGCACGCGTAGATATTCACGCGACAAACTCTTTTGCACGCTAACTCACGGACGGTGGGCGTGATGTGCACATTGTGCTGTAGAGCGAGATGCCCAGTGCGTAAACTATCAGCCAACGGTTGAGTTTGTCGATCAGCTTGGGGTAATAGATGTGGCTAGAATACCGTGCGAGTGAGCAATTGGAGGTATCATACGATATTGGCGATGGCGATTGTTTTTTCGCACCCGCGAAACTCATGCTAAATTTGCACAACTAGTCAGGGGTACAGCCGCATCATCAAGCATCGAGAATGTGTCACAGCAGAAGCTGATCTATCCTTCAGAAGTTGATCTGACGCAAAATTACACAAATACTCGAACCAGTACAGTACAAGTGCGAAGTACACTCTTTTAATGGTCTATTCTCTAATAAATAATGCTACACAGTGTGGTAGACTTTGTTGATGGCGGTGCCCAGAATCTGGGTGAAGTTAGGAGGGGTGGGGGTGGACCAGCTCTCGTGGCCGGACCAGTAGTAGTATGCTCGGTTGGCCAGCAGCATGGAGTTCTGGGGCAGGTAGAGCAGAGCGACCATGAGCAGCGCGGCCACCAGCACGATGACCACGTTACAGAAGCCCGCCTCCAGAGGAGTGATCATGCCCACGGTGAAGTGCACCTTGTAGGTGTAGTACCACTGGCCGATGAACGACGACGAGTAGGGGACCACGTCTTCCTCGTCCAGGAGATGCTTGACGTTGCTGTTTGAGTAGTACATGGTGTTTTGTGTGAAAAGTGGAGTGAGTAGAGGTGTGGAAAAGTTCCTGGTTAGGGGTAATGCTCAAACGTCAGTCTAGTCGCTAGGGTATGGAATGCAATGCAAAGAGTAGAGGGGGTCCTTGTCTTGGTCGGATTGGCTCTGGTTGGAGTTCTTTTTTTTTGACGGGTCGACTGCTTGATGCTCAGGGAAGGGCAAGACAATATATAATACTGTCGGTTAAAAGTCGGCTTCCGGATTTTAGGCGTTGGTCGCGTCTTTCTGTGGGCTCGCGTTTTTCGATTTAATCTTGTGGCAGGAGAAACTTTGGCGCGTGCGTGAGAGATGAGCTGGAGAGGTGGATGAGGGTGGCCTGGGGCTGTCGAGATTCGCAGGCTCCAACGGCTTATATATATAACTTGCTGGGTTATCGAGGACTATAGTTGGGTTGGGCTTTTTTTTTGAGTGATGATAGACTAGGACTTGCCTTGAAGCGGATTTTGGCTTTTGAACACTTCGGGCCAACTGAGTCGGCTCTTTGTTGGGTCTGCATAGGAGGAAACCTAGAAAAAGTCCAACGGGGCGCAGCGGTAGGGTAAATGCAGACGCGACTGAGGTAGGAGATAAGTGAGAGGATGTAAGGAGGTGGTTTGGAGGGGAGGGGGTGTAGCGATTAACGACAGAGTCGTGTCTTGCACGGCTGGACAAGCCCTGGCACTCGTCGCAAACGAGTGGTTCTGTCATTGACTATGACATCAAACTCTCACACTGTACCTGCTCTCGTACAAGTATACTTGAGACGAGTGTGCCAAGAGAAAGACAAGGCCGTTTAGGCAAAAAGTGGAGCGATGGATGTCAACAATTCGGGCAGTCGCAAGGGCTAGATCTGGGGTGGAGTGAGCTATTGACGTCGAACACGGTGTATTCTGTGGGCGTAGTGGTCTTAGTCAGCACTTCTTTAGGTGCAACTGTGTGTACATACAGTCTACAACCACCACAGTTATCACCGTTAGTGTTATCTATACTTATACATTATACAGTTGCATTGGTTGCCTCTGTTGACCAAATTGACTTTGCAAGGTCAACGATTTTTCTGAAGCGAACCGGTGAACGAAGTCCATTGTTATAGGTATAGAACAGTTAGAACGGGTTAATTAAGAGCAGGAAGAAGGGATGATATCCAACTGGTTTGCAACGTCTCCTCACACTCCTGTGATACAAGTACTGCATACTTGTACCCTGTACTTCTTTCCATATTGTCATCGTCATGATCACCAGTCTCACTCGTAAAGTATATGACAGGGCGATACGAAGGAGCTTGCTATAGCAATTCTTGAGCTGAGGTCGTGGAGGCCATAAGACGATTGTATGATGTTGCAGTTACAGAAGGACGGAAATTAGACAAGCTAGTACGACTGTTCCATAATAGCTGCCAAATTTTCCACTCTCCAACACCAATATCGACCACTGAGCCATATTGTCGAACTTGACATCGCCATCGGATACCGACTATCTAACTCTGCTTGTGTATACGAACACAGCCCTTGAAAATGGAAGCGAAAGGCAAAATACTCTTTGCGAGCTGTGGAAGGGATCCACCCGTCGCTAGTAGCCCTTCCTCGTCTCTCCACGTGCCCCAGAAGAGCCGGTAACACCCAAACGCCGAACCCCGTATGCGACCCATGCGTCATGCCGATGATGCGGCAGAACAAGCGATGCAAAAAGAATTCACCGAGGTTGGAAAAATGATGTCACTATATACTCACGGGTGCCCAAAAGTACGAGCACGCGAGAATGAGAGCTGAGACTAGCCTGGATTGCAGAATTTGAAGATTTTTCACCTGTAGCTAGCTGACTGCACCTCTGTAGATCTAACTACGATACTGACATTCGGTATACCTGTCAGACAGACACTTGCCACACCACTCGTATGTATCCGTACTATACCAACTAAAGCCACAGTAGTTGGTCAATAGTCATGGGCAATATTGCTAACGCACTTGACACATTAGCCCCAGCGGTTACGTCATGCTCAAATAACTTCTCCATATTTGTTGTATGAGACATGATACCAAATTCATACATCTAAAACACAGGTCAAACACTCAACACCAACAAAACAAGACAAGACCTCCCCCACACACCATAATATCGTCGCCAATTTCACCTTCTTTTTTTCAGTTTGATCACGCTGTTTCAAATCTGCCACATCCGACAGACTCTCTCAGATCTTCACTTTGAATCCACAGTTACCCTACGTGCGGTCCGGACACTCCAAGTCCAGCCGTGCACAGGTGAAAAATCAACCCCAGAGTTCGGCACGGTAGATACCGAGTATAAGACAAGTATACGAGAAAAAGTCGTCTAGCGCCATGAGAAAACCGTTCTCTTCTACATGCTACAGGCACAGTGCAAGTACCACTGAGCAAATACGCTGGGGCAGACCACTATTGTACGGATCTGGGTGCAGATTTCGGTGCATAACGCAATCTACCGAGCAGGCGTGTGGCCAATCATGCCCCGTGGCCTACAGATCAATCCAAACACATCAATTAACTAATGAGTGGAGTCCTAAGCTAGCGGGCAGCCGTTTTGCCGGCCACCAAGACGCTTCGCTGTCATTGGCAGGCCCCAAATCGGCCCGCCAACAAAACAAGTAGTGTTTGTTTAGTGTTTCTGAGCCGGGGTAAAAGCTGACACAAGATCATGCCAAAACCCGGCCTCTCTCTAGTTTCCCCGAGTCGCATCTCCTTCCGGCGAGTAGTTGGACCCCGCCAAGAGGCAAGAATAACAGGCTGCGATTGTGGTGATTCTGCTGCCGTCCGTGCTGATCCGTCTCCGTCTAGAGAATCACGCAGGCCTTCTTCTTTTTCTTGGGCTGAGGGGGCGACAGCACCGCGTGGATGGCCTCGTCGAACACCGTCTTGAGACCCTTCTGGGTCAGCGCCGAACACTCAAAGTACTTGACGGCGCCAATGTCCCGCGCGCACTTTGCGCCCTCGGCGTATGTGATGGGCGTCTGGCGCTTGTCGGCCAGGCGGGCCAGCGTCTCGGCGTCGTTCCGCAGATCCAGCTTGGTGCCGACGAGAATGATGGGCGTGTTGGGCGCGTGGTGGGAGATTTCGGGGTGCCACTTGGTCTTGACGTTTTCAAACGACGGGGGCGACACCAGCGAGAAGCAGATGAGAAAGACGCCCGTTTGGGGGTACGATAGTGGCCGCAGCCGGTCGTAGTCTTCCTGGCCTGCGGTATCCCACAGCCCGAGGTTTATCGCCTTGTTGTCCACCATGACATTGGCGGAGTAGTTGTCGAACACGGTAGGAATGTACTCGCCGGGGAAGGCGTTTGTGGTGTATGAGATTAGCATGCAAGTTTTACCGACGGCACTGTGTTAGTAGGTGGACGCTGATTGAGCTGGCAGACGAGCATCATCAGATTCTGCGGTACTCACCCGTCGCCGGTGACGACACATTTTATACTCTGCATTGTGGACAGGGCAAGAGTCGTATGGGCGGTTGTTTGTGGTCGATGAGAAGCTGATAAGAGCGGCGGAGGCTATGTGGCTGCGCGTCAACGGAGATAGGAGAGTCTCTGTGTGTGACTGGAGTTGCAGGGGGTGTAGTGAGTGACGCAAAAGCTGAGGGCGTGGGTGTGGCTTTTAGTACTAGTGAGTGGCGTGCGGCAGGGCTTTTGTGGGTGGGGGACCTGCTATTGGGGGCCTGAATATCCGTCCACGTCGGTGTTGTGGTGTAAGGTGGTGGGGTGTGAAGTGTGAAAAGAAGGGGTGTGGTTTTTGGGTGGTGAGCGTGTGTCTATCTTAGATTTGGGTGCTAAAGTCCCAAGAGGCGAAAGATTTGACAAAAGACAAATTGAGCCTGTGAAGGGGTATTGTAAGCCAAACGACGAAAATAGTGGGACGAAAATAGGCCGGTGGCTTGGTTTAAAGAGAGAGGGCGGGAAGGCGGGAAAACAGCGGGGCACCCGCAACGGACTACAAGCTGTATTTGTACAGGCGCCCCTCCCATGGGGCCAATTTCAACTCCCGCCCAAATGGGGCTGCCATGTATATGCACGGTCGGTTAGGTGAGAAAAAAAAGACTGTTGCACCAGTGTGGACGTCTGTTCCTTGTCTACTTGTAACTGAAGGACGGAGACTCTGGTGCTTCTTGGAGTACGAGGGTCGATGTGGCCAGATTAACGCAGATCGATCGATCCTTGCAAGCGCGGACATGTCAAAGTCCCAGGCGTGCGCACTAGACCGTTAAACTAGTGGGCACCGAGCCCTTTGGTCCAGTCTTCGCTTTTAGGGGCCCCTCAATCTAAGGCGCCCTCTCCTATAGCCCAGGTTGCCTTTTTTTCGACACCTGGGCCATTATTTTTTACCCTTTTAAACTCCCGTTAAAACACGAAGGTTGGCTTCGCGTGCGGGCCGTGCCAGAGGTGGTTTCAGGATGAGGCGGAGGCGTAAAAAGGTGGGGTAGCAGTATCAGCATCATCTAGACGTCTTATCTAGCCCCATAACAACTTCTGTTTGCTGGATGGGTCCTGGGGGCCGACATTCCCCTATCTATCCTCACTTTTAAACATTGTATTCCAACACAGCATGCAATTTAATGCACACCGAAAGACTAATAAAAGGTTATGTTCAGGGGAGTGGGGATCTATGGGCTGTTTGAGACTCATGGGGCCGTAGATGGTGGTGCGGTGGACTGTCATCTGAGCGAATGTGTCCTGCTCTTACTTCACTACTGCCACTTTTATCTCCCCTTTCTGCTTCCCCACTTTTCTCCCCATCCTCCTATCTACTTGGCTTAACCACAAACTCCAACGGGCTAACTGAGACAAAGTGGACATATTTTGGGCTGTCCATTCCTGCTCTTCTCTTTGCTCTTCGGCTCTGAGACACTCGGTGCAAAGGTAGCAACGACGCCGGTGGCAACCGGGCCAGCCTCGCGGCCAAAAGTGGATATTAAACGAGATTGCCCGGGCCTGGAAATTACCATGCACCCTTCCTCTCAAGACAGCCAATAATTTCCACCCAATGTAACGTTGATGTAACATGGCTGACAAGGTACGAGGAGGACCCCAACAAAACAGGGTGCCTTGCCATCCACAGCAGACTCGTAGAAATTGCTTTTTCCACCCACACCAGCTCCCTCAAAGCCCGCCATATCCCTTGCCCGCCCCACACCGGCTGCTTTTCGGGTACCTTAACATTCTGCACCAGAAGACAGATGCAGCGGGCCGTTTGGAGAAGGACAGAATCGATACAGGCCTCATGCCTTTCTATGCTGGGATATTATGGTGGCGAATTTTTCACTGCCCACAGATTGTTCCGTGCAATGTAGACGTAGCTCCGAACACGGGCTTCTCCTCGTATTCAGCTCTAGGAACCCCCACTGTCCCCTGCGCCCCTGAATGTTTGAAAAGTTTGGATCTGAGACATCGAGTGAGGTTTCAGACTGAGATAGAATCCGGATCCGTCCGTGGCTGTGGTAGTACAATTGATCCGTGGGAATCGACGTATGACTGTACGTAGCGTGAGAATGAGGCGATATTATCAGCCAAAAGCTAAGTGTAGAACGCTGGAATGGGAGCACTAGAATGAGTCACAGTCTACACTGGTGGAAGACCCATATCATATCATCTTGAGTGTTCATGTCTCGTCGATGCTTATACTGTGCTGTAACTCACTACCTGTATCATCATCCACCTTTCCTTGAATGTGCAACAAGTAGACACAATCTCACTTGTACTCCTACTCGTACTACACCGATCTATAATGAATGCATTTAATAATCTAATATGTACCCTGAGTACGGCCTTTGGTACACTACGCCCTTGAGTCCACCAATAGCAGCCGCTCCTTTCTTCTACTGCTTCGGCTTCTTATAGGCGCAAGTAACAAGCAGGCCGATACAAATCTTCCACAGATTGGAAGCCGGATCAACTAGCTCACTGACGGTTAGCGTAGCACTAGCCTCGGTCTCAATGGAAGAAGCCACGGGCTGGGGACCGGCACTAGGCAAAGCCCGGTAGTTGTCCTTATTGTTCTCCTGCTGCGACAACCACTCCAGTCCGTTTTTGACGATTCGCTTGCCAATGTTCTCTTTACGCTTGTATGTGGCCACCACGGAGTTGGCGTTTGAAAAAGTGTAGACGCCCGACTTTTCGTTGGTGATGAACCACTCCTGCCCAAGCTCGTCAATGAACGAGTACCGCTTGTACTTTTTGTTCTTGCCTTTATCTCCACAGGGAATCTCGATAGCTTGTCCAACAAACGAGGGATTGACAATATCAGAGAGAGACTCGCTGAGTGACTGGGAGTCGATCGATTGCTCTAGGGAGACCGTAGACGAAAGATTCAGCTCATCAACAGGCTTCCTGGACGAATCGTCGTAGCAAATCTGCAGAAAGTTGTCTCTCTTCTCCACAATCGTCACCGGCTGCTCGTTAATGTTGGTATAGAACATGAACTTGTAGTCCTCGTTCTTCACGTAGTACGACTGAGCCTGGTTGGCCACCATGTGATGCTGGGTGGGGGTAGTGGTCAGGTACAGGTCTCGTGAGAACCGCATGACAAAGTACCGATAGTAGGGATGTCTAGCGACTGTAGACGGAGCACTGGGGCTCTTTCGGTCAGCTTCCTCGTTCCAGCAATCGTACGGCTCTGGAATCTCCTGGTAGGGATCTGCAGGAGGGGACGATTGGCGAGGAACAGCTGCTGGGAAACGATCATCAATAGGATACTTGTATCCCTTTGGAGGAACCGCGATAGACAACGATTCTCGTTTCAGTTCTTGTTCGGGACAACTGTCGATAAGGAACCGACCCTCGGGATTAGAATGCAAGGAGGGATGGTCGACAGGAACCCGTCGGGGGGTCACGTTGGTGGTTTTGGTGGGGGATGCATCCAACAACTGACCCGAGGGAGGAGTATGGGAACGAGAACGAGGTCCTGCTGCTGTAACAAAGGTAGACGTTGAATCAACAGGAGGAGTCTGGAACGGAGTGGCGTAGGGCGACGCGCTAAAGTCACTGCCTCCGTAGACGGGATGCATGTCTGCAGAAGGCAGTTTGACGAAACTCTGGGTATCCGAGTCTGAGTCGTCGTCTGAGTCGTCATGGGCGTGTTTGTCGGTGGAAGTGGCGTCAGAAATACCGTCATGCTCCAAAGTAGACGCCCCAGGAGACATGAGAACCTCCTTTTTGGTCAAATGGTCTCCTAGCTGGCCTAGACGTTTGTCACTGGTCGGACTCTCTTCCGAAAGACGCTCAAGAATAGGACTATGAGCTCCGATGACGTCTCTGCTTCTGCTTCGTTCACGAGACCCTGCAACCTCCTTCTCTTTACCCTTTGCACTTTCCTCCAGTTTTTGTTCCTCTTTGACTCCTCCTCCTGCGTAAAACTCCTGAACAGCTTTACTGTCTCTGACTCTCTCCAGCGCAGCGTAACTGTCTCTGATGTGCTCCTCGCGGGCTGCCTGCAGCTGGTCGGGGTCGGTGGGAAGCTCTTTGGACGAGCTACTGGGTTTGATGCCGATTTTCGAGAGAGCTTTGGTCAGATCGGCCTTGGACGACTCTCGCATGCTGATGTGTTTGGATTTGGGCCGAGCTCCAGCGACAGAAAAGCCCTCAGAGCCCAGGGGAGGGGTTTTGGTGGTTGTTTGGGTCACTGAAGTGACTATAGCCCCTCCCACGTCGCTTTCAGTGTATCCTCTAGTTCTAGCAGGGGCTGGCGTTTGGACTCCATACTGCACTGGTTTTCGAGACACTGAAAACGAGCGAGCCGGCCTGGAATCTGGAGATGTAGATTCGGTAGCTGGAGCAGTAGTAGCACTAGCTCCTGGCTGAGTATCTTCCCTGTAAGGGCTCTCTTCAGGGGAACAAGGCATGGCTGGAAGAGGGTCGTTTGTGAAGGGAAAACACTCGATGACCTTGCCGTCTGCCTGGGTGACCATGTCTGGGTCGCGCAGTTTGCTCTGGCCGGTTCCCACGGGCTTGCGTGGCACCTGGATGAATCTCCTGTTGTGTTTGGGGTCGTTGAGGTCCACAGACCACTCACTGTCTGTTTCTTCGTGGAATATCGATTTCATGGTGACAAAAGGGAGCCAAATGTGTTAGTGTCGGTGCGGAAATCGCAGTGGTCGTTCGTGTCGTTTGTGCAACTAGTCGAGCCTTCTGTATTGTCGTCTGATCTGAGACTGTACTGTGTGTCGTGATCTGTTGTATGCTGTAGATGTCGTGTTGTGGTGTGGTGTATAAGGTCGTGACCACTTGTCGCTGTTCTCAGCCACCTCCTGACTCCTTCGGCTGCCTGGAAAACGCCTGTACAAGCCCCGTGAGCGTGGTGGAAACGGAGTCGAGATGATATAAGAGAGTTTGGCTAGCAGTGGATGTGCACCGTGCTCCAACGCTAAAGTCTCCATAATACTTTGTTCTGTTTATTTTTAGGTGCGGCTGTGTCACACCATCCATAGATGAGCGCTGGGAAAAATTCCATATAATACCTTGGATGTGACTGATGGTGACTAAGTCTTGGCGCGAAAGAAGGTCTACCAGCATCTAGAAACAAGCTACTGTACTTGTACACCTCAAGTGTTTTAATACAAGAAATCGTACTACACTTGTACACCTCCTTGCTCCACTCTGACAGCACTTGAGTTCAATATCCAAAACGGCTCCCTTAATCGCCAACAAAGACGCCAAAGTGGTATATATAGCGCGAGACAGCGGGGATTAGCAACAGACGAACTTGTAGGATAATGCCTTTGCCACAGGACCAACATGGACACTCAGGGTGTGAACACTTTTGTCTGCTGGTTCATGGTTCATGCACCCCTTGGTAGTGGCTGAGCGAGGAGTTGCATGTTGAGGATTTGAAACTCGCCGGGTGGTTCACGTAGACTCGGCTCCAGGCTCGCGCTGCAAAGACGAACACTTTGGCGCCTCTCTGGCTCCATTCTTTGCCACCTAACTTCATATCGGGGCCATCTAGAAGACCCCTCCCTTACAAAGTTCAGGGCAGTGCATAATCGGAGCTACCAATAGGAAAGGGGGGTTGAATTTGAGAAATCCATGAGAAACTGGGGAAATTCGGGAAATTCGGAAGAAAATCAGTAGGCGATTCTAGGAGCCCGTTTATTCTACTTCTACCCGCTAAACACGTGATTACACCTCGTAGCACACCCTTCCCTCTGCTCCCCTAATTAACTCAACCTCAAGACTCATCAGCTCAAATTAGCACGTCTCAGTTGTCTTCTGCAACGTGACGACATGCATCAATGAACCCCCGACTCTTTGTCTCGCCCTTGGCGGAGTATCAAGGCGAGTAGCAGAGCCGTTTTGCTTCAGGTACAGGCTTCAGCAGCAACCCGAGTAACTTTGACTAACCCTGGGCAGAGGCTTGTTTTTCGCTGGTCTTGGCCATGTAGATCTTGTGTTGACTTGCTGGGTGTGTGAGAGGGTCTGGGTGTCTACAGTATGAACTGTTGGTCTATTAGAGGTGTTTTGAGCCTTCTGTTTTGCTATTTTACTTATTCATACAAGTACGAAGTCCCACATCTCATTCATCTTAGGATATTCATAGAGAATTCACTTCTTTGAAAAACATCACTGTTCAGCTCTTCCATGCCACACCTGTCAAACACCTGTCATTACATCGCTTGTCTGTCATTGTGTCATTATCATTATCATTAATTACTGTGTCATTACTTACCTCTCATCTCCTACTTCAACTCCTGGACATCACTATCTCCAGTCTTCTTGATGGGAGCCATGGACACCGTCTTATCCTCGAGATCCACAACCGCGTAAACAGACCTCAAAAAGGTGCCTCCCAGAATGGTTCTGTGGTTGGAGTTGTTGCTTGTGGTGATGCCAAAGTAGCAGCCCTTGTCGAGATCAGACCAGTTTCGAGACACTGGAATAATCAGATCCGAGCCGTTGATGTGGAGATCCTGGTCGCCAAACTTGAACGAAACGTCAAACTGAGGAGGCATACACGAAATCTGGAACGCACTCTGATCTTGCAGATAATCGCCAATGAAAACGGGAAGCTTCATAAACACTCGGTTGAGAGTAGTGTCGTCAAGATACGACAGAGTGCTGCCAGTATCAAGCAAAGCAGGCTGAGCTCCTTGACCTTCAGGCGAACAAAGAGTTCCCGAAACTCGCACTTCAGAGTAATCAATCTGAATTCGCTTCTCATTGGTCATCTTATGCTCAACCAGGTCTCCCTCATACTTGGCTTTATCGTATCCTCCAAAGATAATGTGTCCATCGTCATTGTCCAGGTACAGCGAGTAGCCGACCTTGTTGATATGGCCCGACTCCTTGAGAGCTTCAGGCAGGTTGGGGTACTTGTCTTTGGTGAACTCGAGACTCTTGGGTCCAATGCCCAGAATACCAGTCAGAGGATCGACTCCAAAAGCGTCATCTGCAAGTCCAAACTGGAAATCAGAGATCTTCGTGCCGTCTAGCGAGATGGTATCCTTGGCCCACTTGCCCTTGGCGTTTCCTCCAAAGTAATAGAAGGCAAAGTCGTCGTCCATCTCGTGGTAGGTGGAAGACTGATTCTTGGTGAACTGGCCAGTGTAATCGCACGAGCCGTAGTCACAGTCATAGGTGTCGTCCTTGGAAATCACCCATGTGTCACTGCTTCCCGTATCCACCAGCAGTCGGAACTTTTGGCCTGGAGTTCCGAGCTCCAGCTCAGTTGTGTAAAAGGTCTGCTCGTTCTTGAGAGGCAGAACCACAGGAGCAGCCTTGGGGGTATCAGAGGGGGCCACAGACACAGACAGAGTGGACGAAGGAGCAGGTTCAGGGTCCGCGGTGACAGTTCTGGTTCGAGTAACCGCAGCCTCAGCAGTGAGAGCATACAATGCGACGGCAAACAGGGAGAATTTCATGGTAGCGAGTGGTAGTGTAGCTACAAACACATCTCGCTCTGCATATATACCGGCCCGTGGAGAAATCAGCCAACAGTGGAAATCTGCTTGTTTTGAAGATCACTTATAACGTTCTTATGGGTGGGTTGAAAAAAGACAGGAGAAGAGGTCACTACGGTATAACTTATGCTGTACTCGATGGAATTGAACAAGGACTCCGTCAATCTTCTATATTTGGGCCAAATATCCTCATTTCGAACTCCCCATTGAGCCACCCCCTCCACCTCGACACCAAAATCACACGCTATAACCGCGCCGATCACCGAACCTTGCCTGGGATAGACACGAGATGGGCACAATAGGGGTGAGCTGTATGCTCAGTGAAAACGGCAATATACAGACGATTTGCAAAAATACGGGGCGGGAGTGATCACCAATTTTTGTATATTTACTATGGCATCCTGTTGCTGATATATACCCTGTCTTATGGGGATGTGTGCTGTCCACCTTCTCTGGGTACCTGAAACTAACATGGGAAATGCAAGGTACATCCGAAGCAGTCTCGAGAGTCTCACATGTGCGTCTGTGGCCTGATTTGACGAGAGAAGGTGGTTTGGCTGTATCTTGGTATGAGAACTTGGCTGTACTTCGTGAGTGAATGGCATGAGGTTTATAGTGCTTTCTATAGAGCTCCTTTTACTACGTATCTACACGAACCACTAATACAATCATGCTTATTAATAACTTATGTGTGTCCTGTATCCTTCCCTCATCAGTAAAAACTACCGCCCTTCATATAACTCTGAGACTTGGGCTTGGTGCCAACCGACTTGAACTTGGCCAAGAATCGGTTCTTCAAGCTCTGCTGCTTCTGGGTCTCGGCCTCCTGCTGCTGCAAGTACTTGGCATTCTTCTTCTTGGAGGAGCTCATAGACTCTGTGGAAGAAGTCATGGAGGTCATGGACTGCTTCTTCTTTCGAATCAGTCCATGGAAGTTGCCGTTAGGACCGATAATCGTCTTGAGCTCCTCGTCTTCCTCAGTCTCCCTGACAACCACATTTCTAGAAGGTCCAAGTCTCTCCAGGTAGTCGTCCTCGTCTTCGTTGTCAGGCACAGTATCCTGTCTCGAAGCAGTGAGATCAATAGTAGAATGAGTCTGACCAGTGATGATCAGATCATCGTCAGACTCCATGTCAGAAATGCCTCCAGGAGAAGAAGGAGGCACCTCAACGGCCGACTCTTCACACAGGAAAGAGAGAGTCTCCTGAACACTGGGCTTCTTCTTAGGAAGAGCAGGTCCATCTCTCTTGAGACCAGGAGTGGTGGGCTTGGTAGGCAAAGCAAACACGTCTTCCTCCTCTTCGTCACTGTCAGAGTCCTGCATGGCTCTAATGAACGCAGCAGCTTCGGGGTTTTTGGCCAGATCCTCCAGGTTGCCCGCCTCCAGCATTCGCTTCTTCTTTCGCTCAGACAGGATTCGTCGCTTTCGTCGCAGCTCGTCCTCGTCTTCGGAGTCGGAAAAGTCGAGGTTCAGGTTGTTGGCCCGCTTTCTTCGCAGACCGCCGTTAGTCACGTCTTCCAGCAGCTTCTCCACCTGCTTGGCATCGTCGTCGAGATCCTTCTGAAGATCGTACTGACGGTTGGCAGCGTAGTTCTCTCGATCAATGCCCTTTGTATCGTCGACCATGGCTCCAATTTCAGCCAGATCTTCGGGTCTGGTCGTCTCCTCGTCACTGGCACCTCCTAGACCAGCCCAGTCGTCGTCAGACTCCTCGGCTTCTCCATCGAGAAGGCCAGAAGTGGAAGATCGAGCTTTTTCTCTTCGTCTGTGAGCAGCCTCGTCTTCAGCAAGCTGACGAAGATAAGCAGTGTTGTCTCTAGAAGGAGAAGACATGGGGGACGAGAGGGTGGATGAAATGTCAGCCTTGGGTTCAGGCTCCTTCTGAACGATACCAGCAAGAATATCATCCACAGAGTCAACGGGAGCGTCCTCAGGGAAATCAGGCTGAGTATCAGCTTCTTCTTCTTCCACCTGCTTATCCTTATCCTCCTCTCCATCACTAACTCCATCAACAAGAGCCTGCTGAGCCTGGAGACCGTCTTCATCAGAGAGATCCACATCCATGTCGTCTTCTGAATCAGGTACTTCTCCAAGTTCAGCTCCAGCTTCATCGTCGTCGAACCAATCGTGGTCAGATTCAGCCACAGAGTCGTACTCGTCGTCTCGAGCCTTTCGCTTCTCTCGCTTCTCTCTATCGGCAATCTCCTGCTGTTGTCTTCTGGCCTGGTCAAGCAGAGACTCCACGGCTTCATCCTCCTTGTCCTGTTCGGTCATGTCCACGAGACCCAGCTGAACACGCTCCTTTTCACTTTCAGCCTTGATCTGGGCATGCTGCTTTCGAATGTTGGATCTCATCTGCGAAAAGAAGTCGGGACCAGCAGCAGGTTTCTGAGAAGAAAAGGCCACAGGAACGCCCTGTTGCTGCATCTTTCTGAACGACTCTGGCACTTTGTCAGCTTCAGCGTCAGGAAGAATGAGAAGATCGTCATCTGAGTCGGACAGAGTGGAAAGCAGCTGAGAAGGTCGCTTTTGGATATAACTGGCCATTCGAGGAACTCCGACATTGGCGAGTTTCTTGACCTGCTTCTTGTTGACAGATCGAGACAGAGAAGGAGTGGCAGGAGGCATCATCTTTCCTCCAGGAGTAGACATCTTGGAAGGTGTAGACTTCTTTGAAGGAGTGCAGGGGGTGACATGGACCTCACTAACATCCTTCACTTCTTGAGGGTGCAGATCAGAAGTCAGAGGAGACGAGTTGAGGTCGAAATCCATGATTGAGTCGTCAGAATGAGGCGCCACGGCCTTTCCGGGGGTAGTAGGAGCAGCAACTTCTTCCTTCTCTTCCTCCACCTTGGGAGCCATTCCAAATCGAGCCAAGAGGTTCTGTTTGGTCACAAGACCAGTGGTGTACACTTCAGGAGCGAGGTTTCGTTGTCGGCTGATTCGCTGGGTCTCTCGTTCAATCTCTTCCAGAGCTTTCTTGCTGGCTTTTCTGGTAGGTTTCTGCGAACTGATGACGGAAGCGTCTGCGTCTTCAAAGGGGTCCAGTTCGTCAACGGTGGAGGCCAGACGTTCCTTGAGAGCCGCAACTCGCTGCTGCGACTCGTCTTCGGATTGTTCGGCTTCAGAATCAGAAAAATCAGAGATATCGGTAAAGCCATCTGTGGTGGTCTTGGTGAGTCCTGTGTTCTTGGGAGAAGACGAGAGAGTGGAAGAGGGAAGCTCGTCTTCAGAGTCCGAATCGGCAATGACCCGCTTTCTTCGGGGTCGTCCGTCCTTCAGAAACTTTGATTGAGGAACTGTAGGTGTATTCTTTGCAATAGGCGAAGAGAAAGGAGATGAAAGTGGATCCAGAGAGGGAGAGGCGATTTTGGTGGGTTGAGAGACATCAGAAGCACTCTTCTGTGTGACTTCTTCTTTGTCCTTCTCAGCATCATCATCCTGACCGTTGATAGCGTCCTCATCAGGCTGAGTCTCCTCAAAGTCTGGCTGAGTGTCGTCTTCAAAGTCAGGCTGGGTATCTGCCATAGAATCAACATCAGGAGAGGCCAGTTTCTGTTTCGGCTTAGGGACAATCTCCTTCGAGAACGCCAAGCCGTCGGCGTCGTCCTGTGTGTCTTTTTGAGACTCGTTTGTGTCGTCATCATTACTCTTTAAGTCATCTTTGTCAGCCTCCTTGGTGTCAAAGATGGACTTGGACGGCAGCTTGCCAAACAGCTTGCCGCTGCTTCTGTGCACCAACGGCGACTTTTCGGCCTCCGCCTGCTCGGCCTCCGTCTTCTTGCTCAGAAACTTGCTTCGAAGCTGGTCCACATCCTCCTCATCGTCACTACTGTCTCCTAGATCGGCCAGCAACTTTTTGACCCTCGAATTGGGCGACAAAAGAGGCGAATTGGAGACAACAGGAGCGGTTCCAGTGTCTTTCTCCACACTGGGCTCTCGAGCACGTCCATACGTTCGAAGAGGTGCGCTCATAGTGTGCAAAAATGTCGCTTTTCAATGCGTTGTTTGAGATGTGGAAAAGATGTTCTCTTTGGAATATGCATATTCATTAAGGGCTGGCTACGACGCGTCGCGTGAACCTTAAATGAAGAAAGAAAAATAGCAAATAAAATACAAGGAGAAGTAAAAGAAGGTAAAGAAGTAGATAGGTGTGATTGGACAATGTTGATTAATATGCCTATGCATTTAATATTCTCATTAGCCATCATTTTCGGCAGTATTCCTCCTTCCTTCCCTCACTCGAAAAACAATTAGCCAACCTAATTTGGCGTCTTAAGGGAGTGGGAATGGTGGGTCACCCTGAGAGTCAATGGAAGACGGGCCACGTGATGTCACGTGAATAGCTGCTCTGGAAAGCTCTTATAGTCACGTGACAGACCTCAATTTTACCCCGCAATGATTCTCCTGACGTGTAGAACCGCTAGATGCTCTATTCTACACCTCATCTGTCATTGGTTCACTGTGCAGCAATGACGTAAGCTGACTAAGCGAGCTAGTGGAGGGGTATCTGTAGGTGGTTAAAAGAGACGATTGTAGAATATACGCTGGTTTTTTATGCTATTTCTTGGTATTTGAATTAGATATCCTGGTACTTGTAATCTCATCATCTCTACTATGAGATACAGAAGAAGACATGAAACTCACAGTCGATGCTGACTAAGAGAAGCTGCGCAGTAAGAGTTGGTGCTACTGTTTTGGTCTTCTCAGAATATATGTCATTTTCAGTCTCTGATGTCTTGTTTCCAGTGTCATATTTAGTTCAGAGGAGCGACCATGTTAGTTAACATTACTTAGGTTAAAGGTGCCCATTACTTAGTCTGCTTCATTAAACACAAAGGTCACTTCAGGTCGCTCAATATTTAGCCAAAAAGGTAATGACTCGATATATTAGATCGCTGCACCTTTAAATCTGATCACACCAAAAACCAGCCTCTTTCAGCTACATTTACGCCAAACTGAAGAAACAACAAAATCAGTTTTTTTTTTTTTGTTATACTTATCCCATTTACTCAGACCGTGCGGCTCGGAAATTAAGTCCACCTTAAATCGGAGAAGACCGACGAGCACGAAAACACAACAATATAGTAGTATTAAACAGCCAATATTAGTACCATTGTATTCACCACCTCCGTGTGATCATTTTGGTACCACTCATGGCCCATTTAAACCAAGTTTTCAGCTCACACTCCGGCTTTTCTGCACTCCACCATTCTCGCATCACAGACACACGATAATGTACAAGTACCTACTCTCCCTTCATGACTCATCGGCCGTGTCCCGGTCTTGGCCATTTACTCAGCTCTCTATTGTCTCTTCCATTGGCTTACAACTGATATGAAAACGGCATTCATGTTCAGCCGTGTCTATAGTGAATGGATTAGCCTATAACAGGGGAGGGAATGATAAATGTAAGAAGAGAGAAGGGGGGGGTCTTGAAGCCACCCAGATAGCCATTCAATAAATCTGTAAAAATTACTACAAATACCGGTCATGCTTACTAAGCACTCCTTTATTTTCTCCATTTTTCTCCCTATTTTTCTCCCCTCATAAACCCTTCCCCCCTCGGCCCTTCAACCTCCACCGGACCTTCCGCATCATCCGACGGAAGAACCTTGTGTTATCTCTTCAAACCTTGTGCACTATCTGCGTAGTATATTAGATATAGTTGATCTGACCGACACTTTTCACACTTTTCACATCCACGCCATGACGAGCTCCAGAACCACCGTTTTTTTCGGCGCCGTGGTCAATCCCGTCGCCAAGGCGCTCAAGTACCTGCCGCAGGCGGCTATCGGCGTTGCTGGCGGAGAAATCGTCTTTTTCGACCAACAGGCGTCTTCGCCTTCGGAGTCCGCTGCGAAGCACAACATCAAGGACTTTGACACGGTGGATATTTCCAAAACGACCTCGTTTTTCTTCCCGGGCTTCATCGACACCCACATCCATGCGCCCCAGTACCCCAACAGCGGCATTTTCGGCAAAACCACGCTGCTGGACTGGCTCACTACCTACACCTTCCCTCTGGAGTCTTCGCTCAAGGATCCCAAGATTGCTCAGGACGTGTACTCCAAGGTGGTCAAGAAGACTCTGGCCAACGGAACCACGACGGCCGCGTACTACGCCACCGTTCACGTGGACGCTACCAAGAAACTGGCGGACATTTGTCTCGATCAGGGCCAGAGAGCTCTGGTAGGCCGAGTGTGCATGGATCAAAACACCCCCGATTACTACAGAGACGCCAGCGTGGAGGAAGCCAAAAAGAGCGACCAGGCGGTTGTCGAGTACATCCAGTCGCTCAACAAACCCGACCACATTCTGCCTATCATCACCCCTCGATTTGCTCCCTCTTGTACTGGAGAAATCATGTCCTGGCAGGGCGAGTACGCTCAGAAGAACAACCTGCACATCCAGACGCACATTTCCGAGAACAAGGGCGAGATTGCCTGGGTCAAGGAGCTGTATCCCAAGTGCAAGTCCTACGCTGACACCTACCACCAGCACGGTCTTTTGACCGAAAAGACGCTTCTGGCCCACGCCATCTGGCTCTCCGACGAGGAACTCAACCTGGTCGAACAGCAAAAGTGCGGTCTTTCGCACTGCCCCATCTCCAACTCGTCTCTGACCTCGGGCGAGTTCCACGCCCGAAAGATTCTCGACAGAAAGATCCCCTTTGGTCTGGGAACAGACGTTTCTGGAGGCTACGCTCCTTCGATTCTGAGCACGGCTCGACACGGTCTTCTGGTGTCGCGACACGTGGCCATGAAGACCGAAAACGACGCCGACAAGCTGTCTGTCGACGAGGTGCTGTATCTGGCCACCCTTGGAGGCGCCGAAGCTCTCAAGCTGGACGACAAGATCGGCTCTTTCGAGGTGGGCAAGAAGTTTGACGCCCAGCAGATTGATCTGGAGGTCGGCGGCTCTCCCGTGGACGTGTTCGAGTGGGAGCTGCCTGTTTCCGAGGGCAACAAGCTCGAGAACCTGGTGCACAAGTGGCTGTTCAACGGAGACGATAGAAACACCACCAACGTGTGGGTGAACGGCGACAAGGTGGTGACCAAGTAAGGTATAGAACATCGGTATAGACGATAGACTGTGATTGAATGAACAATGAGGGGGCAGGACAAACGAAGACAGTATTGTCCAGATGAACTTGATTAGAATATGATAAATGTATTACTTGATCAGAAACAACTCAGTGATGATTCGTATCAAAATATGTGACACTTGCTCAAATCATAGAGCAATAGATAACTTGATAGATTTAGAAGGGTATCCAAAAGACATGAACGGCGAGAGTGCAAGACCGCTTGGCACTTAGGATGAGTGCTGAACTCGAGGTATGGCACCTTATGGAAGTGCTCATGGCACCAAGGTATGTAAGTACTGTATTTTATTAACGACTAAGAAGGAGTTGACAGTAGAAGGAGAGGTAGTGTCCAACAACGCTGCAGATAAAAAGATATATATCGAACAAACACCGCAGTTGAAATATTCAGATTTTGATAATAGTTTTGATTGTTTTTTCGTATTTTACTCACTCGATCATAGTTTCGTAGAATCTGTCTCATCACCCTTCCATACACCTCAAATAAGCTCCATGCAGTCTTCAATATCACCATTGAATATCGTCAACTTCACCACTTTTGCATCAACCTCACACATCACACAATGACCGAATCAGCAAACGCCCAGGCGCCACCGACTATAGCCGAGGCCAACGCCAACGGAATGCCCAAGACGTTTCGAAATTCCGGCTGGAAGGCTCCCAAGAACCGAAACAAGAACATCAAGGCGATTATTGCCGAGGAACAGAGACGACTGGCAGACAAAGACCTGGGAATCGACGATATCACGTACTTCAACATTGACGCGCCGCCGTCGCTGATTCCCTCCAAGGCGTATTGTGATATCACGGGTCTTGAAGGCAAGTACAGATCTCCCAGCACGAATTTGAGGTTCTACAACCAGGAAGTGGCTCAGGTTGTGAGAGATATTCCTCCGGGAGTTGACCAGCAGTATTTGGAGCTGCGGGGAGCGAACATCATTCTCAGGTAAAAACGCGAAGCGGCTTTATCGATACAAGGAAAGATGAGCGTAGCGAATCTTTCCGCGGAAATTTTTGGATTCTGTTCCAAATGGAGGTGTTGCCTATTGGTAACTGCTGTATGGATACTCTGGTTGAGGCTAGCATCTATCGATTGCTATACTTTATCAGTGTGAGTGTCACTGAGGTGTTTTGTAGCATCTGAATGTATTTATTGACTTATTGAAGTGTAGGAGTGAACGTAGAGTGAAGGCTGAGAAGAGGGAACTGCTATGGAATGCAAAATCAGCTATCTAATGGTTTTCTGAAGTCCTCGTGGTTTCTACGATGCAATTGCCGTATTCTAAGGTGGATGAGTGTTCGATAGACGGAAGCTGACTATCTGACATTGAGAACATGAGAATGGTGTAGGGATAACTTACAGGAAAGAACAATTTGAAATCATTTCAGCCCATCATTGTCAGTAACTAATGCTTGAAGTCACAGCAGATTCAAATTCCTCTAAATTTGTGATTTTCCCAGTAACGGTTTCGTGTCAAGTAAAAGCCAACTACGATAAGAGTTTAGTTCACCGTATTCTTGAGATCAGGGCTATTATTGTGAGTCACCAAACCACCCAAAAGCCGTCAAAAACGACAGAAAAAACCCCAAAAAATCACTCAAACTACTCACCTCACCACCAACCACTTGTCTAATACCTCCTTTTTCATCTCCACTTACGTAATCAACGCCTTCTCATGGACCTCCTACTCGTACCTCAAGCTCTGACCCCTGAAGTCAAAATATGCGCGTGCAAGCAGCCAATGAGACGATAGAAGGGTGAAGAGAGAACGAACGAGTACACAGATCACCTGAATCATTGAAAATCCCTTTCCAGCAAACCCCCACCGATTACTCAGCAACCTCTTAACCACACCCCACATCAGCCTCTTTTTCTCCAGCCGAACTCTATGGAAGATTCCAGAAGGTTTCGATAAGCGATGGGATGAGGTGAGCACTGTTTGACTGGTAGAGGAGCTGGACGAGGAGCTGTGGTTTCTGGTGTATTCACAAGTGACACAAGCGGAACTGCGACACAAAGCCAGGTCGCCTACTTGTTTCCAACTCGCTTTCAGGCTGCTAATTACATCATCCCGCCTTCAGCCAATTACTGCGTTGGGACATCCCCAGATCTGAGGCGTTGGAAGGTAGTGGAAGCGAAGGGAGGGAGGCAATGTTGCGGGAGAAGCGGTAAACACGGAGGTATGAATGGTCACGTGACGTTCAGCAAAAAATCCCCGTTCCAACGACACCAAACACCGCCATACTATCACGTGCTGGGCAGTGTGCTTCTGGAAGATTCTTTGACCCAAAGTTAATTCTGGGTGGTGATAAAAAGTGAAATTTCCACTCTTCTTTCTCTCGATCTGGATAGGTGATAGGAGGACCGTGACAGGCTGGTATAGACGATAAAAGCCAAGAAGCGACTGATCACAAGCAGAGAAGAAAACACACCACAAAAAGCACACAGCACAACAACCGATTTATTACAAAAGACAAATCGACTCACAACCACCCCTTCCCTTCACTATGACTACCGCACTAGAATACAAGGAGCAGGGTAACGTGGCGTACAAGGCTGGACAGTACTCGGAGGCCGTCCATCTGTACACCCAGGCCGTGGACGAGGAGCCCACCAACGCCACGTTTCTCAACAACAGATCAATGGCGTACTTCCAGCTCGGCAAGTACGAGGACGCTCTGATGGACGCACAACGGGCCAACCTGCTGGCTCCCGGCACCGAGAAGACGCTGCTGCGAATCGGCAAGATCCAGACGTCGCTGGGCCACTGCGAGGACGCCCTCAACACCTTTGCGTCCATCCATCCTCCCGTGGAGAACCTGGACACCCACAACGCGGCGCAGATGTACTCTCTGATCCAGCAGGCCAAGAACATGATTGCCGGTGGCAACCCCTCGTTGGCCAAGCATTCCATTTCGCAGGCCGAGGCGCTTCTGGGCCGGTTTGCCAAGCCTCCCCGGGCCTGGGCTCTGCTCAAGGTCGAGGCCATGATTGGAGCCGGTGAGCTGGATCAGGCGTCTTCTACCGTCGTCGGTCTGCTTCGAGAAGACTCGTCGGACCCCCTGGCGCTCACCCTGCGGGCCCAGATTCTCTACTACAACGGCGAAATGTCGGCGGCCATCACCCATCTGCAGCAAGCTCTGCGAAACGACCCCGACAACGCCAAGGCCCGAACGCTGCTCAAGCAGATCAAGGAGATTGACCGCAAGCGAGAGGAGGGCAACTCGGCCTTCAAGAGCGGCCAGTACGCCCGGGCCAAGGAGCTGTACACCGAGACGCTGGCCCTGGACCCCTCCAACAAGCTGGTGAACGCGAAAATCTACTCCAACCGAGCCACTGCCAACGTCAAGCTCGGCGACTTTGAGGACGCGCTCAAGGACTGCGATCTGGCTCTCGAGGCCGACCCCTCGTTCGTCAAGGCCCGCAAGACCAAGGCACGTGCTCTGGGCTCGCTGGAAAAGTGGGAGGACGCGGTCAACGAGTTCAAACAGGCCATGGAGGCCGATCCCAGCGACAACTCGCTGCGGTCCGAGCTGCGGGACGCCGAGCTGCAGCTCAAAATGTCCAAGCGAAAGGACTACTACAAGATCTTAGGGGTGGACAAGAGCGCCAACGACACGGAGCTCAAAAAGGCATACCGAAAGAAGGCGCTGCAGTTCCACCCCGACAAGAACCCCGACAACGACGAGGCTGCCGAGAAGTTCAAGGACGTCGGAGAGGCCTACGAGACGCTGTCGGACCCCCAGAAGCGTCAGCGATACGACTCCGGAGTTGATCTGCAGGACCCCTCGGACATGTTTGGAGGAGGAGGCATGGGCGGCGGCATGCACGGAGGAATGGGCGGCATCGATCCCGAGACGCTATTCCGAATGTTTGGCCAGCAGGGCGGCGGAGGCGGCTTTGGAGGCGGAGGCTTCCAGGGCGGATACCAGCAGGGCGGCGGCTTCCAAGGCTACCCCTTCTAGACGAGCACCGGGTGAAGAGGTGAAGACACCCATCATTGGCATTGTATAGGCATTATAGTATTATTTAATATAGAGTGCGTCAGTAGGAGAGTGACTGTAGAGAGTGTAGCCGCCGATAATACTGTAGATAGAGATATGACTTCAGAAGCTACAAGTACACATTAGCCGTTATTAGAGGTTTCGTATTTGAAGAGAGTGCAGATTCGAACATGAGAAGTGCTTAGGTTGGTTCATGTCTGTGAGGTGAATGATTGAACGGTGACATGCTCAAGAAGCGACAATTACTACACCATTGTAATCAGCGCGCGCTTCTGAGTCAGCTGGTCAAGTCGGATTTGTTGTGGCGTTTATATTGAGGGCGTAGTGGCTAGTGCGGATACTTGTTGTACTATCTTTAAGACAATACGTAACCATTGATTTATGATTAAGTAATGTGTTATAAGAATACCACATATGAGTTCAATATCACCTTCTTCTTAAGCTGAACTGTAGCTATTAGTTATAACAATAGTCCCATGGTGCTACAATATGCGTTCAGTATAACAGCGTCTATTCATTAATTTCCTCCAAGTACACCTGATCACCACTCCTTATGCACCCCCTCCAAACGCCATGTCATTGATTTCATCCTCGGTATCATCGTAGTTGAAAATGATCTCGCCGTTGACCTGACGTCCGAAATGAATGCCTGGACACATTTCCTGGCTCTCTCCTGCCTTGAGCTGGCCCAGACTCGCCCAGCCGGGAATCCAGCACTCCACGCCCTTTTCTTCAGACACAGTCACCATGTGGATCGAAGGAACACATCTGAGAATGTGTTTCGGAGTCAGCGGTCTCACTACCCCTTCCACAACGTCAGCCACGTACTGATCCTCACCATCAAGGTAAATAAAGTACCGGTTATCGTAATGTATCAGGTAGGGATCAGTGGCGTTGATTATCAGGATTCTACCTGACAAGAGGTTTCGCACGTATATGGCGTTTTCCATAACTCCCAGAAAATAGCCGTTGCAAATGCCCGAATAAAGGCTGTTTTTCATCGCTAGGGCATTATTGTCAACCGGGGAGCCTCGGATCGACACCAGCTCGAGCTTCCGGTGTTTCCAGTCGACGTAGTAGACGAGAACGTTTTCAAAGACGTCGGATTCCGCGTACATGAAGACATCGTAAGCCGATTTCGGTCTATCTGACAGCCAGCAGGTGAACAGATCTTGGACCTGGATACGCATGCCGGCCATATTGATCACGATATTGTCCTTTGGGTTGGGCTTTTTCCACACGACTCTGAGTCCCTGGTCGTCGTCTTCTAAACAGATTTCGTCGAGCTGGTTGGTTTTGTGGTCCAGAACCAGCCGGTGATCACTGTGTCTGTTTGTGTTTCGCACATGATCTCCGATTTTGACGGCAGTGACGTTCCACTCTTCGAAGTCAACCACGTATCTCAATTGGGGACGGTTTTGGAAGTTGAAATGCACCTTTTTGTTCGCTTGAGACGACAGATTCGCAATATCTTCCTTCGACGGCTTTTCCTTGTGGATCTTGAAAGGCACCACTTCGTCAGACTTCTTGAACTGCACCACTTCGGGTTCTCCTTGCCAGTGGTAGTAAAACAGGGGATCGTACGTTTTCGGCCTGTTTACCAGCGTATGGCTCGCGGGAATCTCGTCGATACAATAGAGAAACAGCTGTTCGATTTCCTTGTACTGCTGATAGTGCCATTTCGACGTGAGAGCGAGATTCTGGAACTCATCGGGGAGCAGACTCCTGTGGATCTGAAGCCACAGTTCCCGAGGAAGAGAGAGGTTCGACATGTTGCGAGACGAAGTGAGATTTGAAATTTGTTTTGAAATTTGAAATCAATCAGGTCAGTTTTCAGTAAGCGTTCGGATCAGAGTGTCAAAGTCTTAGGTCAAAGGTCAAAGGTGCAACTGTCAAGAACCCCTATGGTTATTTCCACCGCCCTTTAGACTCCCAAGATAACCTAGTCCGCCAATCATACCTTAGAGACGCAGACGGGTGTCGATTTCGAGGTGATATGAGAAGGAAATGGGCCGGTTTTTGTTGAGTATTTTGTGACAACATGTTTACTCTCTTTCTTGTCTGTTGGATCTCTGTTTTCTGGACTTCTGACTCCTCAATTACAGGTGTAAATGTCACCACTGCACGTGCCCAGTGCAGATTGAGCTGTGTCAATGAGGAAGTTCGAACGGGAGAACGGAACATGAGAAAAATTTGTGGCATTTGGCATGGCAATTTTAAGCGCCTTCAAAGGTCTTATGAGGCCCTTATCGGCTTATAAACAATGATACTCTTAGTTGACACCCCAAGTAACTGACAACAAAGTTACCATATCCTCAACATGAAGCTCTATAACTCCTGTCTATTGAGATCTGAGACTAAGCCACACCGTTGGATGGAACTTAAGATGCCATTACTAATCATAATAGCAGTCTCGGTCAGGTTCAAGCGAGATAGCAGTGTGTATTGAGCCGCTGAAAAAAGGCATTTGACATACAAGTCCATGACGATTACGGAGTACGTACTTACAGTGTCTCTTCGCTTCAAACCAGCCATAAATTTGTCATGAGTAATCTTGAACTCCTAAGATCTGTAAGCCACCAAAAAGACTCTACTTGTAGACAGATTATCAACCTCAAGCCGTTCAAAGGCATTCAATGGGGTTTTGGGGTTTTTTCCCTTGCTCATTCCCCTATGCTTATATAATCACTTCCTGCTTATTCATCACTTACATAATCCATGTCTCCAACCCAATCTCTCATTCCCAACACTTTGCTTTTCTTCATTTCGCCTGTTGCTTTTTTTACATGCGTCTCTCACATGAAGTTACGTGATGTCGCCGCACGGGCGGGAAGGAGTGGTAGCGTAGTTCAGGAGCTTGTGTACATTCCGTCACTGTGGCAAGGTGGCAATGACGTTTAGTTCACCGGGTATACGTGATTACTTGAACGTTGTTTGATTTGTCATCACTCCTCCACTCGTAATCGCCACACATGGCATACTCCTCTGAGGGGAATGAGACAGTCCTTGTGCCTAAGACAAGCCAAACTGTTGAGAGTGGGGGGTGAGAGGAGTGAGAATGTACCAACTCCTACTCGTATGTACATACCAGAAATGAGGGTACAGTAACGGTGTATATCGTCGCCGCAACAGGCTGCCTCAGTATCTCATCTCACTCAGGCACCCACCTTAGTTGGATCAGACTTGGAAGTGACAGAAAGACAAAGACAGTGGTTAGTGTAGAGATGACTAACTGGACAACTCGATACTCCTAGACTCTCAATACCCATAGATCCCGTACCACGCTCTAAAGCGCTGCTACGGCAACCCGTCTATTTATATGGCACCACTTCCCAACAAGTTCACGTGACGTGTTCGTGTGACAAATGTCTCTCCTGCTTGCAATGTAACAGACTGTGCCAACCCGCCTGCATCAGCGGCCATCAACCTAATTTCAATCATAACAAGAGGAGAAAAAAATGAGCGTCGTGAAAAGTGAAGGAAACGGCAGATTTCAACAGATAAAAATACACGAAACAACTCATGTATCCTCCAGCTACCTATTTCCCACCTTTCCCCCACTAATCCACCCCCATTAGCTCCATCTGGCCCACATACTCTCATCCGTTGGGATTTAGACGCCGCATCATGCTGCGAGAGAGCTAGCCGAGGACGTGAAAAAGTGACGTCTGGCGGCGCTTGTAGCAGGTGAAAACAGCCTCCAAAAACAGACGTCTGACAGGTGGCTCCCGCTCCGTGCCCCGAGCCCGCTTGCGCGGTGCCAGCTCCTCTGCAACCCCGCCAAATCCGGGTCTCCGATATCGCAGCCGCTCCCTTGAGCCGTGTCCATCCCCAAGACAAACTTTGAAAGCCAAAGAGGTACGATACCCCACTCCGCGGGAAAGGATTTTCGACCTCTGTGCGCTTTTTATTCGGGCCAAGGGCCAAGGGTTTGCGGCTAGAAAAAAAGAGGGAAAAAGACGCGGTTTATATAAGAAGGTGGGAGGGTGGGGGCGGCACCTTATATATACATAAATTGTCAAGACTCAGACTCAGACACAGACACAGACACAGACACACCCTCCAGTGCACACACACCCACCCAACCGTTGATCACTTCAGCCATACATTAACTTCTTGCTGTGAGTCACGTTACCAGAAGCCTTACTTACTTCTGCCGTTGAGACTATCTGTAAACCATCTATACCTACGGCAAAATCTCAACAATCGAACCCCCCCTCGACTAACGGCCTTTTTTTTTTTCCCCAGGCAGAAAAAAAAAAGGACACCGCGGCATCCCAGCTAACCCCTTAGCTCTGCTACTCGTAACCTGATGGACCCCAAACTAGCGCCAAACTTCGTCCGACCCAGCGATAAGCGACCCACAGCTTACCGATCTCCAGCACCCGCACAGGCCTCTCTGATCCCCAACATCGCCCCCATCCAGCCCTACGTTCTGGAAGACTCGCAGCACGAAATCGACCTGCCCCAGGACTCTCCGCGCCTGCTGCCGTCGCGAACCAACTCCCGAGACTCGCTGGTTGGCCTTGAACAGATTGCTCTGACTCTCAAGCACCACAGCAAACACAACCCCAAAGACACAAACTACCACCCCGCTCCGGTGAACATTCCGCGAATCCGAAGCGAGCTGAATATGAGCGATTCCAGCCCCGACCGCTGCGAGAAAATCGACGAGGTCGACCTCGAGGTGTCGCCCAACGAGATTCAGACGAATTTTTCCAAATTCACCCTTGGCGACACCGTGCCACCTCCCACCACCGTGGAAGAAGCCATGGCCCCAACCTCCCCAAAGTCGCCAAAAGAGCCCCAGGTGCACGTGGACACGGGCACGGCTGACTCGTCGTCCCGAACGCCGCCATATCTGCTGGACAACAGCGGCCTGCGGCCCATCATCCAGAGCGCAGACCTCGAGGAGGTGCCGATCGGGGTGTCGCGACAGGCACGTGACCTGGAGCACTACAAGTTCCCCACGCACCGGCTGTCGGAGGTGATGATCGAGGAGTCCAAGTCGCCGCTGGTCATTGTCGCCTGCGGCTCCTTCTCGCCCATCACATATCTGCATCTGCGAATGTTCGAGATGGCCATGGACTCGATCCGAGAGCAGACGCGGTTCGAGGTCATTGGCGGCTACTACTCGCCCGTGTCGGACAACTACAACAAGCCCGGTCTGGCGCCCGCACACCACCGAGTGCGAATGTGCGAGCTGGCGTGCGAAAGAACATCCTCGTGGCTCATGGTCGACGCCTGGGAGTCGCTACAGCCCACGTACCAGCGAACCGCCACGGTGCTGGACCACTTCAACGAGGAAATCAACATCAAGAGGGGAGGCATCAAGACGGTGAGCGGCAAGCGCAAGGGCGTGAAAATCATGCTGCTGGCCGGAGGAGACCTGATTGAGAGTATGGGAGAGCCCAACGTGTGGGAGGAGCGGGATTTGCATCACATTCTGGGCCGCTACGGCTGTCTGATTGTGGAACGCACGGGCGCCGACGTGCGGTCGTTCCTGCTGTCCCACGACATTATGTACGAGCACCGCCGCAACGTGCTGGTCATCAAGCAGCTCATCTACAACGACATTTCGTCCACCAAGGTGCGGCTCTTCATCCGGCGAGGCATGAGCGTGCAGTACCTGATACCGAACTCGGTCATTCGGTACATCCAGGAGCACCGGCTCTACGTCGGCGAAACCGAGCCCGTCAAGCAGGTGCTTTACGACCGCGAATAGATGTACTATATCACACACACAACGACCTCACACATACACTATAGAAGAAAAGACAAGAAAAGACGATTCGGATATTGAGAATGTAGATGAACAGAATGACGTCACTTTTGATAGGAGGTTCTAGGAGGCACTGGTAAGAGTATTCTGAATGGTTCAGTTGTTATTGAAAGTCTAGTGGGCTTACTTGACCTACACTTGGGACCACCGAAGTTACGATAAAAACAGCACGTTGCTACGATATCTTTGACTAATTCAGACACTTATTCATTGGCTGATACAAACACTTGTACATTCACGGTATGTACTTGAACTAGTCCTTCCGTCATGCCTGCTTAAGCGATAACACAGGAAGGCCATTGTTGTAGTTGTTGTAGATGTTTGATGGAGAAAAAGGGATTACAGGTGGTACTTTTCTGTTGATGGCGGTTACAAAACCTCATAAGTGGCTTGATGACATCTACCTTCAAGTTTCCAACTCATTCACTGTTCTACTTGGTTCAATATGGAGAAGAAGGTCTACAGTTACTTAGTGAATACAGGGTTAGTCAGGGTTACGGGGCAGCTTGTGCGATTTTGTCACTGAATGTCCTATTGTTAGAAGTATGCTCGAGTGCTCTAATATCGTATGATACAGACTTGTTGAAACACGAAAAAACCCACAGATCTCTACAGTCATCTACATCTCCTTCACTCTCTCTCTCTAAAATGCAATAACTTATGTACATGTCTGAAGCCACCAGAATGATCCTGGCTCTTCGCTTCAGACCTCGTAGAACAAGGTCCTACGTCCTTCCGTGGTATCTAACCCTTTTGACGGCCTCTAAACACCCCTTCTCCTTGCTACACCACTGGCTTTCTATCGCTCTTCATTCCGAGACCTCCAAACAAGTCCGGATCGTACTTGCCGTCTGGTTTCACGTCCACTGGCAAACACAGGCCCAGCGTCTCGTTCAGGCCCTTGATCAGATTGTCGTAGTCCGCATACCGGTGGTACTCGGCGTACTTGATGATTTCGGCCAATCCTCGGGTACTTTCGGGCAGCCCGGGCAGTTTGCCGTTCTTGATAGCCTCACTGTAATCTTTAGGACCCGGAACAGTGTGCGTTGCCACGGTGAGCTCCAGGGTCTTGAGCAGACTGTCGGAGTCTACGCTGGATGGCTGGCTCGTCACCGGTCGTCGAGGCTGCATGTACCGCGACGCTTCGACGGTGAGCATGTTTCTGATGACGGCGTACTCGGTGCCGTTGTACTTTGCTGCTCGTTCGAGAAACTCTGTGGTTCGGAGCACCTGCTGGTGCGAGGCTGATCCCTGCTCAAACAGCTGTTTGAGGCGCGCGTTGAGCCGCAGCCCGGCCTTGTTGTATCCGCCCCATTTCAGCGTGTTTGCTGCTCTCACACATCGTCTGTATAGTGCTCTCATTGTGGGGTTGTGGTTGTACGGTGTGGTTAAATTATTCAGCCAAATGTCAGATGGATATTTTTAACGTGCATGAGATCGTGATAATGGGAGTAAAATAATGTAAGAGCCTCAAATTAATGAAAATTAAATTAAATAAAAATGAATACAAAAATGAAGGGAAAGCTACAGCCTACAATAACTAAATACCAAATGGCCCCAAAACCGCCCTTTTTGTTTGCTCTGAAAGACCCCTTTTGTTCCCCACATGGTTCTTCCCCACATGGCCTGACTCTATCCTATCTTGTAACTACTCTCACTAATTACTGCACTCGTAATTACTTTAGTGTGCAACAAACTTCAGTCCACGTGAGGTGAGCCTGAGAGGGTCCACTAGCAGCTCCACAGAGCTATAAAAAGAGCCCTAGAAGCGGACCCTAGATTAGCAGGCTTCAGATAGGCAAATTAGCCCGCCTTTAGAGTGCGCATACACAAATACTTTGCTCCATCACCCTACTCCAACCTCCCCCATCTTCACCTCCCACCCTCATCACGCATGATAAACTCAAACGGCTGCGACACGATTTTCACCAAGCAAGCCAAATCCGCCCGTCTAGCCGCGACCATGGACTACATGCAATTTCCCCCGCTGCCGGTGATCCGGCTCCCGGAGTTTCTGCACCGCCGCGACGAGCTCATGCCCGAGGTCTTCCGCAACTGGCTGGATCGGCAGCAGCGGACCGAGGAGAACGGCGAAGCTCCGGAACTCGAGGCTCACCTGGAACAGCAGCAGGGCTCTGTGTTGGCTAGAGCTCGTGAGCGCCGCAACACCCTTCAGGAGACGCCCCAGAATGTGCCTGCGGTGTGTTCGGAGCCCGAGCTCCAGAGCAGCTACCTGCAACGGTGGCGAGAAATGACGGAGCTGTGGAACGAGAGCAGAGACGCCGTTCTGGGCTCAGACGACGAGACTGCGGGCGCCAGACCGTCGGCCGTGCGGCCCGAAGACTACTTTAGTGCCCCCGAGAACCACAGACTGCTCGGCGGACCTCTGAACCTGCCGTCGTTCGGAGGGCTCAATATGGCGTGGTTTACCCGAGGACGAGGAGACAATGAAAATGCAGAGGCAGCCACAGCAGCCACGGGGTTCCAGCAGCTGTTTGTCGACGGCAGACACCCCTACGACTTTTCGGCAGCCGAAAGTGACGTTGCTGGAGAAAGCTCGTACGAGTATACCGATGGAGACGCAGATGAGGGAGATGTCATTGAAGCTAGCACAGTGACCACGGTTCGATCCCCCGTCCTGCCGCCTTCCTCGGAGTCATCCTCGGACGACGACGAAATGGATATGATTGGACGGCTGAGTTTCGACGGTCTAGATCGCAGACGGTTTCGTCCTCCACGGTTCAGACCGTCCTGGAACTTTCATATTCCCTCATTTCCCGTCAGAGGCGCCAGCGACCCGGATACCAACGAGGACTCGAACACAGATACCCCACGAGCAACTCCGCAACCGGCAGCTCCTCAGCGCATGATTGCGTACATCCAGAGACTGTGCAAGAGCAGCAGTGACCAGCCCGAGACAGAGGTTTCGCTGCGTCAAAAAATCATGGAGATTCAGAACGCCGACTTTTCGGAACGAGAAAAGGCGTACATGTTGCAAACGCTCATGACCCACGATTACTACAGGCTGCAGCAGGCTGCCAACGACGCCCGTCCTACTGCTGAAGCGTCCTCTACAGATAAACAGCCCACGTACCACGACGAAGAGCTGCAGATTCTGGGCTGTGAACACTACCAACGAGCCTGCAAGCTGGAGTGTAACGAGTGCAACAAGTGGTACACGTGCCGTTTCTGCCACGATAACGTCGAATCCCACACTCTGGTCAGAAAAGACACTCGAAACATGCTCTGTATGTACTGCGGTACCGCCCAGAGTGCCGCGCAAAACTGCATGTCCTGCCACAAACCCATGGCCTCGTACTACTGTGCCATCTGCAAGCTGTGGGACGACGATCCGGAAAAGAGCATCTACCACTGCAACGACTGCGGCATTTGTCGAATTGGCAAGGGCCTGGGAATCGACTTTTTCCACTGCCAGCGCTGCAACGCCTGCATGACCATGGATCTCCATGGGTCCCATAAATGCATCGAACGGTCCACCGACTGCGACTGTCCCATTTGCGGCGACTATCTGTTCACGTCGACCACAAAGGTCATTTTCATGCCCTGTGGACACGCCATTCACCAGACGTGCTGGTACGACCACACACGGGTCTCCTACAAGTGTCCTACATGTGCCAAGAGCATTCTCAACATGGAAGCGCAGTTCCGAATCATGGATACCGAAATCGAACACCAACCCCTGCCGCCTCCATACTCGGATTGGCGATCTATTGTCACGTGCAACGACTGTTCAGCCAAGAGCAACGTCAAGTTCCATTTCTTGGGCTTGAAGTGCGACAACTGCAAGTCGTACAATACCAACCAGGTCAAGTTGTTGAAGCCAGAGGACGACGTGGTCCAGGAAGTGAGACTACAGTCGCCTGAGGTGACCGAGGAGGATGCAGAGCTGGCCATTCAGTCCACAGTCGAGAGTGATAGAGATTAGGGGGAGTGAGAAGAAAGAGAGTCTTCATGAGATGTCGGCATTTATTACACAACTGAAAGGGAGTCTTCATGAGATATCGTGGTGCATTTAGTACCACAACTGAAGAGAGTCTTCGTCAGTCTTCATCAGTCTCAACTGATACAGTCAAGTCTTCATGAGTCTTTCTTACACAAGTCTCAAGAGTTATTCATAGTGACCCAGTCACAGCATACCATATTGCATGTCATTAATAGCATTATTTAAGCGTATCTCGAAGGAGTCGTACTCGTATTCGTAGTTTAGTGCCAACAGCACAGCACAACACGTAGACATGAAACAGGGATGAAACAGAATGTTTTGGGGCTGAAAAAAAACGACATCTTCCCCTCACGAAGGAGGAAAAGTACTCGTAACGTCACGGACAGGATTCGAACCTGCGCGGGCAAAACCCACTGCCTGACAGCTAACAAATTAGCAGGGCAACGCCTTAACCACTCGGCCACCGGGACTGGCACGTGCCCGGGGAGCACCACTGTTTGATATGACAGGACGGGTAAGTCACGTGAGCGGAAATTTCAGACGGATATTTGAGGGTATTAGAGAGGTGGGGGGGATGTGGGGTGGTTTGGGGTGGTCAATTTGAGGTTGAATTTTACTGTGGGAGTGTTAGTTTGACTGCAAGTGTTCTATTTGTCGAGTTATGAGGTTCTGTTGTTTTCGGAGTTTGGGTGAGCTTGAAATGAGGACTGTGGGTGTTCGAGGATAGGTGGAAGAATGAGAACTGCATAGGGGAGTTGGGGGAGTCTAACTAAGTGGTTTTAAGGGTTTTTTGGTGTCATTTGAAGCTATGAGGGCTTTTTAGGGTTAGTGACGAGTGATGATATGATGTGACATTCATAGGTGTAAAGAACGGCATTACTTCAATGCACCTATTGAAAGACTGTAGCTATGCATCAGATGTACGAGTACTTGTAGGTACTTGTACTCTTTTAGATACTTTTGCAGATTTCAGTCTATTGACATTTCCCTCTTATCTTTTGATGAGGTGCATTTGGGGAGCTGAGTTCATTACAATCCAACGTTGATTCCATCTATACTGATATACAAGCTCTATTAAACTGCTACTAGGCATTGTTGAGTATCTTTGGTCTGTAGTCATGAAACCTGCTGAGGTGTATTCCAGCCACAGTATTCACCGTAGACCAACTGTTTGTCCACTCCTAAATGACGAACCGACCCTAGTACCCGTACAGTACCAGTATCTGACCATCATTCAATCAGAATCCTATGACTCTTGCTCGTACTAAGAAACAGAATTGCTATCTTAGCCTTACTCGCTTTTGAGAAGATCATTACTGTGCTTTATATTTCGTCGTAGACATCAGTACTTCTACACAGCAAAGAAGGCTCATCGTGAACAGCACGCCTAAGACTTGGAGTTCATACAACAACAGAAATGAGAAGCCATGTCACCATTCCAGTAGCAAATAAGACACACTGTGCGTGAGTGTTCAACTGAACCTTTGGGAAAAGTATAGCTTAGCTTGGGACTTCTACACCTCAGCACAACACAACACACAACAAACAACAACAGGTTCAAACCGCCTACAAAAAGATATGGCACCTCTGCGCTTCGCTTGAGGTGCAAAAGATTACAGCACCCAGGATTCTCGTATGGTCTCCCACTACAATACTAACTAGGCTCTCTGGTGCTTGACTATGGCTGATCGGACGGGAAGCCGTATTTTCACCAGGATATGGCCGTAACCACACTGCGCCGACCCGGAATCGAACCGGGGGCCCATCGATGGCAACGATGGATTTTACCACTAAACCATCGGCGCGGTTAAAAAAGAGGTATTTCTGGCCACCACTATCGCACTTTTGTCGTTTTAAGGTTAAGGTTAAACTAAGTTTTCTTTGTCCGTGAAAAATGACCGACTAAATTTTGAGGTGAAAAAAATGCATCCTGGAATACAAGCAGGAAAAAAGGACAGCTCGGAAGCTGAGCTTAAGAGGACGACAGGACTCGAACCCGCAGCCTTTGGAGGACGTCGTTCACAAGAACCGAAATCCAATGCGCTACCATTACGCCACGTCCTCTGGTGATTGTCGCAGCCGAAAATGCGCTACAGACGGTGGTGTGTGCTTAGTAAGACTGTGGAAAGACGGCTGACGGCATGGCCAGGCTATGGTGGCACTGCTGAGGAAATTCTGTGGGTTTTGAGCTTTTAAACGATGGTGTTTGAGAGCTCGAAGGTGTAACCGTCTGTCGTGTATTGCCAGTAAACGATCACAAAGAGGTTATCGAGCATCCATGCCGAATTGTTGGCTTTTTAGGTGTACATCTTCAAGCATGGTTGTCTGTATTACTCAAGACAATGTCAACACATTCCTTCTGATGTCGAACACTTCTGGGTTCTCGTAGTATGCATGACCGTTACACCTTAACGTTATTGGGATGATGTATACGAGAAGCGATTCTGGCGTGAAAATGACTGTGGTTAGGACGAAAATTGTGTGATTTTCTGTACATTGCACTGTCAGATTGCCCCTTTTCTGCTCAGAAGGCTTCGAAATCGCAGGTTTTTTTATTTGAAGCAGTATGATCACCCAAGTCAGTTGTCACAACCAAGGTGAATAAAGCAACTACTTGTATGAGATGTGTTTCTGACATGTTGAACATCACGTGACTCATGAGAATCACAACTCCGCATTCCTTCATTGGCATTCCTGTACTTGTACTTGTAATTTACAGAATGACACTGTTTCTATGACTTGTTTCTACACTTCTTATACTTTTTTACTTGCAAGTGATGACTCCTAGAGAAGTAGTAGAGACGACTACTTGTACCAGTAGGAGACTACTAGTAAGAATAAAAGAGCCTCAAAGCCAGTTCCTATAGCTTTATGGTGCACAAACTAGTTGTACTTTATTAGTCATTCTACAAGTACAGCACTACTAGCTCCTAAGCTAGCCCGATTCGATAGATGTATCAGTCAGCATTAACGCATACCTAGGGAGCAATAACATACCTGCCAGAAGTCTGGCCAGCAAAAAGAATGGGCCCAACCGGGAATTGAACCCGGGACCTCTCGCAAATTGCTCAGGAACACCCTAAGCGAGAATTATACCACTAAACCATCGGGCCGCAGTTGAGGTCCGGGGTAGTGATGTACAGGGGAATGTGAAAAGAGTGGAAATTTGCGGCGCCCAAAATGGCTGTTTGAGAGGTGTTACAGAGAAGAATAGAGCAGGATTAGGGCTAGAAACGTTCTCAGATCAGAAAGAGATACTCAGCTCTTCTCGTGTACCAATACCGTACTGTAGATAACAAGTTGTTCTCAGAACAATTTATACACTTGGAGAGTTATAAGGGAACTTAGTAGGAGCTGAAGAACACAAACTACCACCTGTATATCTCTGTTTGATGTCAATAGTACTTTTGTAGTGACTCAGGGTTAGTCAGGGTTGTATAGTGGCATAGTAGAGTGGGTTAACCTACATACTGACTGAGCCTGTATTTCGGTTACTTCGCAGGTGACAAGTCAGTAGAGAAGGTGGGTGTCGGGTATTTGAGTAGGTATATACCAATGCTCAAGTGACTTGGCTATTCTTAGACAGGGGTATGGTGTCATGTTGATTCTGTAGTGGCATCACTGACTGGGAACGAGGATATACCGTCCATATGGGCAGAAAAGACTTTCGTTTGGAGTATCCGTACCTTTGCAGTGGAAATAAATACTTAACTAAAATACAGAGTAGCATAGTCTCATAAGGATTGAAAAGCAGAGAAGCAGTAATTACTTAGACTATTCTTTGAAGTACTACAAGGAGTGAAATATCTAGAGATATCTAAGTAGTCAATACCCCCAGTCATATTCTGGATTCAAGTTTACAAGTGATAAGAGCTTTATGCCTAAGTATCCTACCTGGTACCGTTTTCTATGACCTCCTACTGATACCCTATAAACACGACAGAACAACACGTCATAACTCAGTGCAGCGACGATCATAGAATAAAAAAGAAACGTTAACTCGTTCACAGGGTCACATATATTATATCTATGACACATATGGCCCTCTAAACCACCTCTAACGTGCCAAAATCGCCGCCGTTTTTTTCAACTGAATTCGGATGGTATTGGGCACCACCACCATACACACAACTGCCGGCCCGATGGTTTAGTGGTATAATTCTCGCTTAGGGTGTCCTAGGCAATTTGCGAGAGGTCCCGGGTTCAATTCCCGGTTGGGCCCATTCTTTTTGCCTCCAGTGATGCTGGCGGTTTCTTTTTGGTCAATACCACCGAGAAGACGCGTTTCCTCAGACAAAGCTCCTGATCTGAGACCTTTTGTTTCGTGTTAGCGTGTCATGTTGGGATGTTTCAGGTTGGACGTCGAAGTGTGGTGATACATGTTTCAATAACAAGTTGTAATGCAATGAAGTATGTAGGAGTGTTAGTACTACCAAGTATTATAAATCTCTCGTTTTTGACGCTACATGGATTCGTGCGTCTTCCTTGATCTGGTCTTATGACTGTTGTTGCACCGAAGGGTATATTTGTTCATCTTGCCATTACTTGTACAGCTTAGTAAAGAAGACATTACTTGTATAGAAGAAGACATTTGCGAGGTAGCAGTCAACGAGCTAATCATGAAGGATTATATGCTAAAAATCATAGTCTGAGGGTTTTTGAACCCTTCTGTATCGTACTCCAAGTGTTTCGACTTCCATCACCACTATGAGACGTAGCACACCTCAGTCATCAGAGTGTCAGCAGCGAAGAAAAAGATAAACAGAGAAATTGGAGGCTCATAAGCTGTGTAAATGAGTCAGAAAAAGCGATTTGAGCTTCATGGAGTCACTTGATTACTGTAGATCACGTCTCTTCTCTCACAGACACACGGCTGTATACCCAAGATTTGAAAAGTCTCTAAGTTGCCCAAAAATATCCTGAGCGCTTTTAAATGTTTACAGGATGTTTAGAGAGCTCTACTGAATATCCTGATACCTTTAAAACACGTTTTTCGCCATTATTTTCGGCGGAACTCGTCGATAACCTGCACCGTCCAATTGCCACGATCACCTCATTCTCAAGAATTTGGCATCCTGGCCGAGCGGTTAAGGCGAGAGATTAGAAATCTCTTGGGGTTTCCCCGCGTAGGTTCGAATCCTGCGGATGTCGCCATCTTTTTTGCCCTTTTTATAGCTGTATTTCTGCTATGAACCCGTTTTCAAGAGTTTGCAACCCCTTGCATGCAGTTCTTTTTTTAGGTTATTCACTTCGAAACCTTATTACACAAAGAAACAAAACCTTAGTTGAAAAGCAGAGATGCTCACCAAAAGTTGAAAAAACTGCACAGAAATGTCCATGCTTGAGATGTGCAAAAAAAAAGTAGCCGAAGCTAGACACTCCGATACGGGGAATCGAACCCCGGTCTCCACGGTTCTCAAGATGAGAGCGTGATGTGATAGCCCCTACACTATATCGGAAAGCTTGACTTTTCAAGGTGTTGGGCTTATAGAAGGTGAAAAGTCTTGATTTTTGCCCGCGAATTTTTCTATCAAAAAGGGCCAAGAGGAGTTGGGTGTGACATCAGTGGTGGCCAGACACATTCAGTTATCAAACGGAGCTCTTCTTGGGTCTCTACGAGTACTATGAAGGAACTTAGTTAATGACCCTGTTCATGATAGAGCTCATCTTCGTTCAGGCTGCTATTACAAGAAGAGACTGTCAGTATAACTCTTGAAAGAGTAAATATCGCTACTTGTAATAGTAAAGTACAATTGATTAATATTTGATATTGTTTCAGGATAAAGTAGCTCCAAGTGGTTCAAGTCAATGCACCTTGGACCTGATGTCTGAGGACTCTGTTAATTAGAAGGTCTACAAATAGGATCAGAAGCCAGGCTCTTAATGTGTCTGTTTCATAGAAACACGAATGTACTTGTTCTGAGAGAGTGTTTCTCTTCAGTATTACTGTCACTACAAACGTGTGTGTCAAAGAGGTTCACCTGTGTGAGGATGCAGCTTTTGGAGTGAAAGGCAGTATGTATATACTTATAAGAAATGCCAACATTAAGTGTTATTGTAACATTAGAGAGTATTCGAGTCTCTAAGACAGCTTATGCGTGTTTTGTACCGGTGGTCACTGAGAGGAGGTAGAACTACAGCTACACTTGTTTCTCTAGAAAGAACAAAGGAGAGGTAAAATTGTTTTTTAGGTGACTTTGGTCTATTGAAAGAGTATCTATGGCGTTTCCCGGATATTACAGCTACATTTAAGCCTCGGATCAATGAGTATTTCAACAGGCCATCATGCAACAAGAGAACTCTCATAACAACCCACATACTTACAACTAAGTTTTGAAAATACATATGGTACACCTTTGAATACCACAAAACACATCCATTGTCTCAGAAAGACGATATCTCGCGAAATGGGCGCCGAACATCGACCCAGATTTCACAGTCACTACTTCCAAAAACCTCGAAAATCCATCGGTCGTGTGGTGTAATGGTTATCACGTCCCGCTCACACCGGGGAGGCTCGGAGTTCGATCCTCCGCATGATCATCACAACAGCAGCTTGCAAAAGCGAGTCAGCTGTTCTTTTTTGCCCCATTCTGTGTGGACACACTTTTTTGAAGTCTCTATAGTATCACCGTCTTCTCTTCTATCTTTTGGTACCATAGGAAATAAGGTGGAACTAACCCTTAGCTAAAGGTCAGTCTAAATAAGAAGAAGAAGCTACTTGTAACTATGATTCTTGAATGCTCAAGTAAAAGCACAATTCAAAAAAATCGCTACTAGTCGCAAAAAATGAAGACACACATAACACTTTGATATCCTCTTCAAAAAAGAATGGTCCCTAGCAGGATCGAACTGCTGATCTTCGCGTTGCAAAGAGGCTAATTTCTTATTAGCACGACGCCTTAACCAACTGGGCCAAGGGACCGATTTTTCGGGTGATTCTGAACCTTGTTGGAGCGCTAGACCATGACGTTTGACGAAATAAATCCCCTAACCCTGAAGAAAATACAGAGTAATGAGTCAACTAACGCATGGTTAATTGTTGACCTTGAGAAAAAAGGGAATAATCGGTCGCAAAAGGAGGTAATAGATCCAAAACAAACATTGAATGATTGTTAGTAGCCTATTTACCTGTTTTACTAACTTTTCAGTACTTCTACTAGTCTAAACAGTTCTCTATGATGCGTGAAAATTGTGAGAATAATGAACATATATGACAGGAATAAATCATACACAAAGAACCAAGGTGAATGAAGACTTGACTGGATTAATTATTGGACCAAAACAAGAACGCTATCCCTTTCTTCTTTTGGTTAACCGTCAGAACCAAGACCTTAGCTACTTCTGTAGTATCTCACTCGAGGTTACGTAAAATAGATCTATCTCACGAACTAAGCCACTTTGAGACAATCTTAAAATCCTCACGTGACATTTTCTGCCCAATGTTTACGATTAACACCTGTTTTTTCACCAGTTGCGGCCATATCCTGGTGAAAATACGGCTTCCCGTCCGATCAGCCATAGTCAAGCACCAGAGAGCCCAGTTAGTATTGTAGTGGGAGACCATACGAGAATCCTGGGTGCTGCAATTGTTTTCCAGCTGTAAAGTCGCTGTCCTTTTTTATTTTGCCATTTGTTTTCCTCGTATTCATGTCGTTTCCTACCATACTGGAGATGTGTAAGTAGCACTCAATCCAAGCATGCATCAACTGAATGTTGGAAGCTAGATGGAGTATTCTACAGTCCTTAACACAGACGAGTGGACAGACAAGTTTGTCGTTTTTAAGTCGTTTATCTTCTAACAACACTGTAGCATCATCACCATGTCATGTTTCATGACTCTATGCAGTTGGGTCTATTCAGACCATCAAGGGAGAACACAGAGGCTAAGAAGTGCCTGGGATGTTTGATTTCTGGTTGAATTCGACAACAATTTCAATTATTAAGACCTACTCTAGCTTCTATCTGTCTCCTACTGTATCCTACTGTATCCTGTGGTGTCTTCACCATAATAGTAGCTACCCTTCATTTGACATCAACCTAAGAAATAGCTGAGTTCTTACTCGAAACCTCAAGCCCACCCTTCTATAATCACATAACATTGAATAAATAGTGTCCGACAGTTGTCAAACTTCTGCACTGTTGCTGGTGCACGCTACTCGTCGTCCATCATTCGAATCTGCTGGTGCAGACTCACCCGCGGCTCGTCGGGCTTGTTGTTGTTGTTGTTGTTGTTGCTGTTGTTATTGTGTCCATATCGCGACATGTCTTCCATGGGCAGATCGTCGATTTCCGACTGGTCAATCAGAGGAAGAGGAGGCATGTTGCTGTCCATATGGGAGGCATCTGTGGTTTTCATGCGGGAGAAGAGCGACAGGTTCTGGTCCAGGTCGCTGAGATCGTCAATGTGGTTCACGAGATCGTTCCACGTTCGAGTGCGGTCTTTTTCCTCGTCGTCCGAGGTAAGCGTCGTTTTCGTCGACTGTGGGGAACAGGAGGCATCGTCAGACACCACCGATCGAACCGGGGTGGGTTGCATGACCAGGGAGGCCGGATCGTCGTCGTCTGTCGCTACGAGAGGCTGTTTAAGAGATGCATTGGCGACCTCGTCTTCGCCAAACGTGCGCAGACGCAGATACGACGAGATGCCCGAGCCGCTGTCGGCCATCATTTCGGGATTGAAGTTGGCCACCTGGAACGAGTCGCGCACCTTGTACGTGTTGAGGTGTTTCTGGGCGATCGGGGGCTCCTGCAGCTCAAAGAGCTTTTTGATGGCTGCCAGATTGACCCGGGTTCGCGGCAGTTCTTTGCCGGGCTTGGAAATCTGCGATCTTCGCCGCGATTCCTCCGCGTGGCTCTTTTCCAGCTTCTTTCGCTGTCTGTACATGGCTGCCGGGCCTGCTGCTCTGAACAGCCGTCCCTCGGCGGCGGCCTCGGTTTCCTGGAGTCCGGCGATTTCGGCCACCATTTCAAACACCGAGTCCCACTGGTTCCAGTAGACGTAGCAACACACGCCCTGGATCCTCAGAATGAGCTCCTCCAGCACGTCGCGCATGTGCATGAGACGCTGCAGCATGGTGGCCAGGTCGATGAGCACGTTTTCGTCGTTGTTGTGGATCACGGGGACCGTGTTGGGGGGCGGCATGGGGCCTCCGTCGCCCATTTGTTTGTGCACGTTGTAGATCGACTTGACCAGTTCGCGCACCAGAGGCGACGTCTGCAGCGACGTCTGTTGGGCGCCTCCCCTCACGTAGGCGTTCTTGTTGAAGTTGAGGTGTCCTCCGTTGGGGGCCGACTGAATAGTGTGTTTGGCGTAATTGAGAGCAATGACGGTGGCCTTGATGACGTTTCTCAGCAGGTCAAACGTGCGAGCTCGGGCGTCCAGGTCCGCCTGGGGCACCTCCAGCATACGTGTCACCGGGTGCTGCAAAATGACATCCTGGATCTTGTTGTTGGACAGCGTGGTGGACAGCGTGGGGTGGTCGCGGAAGTAGCGGCGGGTTCGTTGCATTTCTATGGCCAGCAGCGCGTTGAGGTCGCTGACGGATTGGACGGGCTTTTGTGTCACCGACGGCTGGTACCCACTGGTCTGGGGCTGTTGTTGGAGGTGGTCTCTGGGTGGCGCGGACGAGGGAGACATTGCAGGCTGATAATTTTTTCCTCTTTTATCCATGCACTATAGAGCGATATCACCACGCAAACTATGGCGCGGTCGGGTTTCTTGGTCTGGCTAGGTCGTCTGGTTTCCCGCACGCTCTAGGCAGAGTGTGACTCCACATACAAGGAAACCTGGAGTTTTTGTCGTGCAGCTGGAGCTAACGGGGGGTAAACTTTTGGCTTGTTTGGGGAGAGATGGGAGGGCCAGCATGGGGAACTGGGGGGTTGGAGAGGTCACGAGAGCGGTATTCCGCCACTGCTGGGCAATTCTCCTGCGTCTATTTGGCCCTAGCTCCGTTTGGTTTCGTCTTCAGTCCAACTTCAGCCTTCCATGACCCCCTCTCCACGACAATGCACTAAAATGTGGGGTTGCATTGCACTAAACGTTGCAAAATTGCCAAGTGCACATTGGCAGGTGGAAATGTTGCAGGAGAGGAGGGAGAAATAGGGGGAGTTTTGGATGGGAAATGGGTGAGAATTATGATAGGAGCACTCCAGAATGGTACAGCGGTCTCACTCAGGCTCTTGCCTCCGTCAAAATCCACCCAAAACACCCCCCACACCGACAAGACCTCCTAATTTCTCCCCAGCCAGTTTAAACTCAGACACCTTGTGTGCACCCAATCAAGGATTTATCATAGTTTGGCCTTTTTTGTGTATTTCCGTGACTCGGATAAACTGACCACCTTGTATACAACGGGTGGGCTTGTGTCTTTCCATACCAAGGGCCATAGGTGAGTGTGGCAGCTGAGCAAAAAAAAAACGTTGAACGTAGCCTATACCTGACGATCGGCCTCGCCAGCCGTGCTTCCCCGCATCTCCACCACCACGCCCTTGCTCTCAATAGATGCCAGGTTTCTGGCTCTTTTTGCCCCAAGTTTCCGGGCTTCAGTCGGTGACCGCGAAAAAACACAAGGCCGCGAATACAAGGCCGGCATTTGATCGGCGAATGAGTCCTTTCGGCCGAGTCCTCCGATTGAGCCATTAGTAATACTTGAGGGATTGCACTCAGCTCGTACATACCGTTCTACAAGTACCCCACTTGAGCTATTAAATAAGGCTTTGACGAAGCTCTGAAGAAGGTCTGCTAAGCTCTGAAGAAGCTCTTGTATGAAACTCCAAGTCGGCCTGAGTTTCTGCCAAGTGAACAGTATACGTCATCATCACTATCTCGGACTACAGCTGAGACAGGAGAATCGGACAGGAACAAGACTCGACTGTATGATTAGCTCGCCGCCCTTGCTTGCTATCGGCGAAAATGTTCCAGGATCATGTCTGGAGTTTGGTTGGGGTAAAGTTGAGATGGGGAGACGGGGGGCGCAATGGTTGGCGATGCAGAACTCCTATTGGTATGAGGTTTGTTTCAATCGATTCCTCTCGTCAATGCGAGTCGATTGGTATATCTCATGTCTTTGTATCTGCACTATAACCCCAAGTTATCAACATCTCCTTCTCCAGCCGTTCCTGATCTTCGATGCTTAAGCGAGACACGGCAAGAGTAAACGACCCAACAGCTCACGAGCTCATTCCAGACTCAGGGTTCAGCCCGTATTGGTTTCGGCCGCTTTGGTCAGCGTACCTCGCTAAGACGGGCGCTAGAGCGTTGCATCAGGCCACGTTGCTTTTTTGCGCCGTTTTGCTTGCTTTTAGCGGACTCTCAGTGCTTTTTTTAGCCCCGAGAATGCTTACTAAGGAGAGCGAGGTGCGGATATTATTGGCATCATGGTGGGCCCTATACGGGTTCCAGGAGACCTTCTAGCGCTAGTCTGGGTTGGATACGGGTTGAGGACTTGACTGTTAGATAACCATAAACTGTGGGTAGTTCGTCTTCTGGAACACACTAGAATAGAGCTCAATCAACGAAGCTCTAAATAGTTGAGTGGTTACTTAGTTTTCCTGACAACATACTTAGACACAACCCCCAACCGTTCATGTTTCATTCCACCACTACAGGACGTATTTGACAGCCGTATTTGTCACTTTCACGCTGTGCTAGCTCGAAAATACAGCCCTTATTCCACAAGGTCACAAAGAAATTAAGGGTCCATTTTAGCACCCGCCTAGGGCTTGTATAGAGATAATACGGCGAATATTATGCTAGCCGCTTATTCTTCCTCTCTGTGGAAATTAAATGATACAAGGCAGAAAGAAAAAGGAACAAGAGGCTGCAAGTACAAGTATAAGAACTCGTGAGCTCGTCAGGTTCTTATACGGGGTGGAAGTGCGGATACTAGTAGTTGGCCTTGTGCTGGTGGAGCATCCATGAGTGTGAACTTGAAGAGGTGAGATAAAGCTACTTGTGCCGGTACGAGTACTCGGAGTATGACCAAGTCTCATGACTCACTGTCGGCACCGATTATACACCGGAACAATCTCACCAACGGGGCAGTCAGGGGTATAGGGGTTGTCATTGTATGAGGTGCTTCACGCACAGTCACACATGATCATGAGCGTCCCTCAACGGTATGGCATGTGAAAGATCAGCTGGAGTTCTACAGTATACACAGTGAAAGGCGTGAATGACTAATGAAGACCCCCTTTAGTTCCTTACACACAGAATGTTCTCCTGTATCAGAGAACACAGGAGTGAAGCTATAAGAAAGACGTGGTTCACACAGCCCTGTCTTCCAATTCAGTTATAGGGGTGGCTCGATTTTGAATAATAGGAGTAATTGGAGTTCCATCTCATAATTCAACTAAGTAACCCTTATCAGATTCTGCTTGACTCTAGAAGAACTAGATTGCCGCAGCTAGTAGGAATCTACGACTGAAGAGTTCTTGAAGTCTCGTTTAATCACTTGTGTGACTTCAGGGAAACTGTTTCCTTGGATACCTTGGTAACCATGTCATCCTACCTCTATCAGATCATTCTAGAGCTTGAGGATCAGATAAGACTCTTACGAGATCTTCCCGGAAACTCACAGTCACATCTTTTAGTTTCTTCACTGATTGTATCAGCTGGGTCAATCTAAAGAATATCTGTGTCCTCAACCTCTTAAAGGTCATCCCGTCATTATACAAACGTTCGTATCTGCTCATTAGGTACCGAGATCAATATCATAGATCTATGCTCTTAAGATAACCCTGACTAACCCTGAAACATGAGGCATCAGATCTGAACATTTGATGTCAACTAATCTCAACAGTGTTGATAATCAAGATCACCAACCCGCAATCATCTCCAGGTCTATAACGACCGTCTCGCTCTTATATAACTTCTAAATAAAGATGTCTGCAGCATGGCTTTACCCCAACGCCTACTGACCAATGGTCCGACGCAGTGTTTAGGAATATGCCGCCACAACCAGAAGCGCAAACCATTACCAGCACTGAGCAGCAGCCCAAGGGCGCGCTCAAAGCACTGGCTGACGGGCCACAAGTGACCCGCCACGATAAGAACCTCCGGTTGCTTTAATCTAAGATCCGTCGGCGGGGACTTCCTACGTAAAAGGAAGAGAAAGTGACACCCTTGAACGGCTACACAGAGTCGCAGGCCCTATCTCTCTGTTGCCAGAGGGAGCCTGGAGAGCTGAGATATGCCACCCTCCGCTCGAGCGCCGAGAATGGTGTCAACAAAGGCGAACCAGAAAACTGACGCTGCTTTAAACACCCAGATCTATGGTTGGAAAAAAAGATTATTGGGACCGTCCCAGAGTATATATAAGGGGGGGTCACGGTAGGGTAACTGAAAACTTTGTTAGGGTTCCAAGATGTACGCGTTACCCGGAAGAATAGAATATGAGCGTAGCGAATATTCTTCCGTTCATCTGTGGAATAAACCGACCTTGTGTGGTTGGATATATGGTCACGTGATCACCAAGATGTGGTGAAATTAATTTCGTCACGTGATCAGATGCTGACTAATACACTATTGGGGCTGGTTAGTGGTGAATCTTGAGTGGCCATTGATCTGCAAATATTTGTACGATAGTGATGGCTCTTGATAGCATAGAAATGATGGGGCGGTGATTCTGGTCAATTCTATGTATCCCTCATCTCTGTAGCATCTCTAGATCGTCAGATAAGTACTATTCACTGTTCAACAGATAGCATCTCTCCTATGGGTTCAAGAAGGAGGTCAGAAGTGAGATAAGAAGAGGAGAATTGAATCCACAGTTTTGTCACGTGACATCAACCTCTCCCAGCTACAATTGCTTTTTGAACACTTGTTATTTCTTTTTTGGCGATTTTCACCACACCCCTTGAAATTTGAAATGTGGCTGGTAATTAAAGTTTTGGCTTGGGTGCATCATCAGTGCATGACGTCTTCTTGTCTTCGACTCTGTTCAATCTTTATTTTTGGTCAAGTGAGAATGAGAGGGTGAGGATGAGTGGGGTGTGATTGAGTGAGAACGTGTGCGATTGGACAGGCACATTTAGTAAGTCTCCGTCTACATGCGCGATCAAAAGTGTTGCACCTCTCCTCACATATAACTGCTTTCTATTGGACCATTTATTGGCTGTGCCAAAGATAACACCCATAATAGACATTGAGAACAATGGTCCAGTCTCACAAACAAGTTACCGTTGTTGTATCCCACCAATATGATGAGTCATGGTGGCGTGAAGAAGAGCTCACAAGCCTCCAGATATCTCCATCTCTCTGTTATCGTTGCTTCACCCTTCATCCGCATGGATATAGTTTCATATCAGCGTGCATGGTGCGAATAACGCCGTTTGCCACCCAATAGTGTTCTACTAATTTCAGTGCGATATTTGCCACCGTGGGGAACGCGGGGAGGTCTGAATACTTCCGATCCGGGGTGTGGTAATGTGCTACGATACAATACCACTTCGTCCTGTAACAGAACAACGTCACGTTCTGAGTCTTCCATTCATATGCTTATGCACGTTGTCGCTTAAAAAACAGCTTATTCGTGGACTGTCCTGTTTGAGAAGCGGGTGGGTCTTGAGAAACGTCTGACGGAACCCAAGGTCGTGTTTTTTGCATCCGCATTTTGGACTTGCTACTTGGAGTAGGTTTTGCGACTGCGTTCCGTGCATTAGCTTCGAGATATGGAGGCACGGCTCTTCGGGGTCCGACGTCGTGGGAACACGATCCCAGGGGGCCATGGGCGTTTTGGGAGCGCGAAAAAGACGAATCTGGGGCAATTGAGGGCGGTGAAAGCGCTTGGACAAGTGCCCAGGGCTGTACATGTCTTCGTTGACCGAGCTGAGAGCACCTCCACCAACCCTCTCAGCTCAAACTCAAACAATCGATATATTAGACGTTCCGATTGTTCATATGTCAATGGAGGATAACCAACCAGCAAGCGGGGTGACGCCACCTTTATCTCGCAGCTTTTATATAGCTGCAGGTGTGATCTAGTTTTCGTTCAAGAGATTTCAGCCCATTCAGATCAACGACTAGATCATACAGGAGATCAAACCCCAGATCAAACAGATCAGATCATTCACTCATCATGGGCAAGACCGAAGTGACCCAGGAGAGCCTTGAATGTGGATCGGTGGCCTCGTCACAGGGCAAACGGCCCTTCTCCATCATCACGATATTCACGGGGAGACGCATTCCTCCAATCCCCACCGAAAAACCGGAATCCGCCGAGGAAAGGGCCGGATTTCTGTCCAAACTAACCTGGCAGTGGCTGTCGCCGTTGCTCAAGGTGAGTACAAGCAGGGAGATAGGTACATCTGTTTTCATATCGTTTTTCTAACACAGACTGGCTACTTGCGAAACATTGAAAAGGAAGATCTGTACAGGGTCAGAGAAAAGAACTCGGCCGAGGTGATCCAGCAGCGTCTCGAGTCGAATCTCGAAAAACAGTACGCCAAGTACCATGCCAAACTCATCAAAAAGGGCCTCTCTGAAGAAGAGGCGCACAAAAAACTCCAGGACTCGGCAAAACCGCTGGTTCTGGCTCTGAACCAGACGTTTTTCTGGAAATTCTGGCTGGCGGGCCTGTTTGCACTCATTCGAGACCTCTGCGGTATCGCTTCAGCCATGGTATCGCGAGTTCTCATTGAGTACGTCCAAGACAGATTTCTGTACAAAGGAACTCCTCTGGAACCCAAGGTCGGAAGAGGTGTGGGTCCGTCGATAGGTCTCTTTTTGCTGGCGGTGGGAGTCACTTTTTTCTTCAACCACATGTACTACAATGTGAAGATGGTTGGTGCTCAGGCCAGAGCGGCTCTGGTGGCTGTCATTTACAACAAAAGCACGCGGCTGAGTGCCCAGGGAAGAGCCAACTACACCACCGGCAAAATCACCAACTTGGCGGCTATTGACGCTCATCGAGTTGATCTGGCGTGCGAGTCTTTCCACTACATTACCATTTTTGTTCCTGTGGTTGGCTGTGCAATTGCCGTGCTGGTTGTCAACCTCAAGGTCGCTGCTCTGGTTGGTATTGCGACCATGATTGTGCTCATTTTTGTCGTGGCGGGAATCACCATCTTCTCCATGAAGCTGCGAGCTGTGATTGTCAAGCTGACCGATAAACGAGTCACCTTCATCCGGGAAGCTCTCCAGTCGATTCGAATCATCAAGTACTACGGCTGGGAGGTGCCCTACTGCGACAAGATCAAAAAGGTGCGTCTGGACGAGACTCGCAACTACGCGAAAATGGGCTCCATTCGAGGAACCGCCATTGGCATGTTTCAGGCGCTTCCTATTCTTGCTGGAGCTCTTTCGTTCATCACCTATGCTGCTCTGGGCCACGGAACTGACCCTGCTCGAATGTTTTCTTCGCTGACGCTTTTCAATCTGCTTCTTCCGGCCCTGGCTGTTCTTCCCCAGGCTCTACAGGCTGCTGGAGACGCTCGAGTGGCTCTTAGACGTATCCAGCGGTTCCTTGGAGCTGAAGAATCGACGCCAACGACCGTGTTTGACCCTGCTTTGGAGTCCACGGACGATGCGGTGGTTGTAGAGAATGCTTCTTTCATTTGGCCTGATGTGGTTGACGATAAGAGCGATCGAGAAAAAGCCAAGGAGGCCAAGAACGCGGAGAAGGAGAAGAAGAAGGTGGAGAAGGACGCCAAGAAGGCTGCCAAGAAGAGCAAAAAGAACTCGGCAGTTGTGGAGGAGAAGGAGGTGGACGAAGAGAAGGCCGAGGAGTCCAGTGAGTCCGAGAAGGGCACGCTGAAGACCACCTTCAAGGGCTTCAACGACCTGTCTTTCAAGATCAAGAGAGGCGATTTTGTCGTTGTTACCGGTCCCATTGGTTCTGGAAAGTCGTCTCTTCTCGCTGCTATTACTGGATCCATGGTTCTGACTGGAGGTTCAGTTCGAGTCTCTTCTCCCGAGTGGATTGGGTGTCTTGAGCCGTGGATCCAGAACGCTACTGTCCGAGACAATATCGTGTTTGGTCGTGAATTCGACTCGGAATGGTACAGAACTGTGGTTACTGCTTGTCAGCTGAGTCAGGATCTCAAGATTATGACCCACGGCGACAACACGATGATTGGAGAGCGAGGAATCACTGTTTCGGGTGGCCAAAAGGCCCGAATCAACCTGGCTCGTGCCATTTACGGAAACCCCGAGATCCTCATCATGGACGATGTTCTGTCTGCTGTTGACGCTCGAGTTGGTGCTGGTATTGTCGACGACTGTCTTCGAGGACTAGCCAAGGGCTCGACTCGAATTCTGGCCACTCATCAGCTGTCTGTGCTTCCCAAAGCTGATCACGTGATCTTCATGGACGCCGAGGGCCACTTCCATATTGGTACTTACCAGGAACTCGAGTCCAACAATGCCCAGTTCAAGGCGCTTCTTGCTGCTGGTTCCATGGCTCAAAAAGAAAAGGTGGTTGCAGTTGACGAAACCGAGGTTGTCATTGAAGGTGATCTCGATGACGATGACGACAAGGAGGACTTTGAAGACGCTGCAGACTCCATTTCTCTGCTGGCTGATGCTACCCAGGAGCTGCAAAAGGTGACTACTACAGCTTCCGCCTTTGAAGAGAACGACAACATGATGGAGGAGGAAGAAAGAATGAGAGACGCGGTCGGTCTGCATGTCTACTGGCAGTATTTCCGACAAGCCAACCCCAGTAGAGCCAAGGTGATGTTTTTCATCGGCTCGATTTTCATCTCCATGATTGTCATTGCCTTCCTGTTTGTCTTCACTTCCGTCTGGCTCTCGTTCTGGACTGGAGACCGCTTCCACGCCTCCAGAAGCTTCTACACCGGCATCTACATCATGCTGGGTGTTCTTCTACTGATCGCTGTGGCAGGATACATGATTGTCAACGAGGTGAATTCTGCCATGGCTGCACGAAACCTCCACAACCACGCTCTGGAATCTGTTTTTGCCGCTCGAACTTCCTTCTTCGATACAACTCCCCAGGGTCGTATCATCAACCGTTTCACTCGAGACACGGACTCTCTCGATAACGAGTTGGCCATGCGGTTGACCATGCTCTTCTTTGGTGTCTCTTCCTTCTTCTCAAACTTTCTGCTGACTTGTGTCTACGTCCCTTATGTCACTCTTGTGCTTGTTCCGGTTGGATTCGTGTTCTACGTGTCTCTCGGTTACTACAGAAAGTCTGCTCGAGAAGTCAAGCGAATCGACTCCATTGAACGATCGCACATGATGAGTGTCTTCAACGAGTCCATTTCCGGAATGCCTGTTATCATCATGTACAAGGCCCAACATCGACTCATGAAGAAGCTGCAGTCTACTCTTGACGATATGGACAGTGCCTACTTCCTCACAGCTGCCAACCAGCGATGGCTTTCTCTGCGTCTGGACGGTCTGGGATCTCTGGTTGTGCTGGTAGCTACCATTCTTGTTGCTGTTGGTGTCTTTGATCTCACGCCTTCCAACATGGGTCTGATCATTTCTGCGGCTTCATTTATCCCCGAAGTCATGTCCATGGTTGCCCAGGCTGTCGCTGAGCTCGAGAACTGCATGAATGCCACCGAGCGAATTCTCTACTACAAGGACAACATTCCTGCCGAGGCAGCTCGAGAGATTGAAGGCACAGAACTCGAACAGCGACCCAACTGGCCCGAACAGGGAGCCATCAGCTTCAAGAACGTGTCCATGCGGTACAGAGACGGACTTCCTTATGTCCTCAAGTCTCTCTCTGTCGATTTTCAGGGCGGGCACAAGGTGGGTATCTGTGGACGAACCGGTGCTGGCAAAAGTACCATTCTGCAGACTCTGTATCGAATCGTCGAGCTTGCTGAGGGCTCTATTACCGTTGATGGAGTTGATATTTCTACTATCGGTCTCCATCAGCTTCGATCTCAGCTTTCTATCATCCCTCAGGAGCCTGTCCTCTTTCTGGGAACTATCAGGTCCAACTTGGATCCTCTTGAACAGTACTCTGACGCTGAGCTGTGGGGATCTCTGCGACGATCTGGACTTTTGGACGAGGGAGAAACCGAGGGCAAGTTCCACTTGGATCAAAAAGTGGAGGCTGATGGAAGCAACTTCTCTCTGGGTGAGAGACAGCTGCTGACTCTAGCTAGAGCTCTGCTTCGAAACACAAAGATTCTGGTTCTGGATGAAGCGACTTCGAACGTCGACTACAAGACGGACAAACTGGTCCAGGAGACCATTTCTCGGGAGTTTGGCCACTGCACGATTCTGTGCATTGCCCACAGACTGAGAACCATTGCCAAGTACGACAGAATTCTGGTGCTTGAGTCTGGCGAGATCAACCAGTACGACACTCCCTGGAACCTGTACAACGACAAGAGCGGCATTTTCCGAGGAATGTGCGATACCTCAGGGTTGAGCGAGACGGATTTTAACAAGGGGTGAAGACGAGGGTAGACAGTCTGGGACTGCTTAAATTATAGAGTAATTATTGTTTGTGTAACCAATGTACGTAAGAGGAACAGTAATTAATTGGTAATTCTTGAAGTAGCATGCCTCCATGAATGAGCTCTAACTAAAGAACTAATGAATGAAGCTACAAGTAGTTAAACTAGAGAGACAGACTGCCAAGTGATTGTCTCAGATTGATGATACTTCAAAGACCGTATTCATGAGCTGCTGAAGAACAAATGTACCTGGAACGTTCAAAGAGCACATCCCACTCCCTATCAGTGCCGTATACATTGTTTTTTGCTTAACTCGCGCCACTCACCATATTGCTTTTCTGAGATAGGGTCGGGTCGGGAGTGTTTCGGAAGCGGGTCGGGCCGAAAAAGCAGGTACCGCGTTTCCGAAACGGAGGCAAACGGGGTCTGGAGACGCATACGGAGTATTGTCAGCATCTGGCAAATGTCTCACACATGTTCCGATAGCCTTTCATATAGTCATGGGTCGTGGATGTGCGGCTGTACGTATAGAGGAGTCACGGCATAGGAGGTGCTTAAGAGAAGGCTTCTATGATAGTCATTGAGTGGAACTATTGCAGGGAACTTCTGGGGAAGGGAGGAATGTGGTTAGAAGAGTGGGTATGGGCTGACAATTATACTCATACCGTACCGTATCCGTAGTAAAGAGCCTGTCAGACAGCTGTCAGAGAGCATATTGTTGTACTCTATACGTGGTACTTGATAATAATGTCCTTGGATGAGGAATATTATTTTCTTTTAAGCCAAATTACTTGGCAAATTGTTTGGTCGCTCGTATTCACCCTCCCACAATGTATTTGAACCTCTCTCACCCTCACTGCCATTAATGAACGCTCAGTTAGAATGCTACATCACAATCTGGACTAGCTGCAGGTTAAGGGGTCATTCCGCATTGAGCTCAGATGTAAGGAAGAGCAGATTCTATGGGTGGCTGGCGAATAACTGTGTCCTCTCTGGTACAACTACCAAGGTCAGAAGATGAGCCGAAAAGAAGAGCTCAGCTGCCGAGGTACTTGTACCAAGGTAACCCTGATTAACCCTGACTAACCCTGTCTAACCCTCACTAACCCTCACTAACCCTACAGCACAGCTAGTCATTAGTCACATGTTCCTGGTTCATATCTGCAAGATCTTCAGTCCGCTTCAACGCGCCAAACGGCTATACTATGTCACACTACCTCACTAGCTCCAACTCGTCTTGCATCACTCTCATGAGATACTTTTGGGAGGTTTGCGATTGAGTTGGAGAGTTAAGTTGGTCTCGGCCAGGGGGTGGAGAAAAGGTGCGCAAAAAAACGACAAAAATCGATAAAAACATGGAAATCTATTTAAATCACCCTTATCGGTTCTGTCACAGTTGTGGTAATATTTTTTCTCCGTGCAGACGCACGTGTCACCCGTCGGAGAGTCCCGTGGAGGGTGCGGAAAAAAACGAATAACGTTGCGCACCTGGAGAAAGGGCTAATTTACAGTCGTCAGACGGTCTGATATACTCCCCAGTCTTAGGGCGTTTTAGAGACGGAGCTAAACCTTTGGAGCGCACGGCACGGTTGCTGGAGGTCATAAAAGAGGTATATAAGACATTTGGGCGTCGCGTGACGACGTAGGCCGGTTCAAGGGCCGGTTCCTGCTGTTTTGCCGGCTCTCAGCCGCCAATCCAGCCAGAAAAGGGTGCATCCACCTGCCTAAAGGGGTAGTTTGCAGAGACGCCACAGATGTTCAATACGAGCAGGGTGGTGGAGTGCTAGTGTGTCAGCGGTGGTGGGGAGTAGTGGAGCGGTGTGCTTGCGGATTCGCGCGTGATTTTTTGCGAGTATTTTTTCACGCGATCTAAGTGACATTGGTCGTCGATAAATGTAGACCCTATCCTATCAATGATACTCATATGAGTCGCATCAAATACAGTTATCGAGGAAGAGAGTGTGCATGGTTTAGCGAGTGGAGGAGAACAGGGTTGAGGAGGCTGTAGGGGTGCTAGAGAGCTGGTTTTTGCTTTAATCAATTTGTCTCGTTCGGCTGATTTGATTAATATCTTTGTTGCCCCCATATTCCCACTCCGTCCCCCCAAATACACCAACACCCGCCACATAAGCTCGCACTAAAAAGAGTCAAATTTGAGTTGCAGTAATATCGGCAAGGCACACTCACATCAACCTTAGAGCCAACCCTGTGACGATTCTCTGGGTATATAACACCTCGCGAGCCTCCTTCTTTTGCTGGGCATCGCCACACGCCCCGCCATGACCGACGCAGAACACAAAACAACGCTGCCTCCGCATGTAGAGCCCGCAGGCTTGTCTTCCGACAGCCCTCCTGATTCACTCCAGCAGGTGAACATGGAGACGGCTCTGCCGGGCAAATTTGGCTTCAAGGTGACCACGGCGCCCATTGCGCCGATTGGAATCGAGCACAAGAGCGGGCCCAGCGAAACCAGGGTCAAAATCGAGCGCAAATGGGCCGCTTTCCGCGCTTCTCCGGTGTACAAGGTCGTGAATGTCGCTGATTGGCACATTCCCTGGCTACGAACCCTGAAGATGGTCAAATGGCGATCTTCCAACCCGGTCATCATCATCTCCATCACGCTGGCCGTGTTCACAGACATCTTTCTCTACGGAATTGTCGTACCTGTCATTCCCTTTGCATTTTCGACCCAGATGGGCGTCTCCGAAGACGACATTCAGAGCCAGATTTCACGAGCCCTGGCCCTGTACGCCGCAGGTCTCGTCGTGCTGTCTGTTCTCACAGGCGTGGTAGCTGACCACATGAAACGACGACGTCCAGTCATGCTGTTTGGACTGCTGCTGTTGATTGCAGCTACCGCTATTGTTTGCTGGGCTAAATCGCCTGGAGTCTATGATCTCGGCCGATTTATCCAAGGAGCAAGTGGAGGAATCGTGTGGGTGTCTGGATTGGCCATTTTGGCCGACGCTTCGGACCCAGATAATATTGGCATGTTCATGGGCTTCCCAGATATCGGCATGTCGCTGGGAACGTTCCTGGGACCCACTATTGGAGGAGCAGTATACGACAGAGTAGGGTACAATGCCGTGTTCTACGTCTCTTTTGGAGTTCTCGGTCTAGATGTCATTCTGCGACTCATTATGCTTGAGAGATCAGACTTCAAGAGACTCTACCCTGTTGAGTTTGAACAGGAGGAGCTGGAAAAGGCGAAAAAGAAGGCTGAGGAGTCTGAACAGAAACGAATCGAGGAGGGGGTTGATATTGAAGACTGGGAATCGACTCTAGATACAGAGGCTGAGCTTGGACCTCCTCCTCAAGCTATCATGTGGTTCCAGGTGTTTGGACGAAAGGTGTGGTTTCAAATTCCACCCATTATCCTGCTTCTCAGGCACCCCCGAATCCTCGTCATTTTCTTCCAGGGTGTCATCTTTGGTTGGTGTGTTGGAGCTCTGGATGCCACTCTACCCATGCATCTGGACGAGATTTTCGGTTTTGGATCACTTCAAGCAGGTCTGGTGATGCTGGCTCTTGCTATTCCTTCCCTGATTGGTCCTGCGGTGGGAATGATGGTCGACAAGTTTGGAGTCAAGCTGTTTGCAACTTTGGGCTTCATTTGTGCCTGTCCTTGTTTCATCTTGCTCCGACTTCCTGACCATCACAGTGTGAGACAAGTGGTGCTACTGTGTGCGCTGCTGGCTCTCCTGGGAGCCTCCCTGGTCGTTCTCGTTGGTCCTGTGATGACAGACCTTGCATCATTCACTGCCAAACTCGAGAAAAGGCGTCCTGGCTTCTACGGTAAGGGAGGAGGTCTGGCTTCTGCCTTTGGTATCTTCAACGTGGCCTTCTCCATCGGAATCATCATTGGACCACTACAGGCTGGAGCTACCAAAGACACGAGTGGCTGGGGAACGATGGTATTGTCTGTAGGACTTGTGTCTGTCATTTCCGCCGTTCCCACCTTCCTCTTTTCAGGAGGCTACCTGTTCTCCAAGGCCAACAAGGGCAAGACCCTATGGCAGCGAGTGTTCCGATCGCCGAATTCGTGGGAAAAGGAGGAAAAGGCTGCTCGAGAAGAAGAGCGAAGACGATTGCGGCTCGAGAGGTCTCAGGACGAAACAGGAGACGATACGGTGGAAAAGCGTGTCGCCGTGAAGGAGACGGAGAGCGAAGAATAGACGGAAGAGGTTGCATATATTTATTCATAGTTTAATTTTGCATTGATGGCAGTGGAGCAGTAGTTACAGATTAGACACTTAATACTTGTATCTTAGCTATAGCAGAAAGAGATGCTCAAAAGACGTACTATAGGGACGATATCGGGGGGGATAAAAAAGGACCGTCGATTTCAAGAAAACCTCTTCACTCGTGGCATGCAAAAAAAAATATTCTCCTTGATTTTAGGAAAAAAAAGAATGGCGACATCCGCAGGATTCGAACCTACGCGGGGAAACCCCAAGAGATTTCTAATCTCTCGCCTTAACCGCTCGGCCAGGATGCCCGAAATCTTATTTTCAAAAAACCCTGTTTGTCCACAGGCGACAGATATGTCACGTGACCGCCGATTTTCTTGCGATTTTAGGAATTTTGACAGCGTGGAGTGGTGGAAGGACGTTTCCTCAAGCGTTAGGTCAACAAACTCTCCAATTGGGAGTACCCAAAAGTGTAAATACTTTTGTTGACCTTGTCACCGCGTTCTTGGACGCATCTGCACTGCCAAATTTTCGTTGTGGGGATATCATAACAAACGACAGAAACAATAGAAGCAATTTATGGGGTGGGGTTTTGTGCAATTGGGCCGTTGGGCCAGGTCATGTGACATGCAACCGGGTATGAGGCTGAGACCCCTGTGACGGGTATCTATTTTGGTGTTCAAAAATAGACCTTTGGATAGCGCCCTGACAGCCCGTATTCATTCCGGCAAGTCCAACATGACGTAACTGAATGCAGCCGTGTCATAAATGACGTATGAGGGGTTTATAGTAGCGGCAAGCGGCTAGCGGCCCATATCGTCGGCTGATTGTGTCTGAGATACCGTATGGGTAAGTTTTGCACTGGGCTTCTTTTACACCTTCAGCGACTGCTTTTATCTTGATCTCTTTGTTGGCGAAAATAGAACTTGCCTGAATGCAAATTACGATTTTGAAAAGCCACCTGATCGGGTGATCAGGATGGTAGGGGGGATAAGAGGGTCGTGGAAGGGGGGTTTGGGGTGGAATGTGTATTCTCGGTGTCTTTTTTTTTATCTCAACATCTCACATTTATCCACAGTCACCCGCCTTAGTTCTCATACTCCTCCCAAATGGACAACATAAGCACACCCAATCAACGACAGTGCGGCGATAATGAGACTTCAGTGGGGTTGTAGACGGGCCAGAAGAGCGGCGATTGCGGTTCTGAGACGTACAGAAGACGCCGTTTACTCAGAAAACCCGCCTGGCCACCCCCCAGATCGCCACCTTAGTAATCCAGACGCTTCCCCTCTCCCTGCTCCATTATCCGTCCATGCTTGGTTGCTGTGCTGTTCCGTTCTTTTTTTGACGTCATGACACGGCACGACCAAAGGTGTAGTTTGAGCATGTAGTATCGGCGTTTGGTGACACAAACGGGAGCAGAAAGTATATAACCAGGCCAAATGATTGATTTTAAAGCGCTCGGAACACTCCCCGCACAGCCAATTCACCCCCATCTTCCCCCAGGTCGCTTTCGTCAAGCCGCGTACCCTGCAGGTTTTGAAAATTCAAAATGGGTTTGGTGCAGCAAGCACAAGTTAGGTTGGCGATACTCTCAAGACACCCACACATCTGGAAGTCTCGCACAACCTACCCTACACTGCACATCCCAACACCGCACACCACCCCCCTACATCTCCCAGTGTAGCGACCCGACCCAGTGTGACCCTCTCTAGTGCCTCTTTGGAACAGCGCGCAACATGGCGGACTTTATCCGGACCCAGATCTTCGGCACGTGTTTCGAAATCACGTCGCGATACGTGGATCTCAACCCCGTGGGGATGGGGGCGTTTGGCCTAGTGTGTTCGGCCAAGGACCAGCTGACGGGCCAGAACGTGGCCATCAAGAAAATCATGAAGCCGTTCGGCACGCCGGTGCTGTCCAAGCGGACGTACCGCGAGCTCAAGCTGCTCAAGCACCTGCGCCATGAAAACCTCATTTGTCTGAGCGACATTTTCATCTCGCCGCTCGAGGACATTTACTTTGTCACCGAGCTGCTGGGCACAGATCTGCACCGCCTGCTCATGACCCGGCCCCTCGAAAAGCAGTTCATCCAGTACTTTTTGTACCAGATTCTGCGGGGCCTCAAGTACGTGCACTCCGCGGGAGTGGTCCATCGAGACCTCAAGCCGTCCAACATTCTCGTCAACGAAAACTGCGACCTGAAAATCTGCGACTTTGGCCTGGCCCGAATCCAGGACACCCAGATGACCGGCTACGTGTCGACCCGGTACTACCGGGCGCCCGAAATCATGCTCACGTGGCAAAAGTACGACGTGGAGGTGGACATCTGGTCCACGGGCTGCATCTTTGCCGAGATGCTGGAGGGCAAGCCCCTGTTCCCCGGCAAGGACCACGTGCACCAGTTTTCCATCATCACCGAGCTGCTGGGCTCGCCTCCAGAAGACGTGATCCACACCATCTGCTCGGAAAACACGCTGAGGTTCGTCAAGACGCTGCCTCGGCGAGAGCGGATCCCCCTGGCGTCCAAGTTCCGCAACGCCGACCCCGAGGCCATCGATCTCATGGAAAAGATGCTGGTTTTCGACCCCAAAAAGCGAATAACCGCGGCCGAGGCGCTGGCCCACCCGTACCTGGCACCATACCACGACCCCAGCGACGAGCCCGTGGCCGAGGAGCGGTTCGACTGGTCGTTCAACGACGCCGATCTGCCGGTGGACACGTGGAAGGTGATGATGTACTCGGAGATTCTCGACTTCCACAACGTGGACATTGACGTCAACGGACAGCCTCCACAGGGCCAGTTTGAACAGGTCCATGCCCAGGCACAGGCTGCGGTTGCACAGAACGAGGCGGCCAAGGCCAAGGAACAGGAGCAGCAACAGCAGCAGCAGCAGCAGCAGCAGCAGCAATAAGAGAGCTGTGCCAGGGAGGACATGGGACAAACAATGTGGCAACACCAAGAAGAAAGGAATTCAGTAATAGGAGGACACAGCATGGCTGACGTTATATAAGTTGATGTAATTATGAGTAGGATGTTTTGGACCGTGCTTGAGCCGAGGGCGAGGAGAGAGCGAGGAGAGAGCGAGGAGTCGGCTCAGAGAGCACACACACCCATCTTATCGTGAACTAGTTGATTGGATACATAGCTCGAATTGAAGAGATGACTGAGAAGGGAAGGGAGATTGGGGGGAGTAGGGGTAGAATGTAGTGTAGGGCATAAGAAGGGTGATACCAGTGATACCCGTGATACCAGTGATACCCGTGATACCAGTGATACCCGTGATACCAGTGATACCCGTGATACCAGTGATACCCGTGATACCAGTGATACCACGTAGACATCAAAGATACCAGTGATACCAAATATATCAGGAGGTGATATATGTGAACTGCAGATAGTCAATCATGCTCAACTGGTATGGTTCTGATAGTTAGTGCAGTGTACAATGGGGCATCACATAACATGATGTCTGATACCACAACATGATACCATTGATACCACTGATACCACTGATACCAGAATATGATACCAATGATACCGATAATAAATATCAGAAAGTGGTATAATGAGGTGTGGTATCAGACAACAGTAGCTCTATGATACTCACGAGTCGTGGAGCTTCGAGTGGTTAGTATTTGGATGTGAGCCCCAAGTTCAGCCGATCAATCTCACAAATTGCTTGCTACCATTGTACCAATTGTAGAGTGTTACAGGACAGTCTCTTAACAGGTACCACCACCCCTACTTATACTATCCCTTTAGCTACCACATGACTGCAGTGACTCTTGTCTATCTTGTCAAATATCCATCTTTATCGCCTCTCACCTTAACACTCCACCTTATATCTGTGACTTGACATCTTCCACCGTGTTCATCTTTATACCTGGGTCAAATGAGCACCATCCAAAAATACTCAACCGTGACCCAGAGATCGCTGGGGCTCGAGGGCGTCAACTTCAAGGGCTTCGAGCTCGACAACATCTTCACCCCGGGCGCCAATCTCCAGGATATGCCCATCACCACATGGGAGCTGTTGCAGTTCCATATCCAGCACGCCATTCTGGTGTTTGTGCACGATACCATCGACTTCTGGTACCAGATTCGCGGCGACGTGAACCACGCAGCCACGTCTGTGCTGCTCATGGTCCGAACCTGGACTTTGTGGCTCGTGGCTCTGGCTCCTGCTAGACCACACAGAAACAACAGTTCCAGGAACTCGACCGCAGGATCTAGGAATGGGAGTCTGTTATTGAGACGCTACGGATCGGGATCTTCTTTCAGTTCTACCGATTCGGCTGATTCGTCTTCTACTACCCATCCTTCCTGGGCCAACCAGCTACGAACATGGATCACGGGATGTGTTGTTTCGCTGTCTAGAAGACTCCCTCTGGCTTCTAGACACTTGAGCTGGCTCTACGCCTCGGCCTCGTCTGATCTGGGTGCTCATCTCGGTCTTCTCGAACAGCAAAAGTCACCGTTGCTGATCAAACGAGAAGTGGCCAAACTGGGAACTGTGCCGAAGAATGTCGGATTCGTTCTTGAACTCCAGCCACTCCTAGAAGGCCCCCCAGAACTCCAGCTGCCCAAACCACTTCACCTAGCCACCGGGGAAATCATCTACCCCAGTCAAGATGAAGTTGACCAGGCCCAGGGAGAGATTGACGCCTACAGAGTCAAGATGGCAGTTCACAATGACCGAGAGCAGGCTCGAATCAAACAGAGTATTGCCAACATTGTCGTTTGGTGCTCTGTGGTCGGAATCAAACGAGTGACCATCTACGAAGACTCTGGAGCCCTTGTGAGAGACCATGACAGTCTCTGGGAAATTATCCAGCGACAACTCAAGGCGTACTACGGATGTAGTGCTACCAACTGTGGATCTCGACCCGATTTTGTCGCTATTCACAGTCCTGGAATCGCTCTTTCCAACAGATTCGACAATGAATCCGGCAAACAGCATCCTCTCACCCCCAACGGAGGATCCGACTCTGCACCTCCCTTGGCTACTTCTACGCCCATTGGATCACCCAAGGAGCAGGCCAAAGATGCACTTTCTGCGCCTGCAGAGTCTGTGGAGATGTGGGGTGTGGATCTGACCCTCATCTGTGGCACTGACGGCATGACCAAGGCTGCCCAGGTGAGTAACCTCTGGTTGAGTCAGACCGCCACCTCTCCTCCCGTGATTGACGTCGATGCTGTCCACCAGTCTCTTTTGGAGCTCACCCGTGGTCCCATCGAGCTGCTTTACGTGGCTACCAAGCCCTACTGTTCGGTGAGACGGTTCCCTCAGTCCAGCATCCATGACTCGGTGCTAGTGTACGACAACCCTCGATGCACCATCAGTGAGTACGTTACCGGATCTCTTCCCGCCGACTCAATTGTCCGTCGAAGTCTTCAGAACGTCTTTGGGGCTCCTTCTCAAGGTCAAGACGAAGATGGGATGCTGTTTGAGTTCTTTTACCGAGGTCTGGAGTCGTACGCCAAGGCCCTTTCGTCCGAGTTCCGGTCCATGGATCGACGACGGTCCAGAAGCCACCGAAAGCGACAGCAGCGAAAGCGGGAGAAGGAGAAGGAGAAGGAGAAGAAGGAGGGCGGGAGTCTGCGGGGCTCAATGAGAGGCTCCGTCCGAGGCTCTCTTGGTCGAAACCGCAAGGAGAAGGCGGAGAAGGCCGACAGCGAAGATACCCAATCTCTGCGGGGCTCGATCCGAGGCTCTCTCGGTCGCAAGGGTAAGGAGAAGGAGGTGTAGCCCGTTCTTCCTCCATTGCTTAACGTAATACATATTTAATCTCATTCATTGCTTACATAATATTGTGATTATCTTGGTAGGTTATCACACACCTTAAAGCTTAGCGTAGACAGCGTCAAAGCCGGAGACGGTGACGCCCTTGGCGGGCTCCTGCTCGTTGTAGACCACCTTGCCGTCGTCGACAATGATGGCGTATCGGGCAGTTCGCTCACCGAAGCCCACAGAGGCCAGATCAACGGCCTGGCCAATCTCCTTGGAGAAGGCGGCGTTTCCGTCGGAGGCGAAGATGACGTAGTTGTCCTTGGGGGCCTTGAGGGCTCGTCCCCAGGCAGAGAGCACAAAGGGGTCGTTGGCGGAGATGACAACCACCTTGTCGACGCCCTTGGCCTTGAGCTTGTCCACGTTCTCAATGTAAGGAGGAATGTGGTTGGCAGTGCAAGTAGGAGTGAAGGCTCCGGGAACAGACACAAAGACGACCTTCTTGCCAGCCAGCTCCTTGTCGGTGTTGAAGGGCTGGGGGATACCGCAAGCGGCAACGTCTCCCTCGATCTCGGGGGTCTCGGGGACGTAGTTGAAGGTAGCAGAAGGGAAGGAATCTGTGTTAGAATGTTGAGTGTTGTGACTAAAGGTGTGACAGCTCAATTGAGCAATTGAGGCATGGAACTGAGCTGATTCTTTGTTTTCTCGGCTCAATTGACGTTGCAGAACCAGCGTCTTTTCTCTGTTACTCACCACCGGCTCGAAGGGGCATTTTGAAGATGTGTAGTGTTGAGAGGCAAGAGGATTGCGGAAGGTCTATATAGCCTTGGTGCACTGTGGGGTGTGGATTAGGGTAGAGAACCCATTAGAAGATAACGCAATATGTGCGTGTGGGAGGCACGATGTGGAAGTGTGAAGAGGTGTGAAGAAGGGGAGTCTGGCGAATGTGGAAGGTCCAACAGAGAAGTGTGGAGTCACGTGACTTGTTCAAAGGCATTTGTGGCATTGAATTGTTGCAATATTTGTACGAAGTACTCTATGGTCACAATTTACCAGTACTCCTCCTCTTGCTGCTGTGGCGTATAGTCTTCTACTGCATACTTTAGTTCATGTCTCAACAATCCCATGACTGTCTTAAAGGAGATACGAGAACGACCCTAGAACAGGTATAGGAGCAGTCTAAACGTTTATTGTTCTCGTGAGTAAGCGTATCCAACTGTTACCGGCTTTCAGCCACCGACAGATCAAGAGTGAGACACAGTGCATGGAATAGAGATAGAAGGAAGAAGGAAGGAAGTGGGGAGGTAGTTCTACAAGTACAAATACTGTAGTTTATTGTACTTGTACAAACAAGGAGATGTAGCCCGACAAACCGCTTACATAATCAAACACTCGTACTACCACTCCTACAACGTCACTATTCCGAGCGTATTACAAACCACTGCAGCCACCTCCGAACTAGGTTGACGGGTGGCAAGTGCCGTGCTAATGGGGGTGAAAAATAGGGTGAAAACGAGGCCGCAGATGATGGTAGAGTGGTTAAATCGGAGAGTCGACGCCAGCTGTGGTTTTCGCCGCTGACTAATCCTCAAAAAAGCGCCCACTCACCGATATTATATGCACATCTCTCTATACCCCCACCGTTACTGGCCAACTTTAAACACCTCCAAAATTAATGAAACTATGGATTTCGGAGGCCGATAAGCGTACGGTCAGCAGGGTGTTGTGGCACAAGTAAACGAGGAAATGAAAATATGAAAGCGGATTATTGCTTCTTGTACACGGTTTGTCTTATTTCTGTATTTGAACCCCCAAATTCCCTGCTTTTCCACCGCCTTTCCACCCCTCCTCATCCTCTTCCCTCATCTGTCAAAGCTAGATTCGCTCGCATAAAAAAGTATCGGAACGACACACTATCTTTTTTATCAAACACCCCAAACCACACATTTGGACGGAAATGGTGAGTACTCTGGTTGCAATCTCCGCCGCAGCGCTAACGCAGAACACATGTGCGGATCCCGAAGGCTGGGGACCGATCTCGACCATGGGCTCGGGCCTGACGCCCTGCTTTGTCGACGGTCCCGTCATGCTGACGCCCGTGGCCATTCTGGCTGTCTGTGGCCCGTGGCAGATCTACTCGCTGCTGCAAACACACATTAGCGGCGCTCCCACGCGCAAAAACTGGACCTTTTGGACCAAGGCCGTGCTGCTGGCCGTCCAGATCTTCCACTTTTTGCTGCTGCTGAGCAACCAACACTTCAACGGCTGGGACGGCTCGCTGCCGTTTCTCAGCGTCTTTCTGACCCTCGCCACCCTCGTCCTGGTGGCCGTGCCGCTGCATTACCTCGAGTACTTTGGATCTCGAATCCCCTGCGGCTCACTGCTCTTCTTCTGGCTGCTGTCGCCCATTGGCCTGCTACTCAAGACCTACAACGTCTACGCCCGAGTGGGCTTCGGCACCTCGGCCCAGCTGTACCTGGCGTCCACCATCGTCGCTGTGGCCATGTTCATTGTCGAGTGGGCCGTTCCTAAGCCTCTGTCGCCTCAAATGGCTCTCGCTAGACAAATGCGACAGTCGCCCCTCGAAAACGCCGACATCTTCTCCAGACTCACGTTCCAGTGGATGGGACCTCTCATGCGACAGGGCTACGACCACTACCTGACCGAGGAAGACATGCCTCCTCTCCCCAAGGGCTACGGAGCCGGAGACTCGTATGACGATCTCGAAAACGAGTGGGAAAAGAAACCCAACCTGCTGTGGGCCGTGTGGAAGGCGTTTGGAGGCCCTTTCATGATCGGAGGTTTCTTCAAGTTCATCCAGGACGTGCTTGCCTTTGTCCAGCCTCGACTGTTGGCCCTGCTCATCAAGTTCGTCCAGGACTACAAGGACAAGCCCGAAGACAACCCCCTGTCCAAGGGTCTGGTTCTGGCCTTTGCCATGTTCGCCGTGTCCATCATCCAGACCGCTGCTCTCCACCAGTACTTCCAGCGAGCCTTTGACACTGGAATGAAGATCAAGGCGGGTCTGACTGCTGCCATCTACCGAAAGTCGCTCAAGGCTGCTACCAGAGACAAGTCGACTGGAGACGTCGTCAACCTCATGTCTGTCGACACCCAGCGACTGCAGGATGTGACCCAGTACGGCCAGATCATCTGGTCCGGTCCCTTCCAGATCATTCTGTGTCTGCTGTCTCTACACGACCTCGTTGGAAACAGTATGTGGGCCGGTGTGGCCACGCTGCTGATTATGATCCCCATCAACGCCTGGATCGCCAAGAAGCAAAAGACCCTGCAGCAGGCCCAGATGAAGTACAAGGACCACCGAACCCGACTCACCTCCGAGATTCTCACCAACATGAAGTCGCTCAAGCTGTACGGCTGGGAGATTCCCTTCATTGGACGTCTCAACCGAGTCCGAAACGACGAGGAGCTCGAGAACCTCAAGCGTCTGGGCAAGTTCTCTGCCCTGGCCTCTTTCCCCTGGCAGTGTGCTCCCTTCCTGGTTTCTTGCACCACTTTTGCCGTCTTTGTCAAGGTCTCCGATAAGCCTCTGTCGACCGACATTGTTTTCCCTGCCCTGGCCCTCTTCAACCTGCTGGGTTTCCCTCTGGCCGTCATTCCCATGGTCATCACCGCCATGATCGAGGCTTCTGTTGCCATCAACCGTCTGGAGAGCTACCTCAAGGCTCCCGAGCTGCAGGCCGACGCTGTGACTCGACTTCCCCGAGCCGTTGAGCGAGGCGAGAACGACATTCTGCTCAAGGGATGCACCTTCCTGTGGGAGCGAACTCCCCAGTACAAGGTTGCTCTCGACGACATTTCTCTGCAGACCTTCAAGGGCGACCTTGCTTGTATTGTCGGCAAGGTTGGTGCTGGAAAGTCTTCCATGCTCCAGGCTATTCTTGGAGACCTCTACCGAGAATGTGGTACCGCTCAGGTCAAGGGCCGAGTTGCCTACGTTGCTCAGGTGCCCTGGATCATGAACGCCACCGTCAAGGACAACATTCTGTTTGGATCCAAGTACGACGAGTCCTTCTACGAGCAGACCATCAAGGCCTGTGCTCTGGTTGACGATCTGGCCATTCTGCCCGATGGAGACCAGACGCAGGTCGGAGAGAAGGGAATTTCTCTGTCTGGAGGCCAGAAGGCCCGTCTGTCTCTTGCTCGAGCTGTCTACGCCCGTGCTGACGTCTACCTGCTTGATGATCCTCTTTCTGCCGTTGACGAGCATGTTGGACGACACATTATCGACAATGTTCTCGGCGAGTCTGGTCTGCTGGCTTCCAAGACCAAGGTGCTGGCTACCAACTCCATTTCCGTTCTTTCTCACGCCGACTCGATCATGATGCTGTCTGAGGGCAAGATCGTCGAGACTGGCAAGTACGTGGACGTCATGGCTGCCAAGGGTCCCATTTTCAAGCTGCTCAACGAGTTTGGCCGAAAGAACAAGGACTCGGACACTCTGCGAGACGACAGCTCCAACGCCGCTTCCGCTGTTCCTTCTGCCACTGGTTCTCCCGAGGGACCTTCCTCTTCCTCTTCCATTGTGTCTATTCGTGACGACAACACTAGCGGTAGCATCATGAAGCGACGAGGCTCTTCTCACACTCTGCGACGATCGTCCACCGCTTCTTTCCGGCTCCCCAGCTTCAACGTTGACTCTGACGAGCGAAAGTCCAAGCACAACAAGGAGAACATGGAGCAGGGCAAGGTCAAGTGGTCCGTGTACCTGGAGTACGCCAAGGCGTCCAACATTCGATACGTGATCCTGTTCATGTCGTTCCTGGTTCTGGCCATGGCTCTGACTACCGCTGGAAACGTTTGGCTGAAGCACTGGTCCGAAGTGAACACTGAGTACGACGGTAACCCCCATATTGCCTTCTACCTCGGCATCTACCTGTGTCTGGGTCTGGGAGCCTCGTTTGTGACCGTCATCCAGACCTTCATCATGTGGATGTTCTGTATTGTCGAGTCTGCCAAGAAACTGCACCACCAGATGCTCATTTCCGTTGTGCGGGCCCCCATGTCCTTCTTTGAGACCACTCCTCTTGGCCGAATCATCAACCGATTCTCCAACGATATCAACAAGGTGGATCAGGTTCTGGGCCGAACTTTTGTCCAGTTCTTCTCCAACACCATCAAGGTGCTGTTCACCCTCATTGTCATTTCGTGGTCCACTCCCCCCTTCATTCTGTTCATCCTGCCTCTGCTCTTCCTCTACGTCTACTACCAGCGATACTACCTGCGTACTTCGCGAGAGCTCAAGCGCCTGGACTCTGTGTCTCGATCGCCCATCTTTGCTCACTTCCAGGAAACCCTCGGTGGTGTGTCCACTATCCGAGCGTACAGCCAGCAGAGTCGGTTCAACTTTGTCAACGAGGCCCGAGTGGACCAGAACATGGAGGCCTACTTCCCGTCTGTTTCTGCCAACCGATGGCTGGCCGTTCGACTTGAGTTTATTGGTTCGATCATCATTCTCGCTGCCGCCTCCTTCTCGGTGCTGCAGCTCAAGGCCAACCTCATGACCCCCGGTCTCATTGGTCTGTCCATGTCCTACGCTCTGTCCATCACCCAGTCGCTCAACTGGATTGTGCGAATGACCGTCGAGGTCGAGACCAACATTGTGTCTGTGGAGCGAATTCTGGAGTACTCGCACCTCAAGCCCGAGGCTCCCGAGTTTGTGCCCGACAAGCAGCCCGGCGTCGACTGGCCCGAGCAGGGAGGCATCACCTTCCACAACTACTCCACCCGGTACCGAGCCGGTCTGGATCTGATTCTCAAGCAGATCAACCTCGAGATCAAGCCCAGAGAGAAGATTGGTATTGTGGGCCGAACAGGAGCCGGCAAGTCGTCGCTGACCCTGGCGCTGTTCCGAATCATCGAGGCCGCCGAGGGCTTCATTTCCATCGATGGAGTCGACACTTCGCAGATTGGTCTGCATGATCTGCGAACGCGGCTGGCCATCATCCCCCAGGACTCGCAAGCATTCGAGGGCACTCTGCGAGACAACCTGGACCCCAACAACGACCACTCGGACTCGGAGCTGTGGCGAGTGCTGGAGCTGTCGCATCTCAAGAAGCACGTGATCGACAACATGGAGGGAGGTCTCGACGCCAAGGTCAAGGAGGGAGGCTCCAACTTTTCGGTCGGCCAGCGACAGCTCATGTGTCTGGCCCGAGCGCTGCTCACCCCCACTTCTATTCTGGTGCTGGACGAGGCTACTGCCGCTGTGGATGTCGAGACCGACAAGATCATCCAGGAGACGATTCGAACCGAGTTCAAGAACCGAACGATTCTGACGATTGCGCATCGACTCAACACGATTCTGGACTCGGACAAGATTGTGGTGCTCAACCAGGGCGAGATTGCCGAGTTTGACACTCCCGCAGAGCTGCTCAAGCGAAAGGACTCGCTGTTCTACTCGCTTTGCAAGCAGGGAGGTTTTGTCGACGAGGACTAAGTACGATGAAGTATGTACATGTAATTATTGTATCATTGATGGAAAAGGAAGTGACGGTAGTGAGTGGCCGTAGGTCACGAACGGACCACATCTACTTGTACTTGTAGTAGATTTGTAGAAGTACTGTACAAGTACGAGTAGTCTATAAGTCACCGTATTGTACATTAATAGCATGAGCGATTCAACAAGCCGGTCACTGTCAGAATATTGTTACTTGTACTGTCGGCTACATCAACTGTGTCTCTACAGAAGTTGGTGTTACCATGAGCTCATATACATTCTGAGAGACTGTGAGTGCTTATTAATCAAGCGATCCTTACTTCTGAAAGAAATGAGGGTGTTAGAACGCTACCTTTGAGTAATGAATAGCTATATGATGTAGAACTGGGTCATGAGCCCTTTAACTGGCAGTAAGGGCTAACAAATGGTTCAAACATCGCGGACTGTAGGCTATGAGGAAGCCAGGAATTAGTTACTACCTACTGTAGAAAGAGAACTACGGGTTATTAATGGTACCGGTACCGGTACGATACTCATTCAACAACTCAACTGTTGACTATAATTACACCATATTCTACTTCCCTATGAAGCTGATGGTACCATGGCTCAAGTTACATGAACATAGAAGGCACAAGCCAACTAATCGTATTGTTTACTAATCGTGATGAAGGCTTAGACTGATAGGTGAAAAATAATAAGTCCAATGTTTATATAGACAAGACTGAAGAGGGCTGGTCATACAACATCACAAGACTGTAGACTCCGAGGTTAGAGGTAAGATATAGCTCGACAGATCTAAAGATACTACAGTATCCGTAGTGACCAGCCTTCAATAACCACCTTCAAGACACACTTCTACAAGTTGCGTAACTCCAAACGCCCACATCTGTCACATCTGTCAAATGTATTGACATCAGGAGTGCCAAGGTGGAGCATCTTTAGAACAAAAAGAGCATAGGTGGATGTTATGGTATTGAGCGGTGTCAGACTACTATGCCAACAGCTATCAGACGTCCAAATCAGTCTTCATTACACCACTTGTCCATTTCTCCATTTCTTCACAAATATTTCTTGTCTCCCTTTCGGCTCCGAATGCACCGCCACGCCTGCACCGCCACTCTATTGGTCATGCGATTGCTGCATATTCGAAAAATATACGACCATAAAGAAAAGGACTATTGACAGGAGTGGATACGGCCCAAAGAGACACACTATAACAAAAAATGTAGCTACCGAAGGCTGTATACAGAGAATGTAGCCCGCCTGAGCCTCTTTCACCTGAACTTTCGTCTCTCAGGGCTGAGCTGGATACTTGTGCTACCTCGATTGGTGCAAACTGTAGAGACGGTATGTTTGGGTCTGGATGAGACATACAAAGACTGAGTGATTTGAGAAGATACGTGGAGGTACATAGCAGGGTAGGAACCAGAATACTTGCATAATTGTGGGTCACGTGACGAAATACGCTCCCCCCCTCACATTCTCCTTTGTCCCTGGCACCCTGTACGTATATACCTCAGTGTCTGTAAGTGGCTGAATATCCAGCTGTGTGCATATTCTCAGATTGCAGCATCTTATCCTGAACTCAAACCCAGTGGCGATAATGTGTCCTAAAGACGCGATACACTTTTCGGACTTGGCTTGTCTTCCCCCCCGTTACACAGACACCCCCAGTTCGACATCCACCATGAGCGACCACCCCAACCACCCCACCGACACCAAGCTGCCCATTGAGACCTCTCTGGACGAGAAGGCTCCCTCCTACGAGGAGGCCACTCTTGAGGAGGCTCCTTCCAAGCAGCTGGACCAGGACGTTGAGGCCCAGAACGACGAGCAGCCCCCCAAGCGAAAGTGCCGAAAGGCTCTGTGGCTTGTTCTCGGCCTGCTGTTCCTGTCCCCCGTCATCGGCATGTCTATTGACGCCTGCAACGAGATGATGGAGCGAGAGGACTTCCACCACGGCGAGCACCATGGCAAGCACCACGGAGAGCACCACGGCGAGCACCACGGCAAGCACCATGGCAACGAGATGATGCCTGCTGGTGAGCACCACGGCAAGCACGGCGGCAAGCACCACGGCATGATGCGAGGCCGACCCCACGGAATGATGCGACCTGGCAACATGCCCTGCGACGACGACAAGGAGACCCAGACCGTGCGAGTGCACTACATTCTCCCCAACGGCGAGCACAAGGTCGCCGAGATCCACGGCGGCCGATTCTTCCCCGGCCGACCCCAGGAGAAGGTCGAGGAGGTTGAGGATGATGACTCTGACTCTGACGATGACTCTGACGATGACTCCGACTCTGATGATGACTCTGACGAGGAGGTTGAGGAGACTATCGAGGTCGCCCCTGTTCCTCAGGTCGAGTAGGCAGATTATTTAAGTACAATGAATTATGAGTGATAACGTAACGACAAGATGGTGCTAGGTACGAAGTACCGCATCATCTTGGAGTTGTACGGTATATGGTATCGTACGAGGAGATGGTGCTAGGTACGTAGTACCGCATCATCTTGGAGAAGACACTTCACATATACAAGTACACACTTCACATATACAACACATTTATCTTGGAGTTGTATATGGTAGACTGTACAAGTAAATGGTAGACGTACTCTGCTTGTAGGGATGTATCATCTTCAAACTACAGTAGCTACGGTACTTTGTACAAATAGACATAACAGTAATTCATTTGTAGAGCTCACAGTTGATGCTGCTTTTTTCTTCAGTCTGTCAAGCGCTCTACTGTGATACAAGTATCAGGGTGTGGCCTGTAGGTACACAAGGCGGTTCAAAGGTCATGACAGTAAGCCATAATAAATGATTTTAAAAAAAATAAAAAATAAGCCAGCTTATCTCATTCAGACACTCTGGCACTGGAACTGTACTAGTGCTCTAGTAACTACTTGTAATGTCATTCTTTGAAGCGTTTTTTCTTGGATACGGTTAGATAAGTCCTGAGAATGATGCGTTGGTGAAAGATTGAGTACTCGTAGATTGACGAGGTTGGTGGTTATCCACTGGTTGGTCTACAACGTACTTTCTTGGAGTTGAACACTTTTAGCCAATGTACCTACTTATTGTACTGTACTTGTAGCGTTAGCTCGTCTTGTGATACAGATTGAAACATCTATGTGTATGGTATCATGCTCTATAACTACAGCACGAACTTGAGTGGTGCTTGATAATGATACACGAGAGAGATCTACTTCTGCTGGTGGTTTAAAATCGAAGTATGTCCTTTTTCTCTTGCAGAAACGTCACTGTTTTTCTTCCACAGCTTCCTTCAAAGTTGCACCCACACAATCCAGTGCATGTAGATAGTATGATACTTGTAGGCATGGTAGGTAAGATAGATGGGATATGACAGGCTGTCTAGATTTGTTACATCATAATCGAGCCCTGTAGTACTCTTCTACGTTCTTCTTTTGTTGCAACTACTTGATCTACTACCCTTCTATCCTCGACCTTCAACATGTGTAAGAAAATCTCAGACAGAATCCACAAGTACAAAATTTACAAGCTGAGCTCATAAAGTCCAGAGATCCAAGCAGCAGACTACATTGTAGATACTATGGAATAGTAGCTCTTCCTTCGACCTGGCGACTACTGTAGAGGGTCACATCTGAAAGGCTGACTAAGTGCCTCATACTGCACAATACGCTGCGCGATGTCTCACTGCACTCAGAAAAAGCGCTCCCATGCTAACCACTGTCTCTACTCGTACCCCCCTCTCTTAACCGTTAATAAATGTTCATTATATCCATCTAGTAATGCAATAAATTAGTTCTTCTTCTTTCGCTTGGTGTTGAAGGTGATCGTGTTGTTCTTGAGCTTTCTTGCCTTCTTCTTCTTCTTGGAGAAGCCGCCGGTTCCGACCTTGGGCTTCTCGGCCTCAGTGGCATCAGTGGCCTCGGTAGCACCGTCAGTCTCCATAGCTGAGTTAGTATGTTTCTCGATATCGCTGTGTTGCCACAGATAATGGTATTGTTTCAACATCACAGAAAAATCCACATAGAATCTCTCACAGATGAGATATCACAAAGCCGAAAACAGCATTGTAATGCTCAGATGATTCTGAACACAGAAATGGTGTCAAATCCATCTCAGAACCCCTCTCAAACTCACCATCTTCCTTATCAGCCTTCTCCTGCTCCTTCTTTCGAAGCACCTCCTCGCCGTGAAGTCGCTTGGCGATGGACAATTCGACCTTTTCTCGAGCGGGTCCGAAGACCTTTTCTCGCATCACAGCTCGATTTCGCTGCTGCCCCTTGGATCTCAAAGATTTACCCATGTTTTGCTGTCTTGTTGAGGGATGGTTATAGCGAAGATAATTTCAGCCATTTTTTTCGAGGGTGCATGGTGAACGCATGGCAAATTAATTAAGGTTTTTGAGATTAAATGTGTATTTTATTCTGCGCACTGGTGCGGTTCGAACCCACACGCTGCTGGAAATTTCAATCCCGGATCACATGACTTCTTCCGCTTTGGGAAGAGTGGTCACAAACTCTGGAGTGCTCCCAACCGCTTGCAGTAGGCTACCCTATTCCCCATAGTAAGTTAACTGGTCACCCTCGCAGCGCTCCCAATTAGTCGAAGTTTTTCTGGCTTTTCTCTTCTTCTCATCTTGAACAACGACACTGACAAAAATGTGAGTAGACGACATTAAATGAAAGCGACGATGGAGGACGAGACAGCAGCAGCAGGCAATCAAGGCATTAGGGCGATTTCCGAGGTATCGGATTCTTCAGTTTGAGGTCCATGACGTGGGCCATGTGGTCACCACCAAGCTGAGGTAGACACCTCGAAGGGAGTGTAATGGGAGCCAAAAGACAGTTGTAGACGCTTTTGTGTCACTCAGAAATACAGCTCACATTCACGCTCCATCTTGTTCATCATTTCCCCACATTTCCTGCCCTTTTGCTCTGTTGTTTTCCCCTCTTTAGTTGACATCAAAACATTTGCCACCACACCAGACATGTCTGTGTGCGCCACGTTTGCACCGTACTAACTCCAGGGCCAACCTCAAGACCACTAAGCGACTCGCCGCCAGCGTCCTCGGCGTTGGAAAGAGAAAGATCTGGCTCGACCCCCAGGAGCTGACCGACATTGCTAACGCCAACTCCCGACAGCAGGTCCGAAAGCTCGTTTCCGACGGTCTCATCGTCCGAAAGCCCAACGCCATGCACTCTCGATCCCGAACCCGAGCTCTGGCCGAGGCCAAGCGAGCCGGCCGACACACCGGTTTCGGTAAGCGAAAGGGTACTGCCAACGCTCGAATGCCCGAGCAGGTTCTGTGGATGCGACGACAGCGAGTCATCCGACGACTGCTGTCCAAGTACCGAGAGCAGGGCAAGATCGACAAGCACCTCTACCACGAGCTGTACAAGCTCGCCAAGGGTAACACCTTCAAGCACAAGCGAGCTGTTGTTGAGCACGTTATCAAGGCCAAGGCCGAGGCTTCTCGAGAGAAGGCTCTCAAGGACGAGGCCGAGGCTCGACGAGTCAAGAACCGAGCTGCCCGAGAGCGACGAGCCGCTCGAATCGCTGAGAAGCGAGAGCAGCTCCTCGCTGAGAACTAAGTCCGTTTTTAAAGCAGATTTATTTAGAGGGAAAAAAATGTATTATGTGCATGGGACGATGTTACACCTAAAAAAGTCCGTTTGTAGTAAGATACCTGTTAAGTGTATGAGTTTGTAGCTTATGAGGGGAGATTGATACAAGTACTTGTACTTGTAATTTTCGAGTGTATTCAAAATAGTGCCGTGTTTACCTTGGGGGTGAAAATTCTCAGATGTTTAGTGTTGAGGCTTTTGGTTGAGGCTTTTGTTGGGAATAGTTGAAGAGAAAGTTGGGCTGGGGGTTCATTTTCGGGGTTGCAGATGTGGGGGAGTGTTGGTGGTGGTGTTGGAGGATTCAGAAGGGACATGTTTTCAACTATCCGGGAGTTGAAGTATTGCTGGCGTAGTAATATTTCGAGGAATTGACATCTCCGTGTTTCGATGATAAGTATCTTTTGTTTAGCTTAATTGGGGTGTTGTTGAGTCTAACTAGGAGTGCTGTAATCATGTCATTCCACAATACTTGAATCGCAGCATTACACAAAACTCGAATATATGACGAATAGATCAATTCTCGGTCTTTTCGCACCGCCACAGCTGACTACAGATTACAGATGTTCTTCGTGAGCAGCTGTTTTGATCACACGATAGTGACGCCACAGAACGTGCGATAAGAGATAGCAGAAGAATGATAAGCAAGAGGGATGAGAAAGAAAGAAGGAAGGTGTATTTACTTGTCTGTATTTACGTCGGGATGTGATATATATTGGTTGGTAGCATGTGATACATATTTGTTCTTCTAACAATCACCACTTGAATAATCCGCTATTGTACTCCTTACAAAGAACGGTGCTAAAGCCACGCAAGTATGACACTGGTTTAGAATAAAAAAGGACCGTTTGCAGAAGCAACAGCGGCGTTTGATGTCTTGGATCATGTCTCTATGACCAGTTTGAGGCAGTGTCTGAGAGGTACGAGTAATGGTATGTATCGTACGGAGTATAGTACTTGTATGAGATAACCCCACATCCCTCACACCACTCGTACTCCAGTAAACCAGATCGTTAACTTGTACAAGGACCTCGCTGTTAGACCGCTTATATCTTCTATCCACCTTCCACGGTGCTAATTGGCCACCTTGAAGCCGACCTTGACTCTAGTGTCGTCAGACTTCCGCTTATCAGACTCAGACTTGAGACTTGAGACAATACAAGCCACAAAAGGCGGAGCGGGGAGCCGGAGAGGGGCCAACCTTTGCCCCGGTTTCTGGGCTTATCTGATGAGCTGACCAGTGTCTATGAGTAGCTAACCGGTACTTCTCATCTGCTGCATCATTAGTATGTCTTACCTATGCGGATGAGGTGAATATTATTGCAACGTGGAGCCATGAGTGGTGATACAGTACTCGTACGAATACGATATATTACATACGTATACAGTGAATACCCAGTCTCGGTAGCACTGTCGATTACCAGTTCTCAGTGGAAACACCTCCTACTTTGGTTTTTATCTCCCCAGAGGTAGTTTACATTAAACCTGAGAGTATCACATGTCAGGAAGGAGGCGCAAGAGCTACACAAGAGATAGACACTCAACGACAATACCTACGAGTACGAGTACTCCGTAAATGTGCTCGAAAATGCCACTTCTGTACCCGTACTGTCCTCACTCATCTTCATTTTCTCTTTCTCAATTCTCATTTTCCAGTCTAACTCCAAAAGTGCCGATCTGTAACTGCCGATCGGTGCAACAAAGACCGATAGCGGTTGTATCACTCCACAGGCTCAGAGTGTGGGGATGAGATTGACAAAGGCCGCAATGTAGTATCAGAGGGGCGAGGTAAATCGATTCCAACGTTCGATACAAGTCAGGACCAAAGTGGTCTTCAAAGTCCTCCACCCACACAACTTCTCCTCCAACTTCTCCACCTCCCATGTCCTCCACCTACATCTCCTCCAACTCCTCCACCATATCCAGATGTTTTCCGGCGCTAAGATCCATCAGTAGTGTATGTACAAGTACTTCGTACAATACTTGTGCTCCGTACTTGTAAGAAATACTTCGCCAGCGTTACACATGTGGATCCGAGCAGAGTGTAAGACTATCAAACTCAGACTCAAGCTGTTGTTCCGTAAACGGCTGTACAAGAGCATCTACAACTACCCGCTGCTCGTCTATCGTCTCGTAATAGATAATATGCATTAATAAATAGTGATGTGGTTGGTGAGGTTAGCCAGGCCGGCCGGCTAGCGTGCGGCAGCAGTGTCATCTGTCGCCCGTGCGGACGTACATGAGCAGCCGTCACCCTTGCGTCGGAAACAAACAAAGTTGACTTCATCGACACTGTCATTTGATCCTCATGTTACTCATTCCGGAGTATGAGGGGATGTAGTAGCTGTGACGGTACAAGCCCGTCTATTAGTGTGAATGACGAGTTTGGGTCCGAGTCAAAGTCTTGCCCTGTATCTGTATCTGTATCCAGCTGTATCTGTCCAGCTGTATCTGTCCAGCTGTGTCTGCCCAGCTGTGTCGTCTGTATCTCCAGGCTGTGGTTCAGTCTGTATCCAGCTGTAGTGCTTCAGTCTAGCCTGACTGCCGTCTGTATCTGCCTGTACTGTCGCCTCCAGTCTGCGTCTGTATCATCCCGACTATCCAACACAACCATCGAGAGGAATATACTCCTCGGACTTTGAATCAAACTGGTTCATGTTGGTGACGGGGAACAGGGAGACGGCCTGGGGAGCCACCAGCTGCGGAGCCGAGGCCACGGCCGGTATGCTTTCGACCGACACGCCGACCGGCTGCTTGCCCTTGACGTTGACCGTCTTATCTGCGGCTGTAGACGTCGAGACTGGCGACGCACCCTGCGAGGACTCCTGCTGGCGGTCGAAGAAGACGTCCACGTCATATCTTCTGCGACTGCGGGTGGCCACGTGTGACTGCGACGCGCACGACAGCACCACCTGCTCCTCGCCGGACGGGTGGATCAGCAGCTTTTCGTTGAAGGCGTCCAGCGACATGGGCGGCACGGCCGATGAGGAGGACGCCTCGGCTAGCAGGGGAGTCCCGGAGTGCGAGGTCATGGCGCTGGAGCAGGACGACGACAGACCCGGCGAACGCACGTCATTGTCGTCTTCGTTCATGGGAGGTGTGGAAGGGAAGGTGTGGAAGAGAAGGGAGGTTGTGTAGTTTGGAGCTTGGAACAAGTTGTACTTGTACTGGGGAGCTTGTAACTTGTAAGAAGTTGTACAAGTAGCTGGATGGAACTGTTGTAAAAGGTGAAGAAACAACAAGTTAGAGGATCAGGGAGTGATCAGGTAGTCGTTGATCCGTCAAAGTGACAAGCTGAGGCCAAGTTGGAGCAGTAACCAAGTATCGCACAAGTATACTAGTCTCGTCTACCGCACTTGAACCACCTATCCAATATCGGGTATCGTCGGTCGTCGGTGTTGTCGCTGTGCCGCAAGTACTCGTGGTGGCTGCGCTTCTGTCGAAAGTCGTCTGTGTGCCCTTCACTCCTACCTCTAGTTGCCTAGCGGTTTGCCCTGAGCGGTGCCACAAACGGCGGCCTCTGTGGTTATAACTGTGCGCACCAGCCGATCAGCCGCAGACTCAGACTCAGAGACAAGGCAACCACTAAAGACGCAGTTGAACCTGGGGGGGTTTTGAGACCGCTCTAAAAGGGTGAGGATTGGGTCTGGCGAGAAAAGGACCCCGAAAATCAACTCTCCTCACTCAGCTCGACATTTCTATCAACTTTTCAGCGCGATCCAGCCACTCCAACACCGCCAAATCCGCTTCCCAAATCCTACCCCAGGGCCCTGACGCCGTGGCACTAGCGCCTTGGGACGGCATTTACTAAGGTTCCGAGCTTAATGTTAGTTGAAGAAATGGAAATGGCAAGTGGAGATAGTGGAGAGGAGCGAGCGGGACAGGATATAATATCGGCGACCGAGCGGCCGGGTCAGTGGAGCTGGGGGTCACGTGACCAGACGCCAGCCGGCTCCTCCGCGTCACATGACCTCCGCTACACATCCCCCCTCATTGGACGATTAACTCACATGTCTAACGCGGAAGTGCGACCCAAACGCAGCACAAGCGGACTCCGTCTCAGCGACATGGCTCAAAGTTGAACAATACAAAAAAAAAGAATGGGACAAAAAAAAAAAAAAAATAGGCCCGATTGGCGCTGATGGAAGCGTTCAAAGGCCGGAGATGAAAGGCTCCCGAGACGCCGTGCAGGCTTCGGCGCCGTGGACGGCCCTCTGCAAGTAGCGCACGCGCCTCTCTTGCTACTTGTACTGTACTTGTATATTCCTGCTATGGCTGCCATAAACAGCCGGCTATTACGTCTCACCGGCTAAGCTTGGCATGCGCATATTGTTTTTCTTTGGCCTGTAGACGGCACGGGTCTGGCTGGAGCCTTGTACATGGCCAAGTCGGTTGTTGGACTGGGTCGACAGGAGGGGGTAATATGAGCGCTACACCTGACTGTTTGACCCCGAGACTGTAGTTAGGCTGTGGGTTTGGCTGTGGGTTTGAGTGTCGCCTTGTAAGTAAGTCAACACGGGATAGAATTGGCATGAGATGAAGGGTGCCAAGATGTCAGGCCCTGGGCCGATCTGCGATAACTACTGCGGTTCGCCTGACGTGGGGGTAGGCTGTGGGTGAGGCTGCAGCGCGAGCGCTTTCGGCCCTAGAAACCAGCTATTTGCTTACCTATTTTTACCCACTATTGTGGTCCTCCGCACTCTACAAGTAGGTTACCTCCGAAGACCAATTAGAAAAGGCGATTTTCCAGATAGAAGATTGCGTGCATGTATGGAATTCTGTCCCTTGATCTGCGCAGATCGTCGTTTCGGCAGAAAAATGAGCCGAGCCGATAGCAATGAGACGAGGGGCTTGCGGGGTCGTGTGTTCTGAAGCGGGGTCTGAGTGTCTTTTGCGGATCCCCGTCTTCCGGTAGCCACAGTACCACATCTACATGCCCTAGTGGTGCGCGAATATTAGCCGCGCACTCGAGGCTGATTAGCTTGGGAACAACTGTAGGTGCGATGAACCCGTGGAAGGAGAGCCAGAGTGGGGTATGAAAAGCGGTTTTTGCTGGATAGAAACCGGGGCAACGGGCTGTGTCTTCTACTTGTACAGTGGAAATGCCCCCTTACTGCTTTTCTCTCTTCATACTTGTAACCCTTCTACAGTACCAGTACGAGTAGTGCTCCAAGTGCCGTCTGCCATTTTAGCGTGAGAAAAATCATTAAACATTAAAACACGGTTTCCTGGGCTATCAGCAACTTCGATCCAGGATCGTAGAGCTGGAATCGTACGACTGCTGAGAAAAGAGCCGAAATACAAACTGGCGTTTCTCCCGCACAGCGGCTATTCACACAGATCCAGCCCGTATTACTGCAGATACGGCACGCGGTACTTTTTTGTACATGCCGTCTCATCCGTTCCGTAAACTAAGTAACAGAGTGAACATTCAGTACGAACCGTAGTGTACTAAGGGTTTCTTAAGACTGTACCCTAAACATACCACGCTATACCAGAACGACTACTTGTATGCGTACCAAATACACGTGCAATATCCCCCATCTAGGAACCCCCAAGGTACGTTATCCATACCTGTATCACGTACTCTGGAGCCCACCGAAGATGTAGCCGTCTTGGCTGCACCGAGACACACCCAGTACATACCTGCACCGGACGTCATGGGCCGTATCTACCGAGCCGAAGTGGCATGTCCGACCATGAGTTATACGAAATACGCGTCGTACACTTGTGCTTGCGAGCTTCTGGGCTTCTATGATAAACATGTATCTATTATAACAGCAACTGCGGGTGAGAGGTAGAAGTGGACAAGAGTTTGAAGGAGTAATGGAGCTTCTGTTGAGACTACCACTGTGAATACTCAAGATCCATACCCTTTGGCACTGGCACTATCCACTGCTCAACTGCCCATCCCCAGCAAATGCCTTCTTTCTCATACAGTCGCACCTACTATAGACCTTCTATAGATACAAAGATCATAGTGTAACCTCACAACCCCACATGTTGTTATTGCACAGTCTCCTGCGTCAATCTATTATTAAATATATACAATGCAATGGCAGTTTCGTGTGTCGTTAGAATAGCTGTTTGTTAGTTTAGGCCACAATGATGATACATGCTCCAACGAGCCCCATTCCGAGAGTCACTCCGAGACCCTGGATCAGCCTGGTTCCTCCAGAGCGAGGCGCACCGATGTCAGAGTTGCCCAGAGGCGCCTGCTTGGCCCTTTGCGGTGTTTCTGTGGGGGACCCTTGCTTGAAGATTGTGAGAGAGCCGGAAATTGGAGTTCCCAGAATCTGGATCTGAGGCGGTTTCTGAGTCGACGACGTGGCTCGAGTCGTGGCTCCTGTGGGGTCGATTCGTGCGTTTCCAGACACTGTACCGGACTCCAGAAGACCAGAAGTGCCGATAGGAATGCCCTGCAGCGACATGACGGAAGAACCATACGTGAGGACAAGCATGGAGTTTGCAGAAGTCGGAACTGGAGCTCCGAGGGGTCCCTGCTGCAATGCGATACCGTCGGAGGTTGTGGTGATGATCTCTGTGACTACCTGAGGAGGCACATACTGGAAGGTGATCTGTGCTTGCTCAGAAACAGTAGTCACGTTTGCGATTCGAGACAGTCTGCCGGGTTTCAGCGGTTTCACGGGATTGGGGAACCGGTTCTTGAACCCCTCGGTGTCCAGGTCCTGCTGGCTCTTGAGAGTTCCCAGAGACACGTAGTTATCATCGGGGTCAAACACCATGTAAAAGTTTTGCATGAAACCCAGACCCAGAGAGTTGTAGCCTCTGTTTTCAGAGGGTCTCAGAGCCAAGTAGCAGGCGTCTTCTCCGCCGTTGAACTTCATAGCATTGCCTTGAACGTCTACCATAGGCATGAGCATCTGAGAAATGGGCACTGAGAAGACATTTGAAGTCAGCTCGATGTTCAGATATCCACCGATGGTTCTGTAGGCACACGACTGGATCCACAGCTGCATGTCTGCCGAGTACATGGCGTTTAGCTGGATGGCCAGGTTGATGACCACGTTTCTGGGCAGGTAGGACATGTATGTGGTAGTATCAAAGCCTACAGGCACACAGTCTCCCTTGTCATCATCTCCACAGGAACCTCCTAGAGTACCCAGAGAAGCAGAAGTGCCGTCGTCAGCAGTGACTGAAACACCCGTCAAAGTCACCATGTACTGAGTGGGGTAGGAAAAGTTGTTTCCCGTGAGAAGAGGATACGAGACAAAAAAGTTGTCTTTCGCCAAAGATGTGTCTAGACCTCCAAACAGCATGTGAGGAGAAGCTGTGGATCCGTTGGCCATGTACAGTGCCAGAGAACGAGACTCTGTGTATCCATTGTACATGAGGGCCGCAGCAAAGTCCGTAGTGACGTTTGTGGTGTTATCCAGCCCTGTGAGATAATGACCCGGAGCAAAGCCCATGCCTGGGTTCTGAGTAGTGCCCTTTTTGGCCGCCACAAATGCAAATCCGTCCACGGACAGAGCAGCTCCAGTCGAAGGGTCTCCCATTTGAATCCAGTCTGTATACAGGTTTCCGGTGATGGTTTGGTGGATCAACGAGATGTTGTAGCCCGATTCTGTGCCCAGCAAGATCTCGTTCACGTTGGTTCCGTTCGTGGTGTTGTATGCGTAGATATTGTCTTTGTAGTCGCATCTCATGGCGTCTGCAAACACACACTGGGGGTCTGTGACCTGATCACAGAGGCCTTGGCTGGAATCTGGACATGCAGGGATATCCTCATAGTCGTACAAAATCGTCGCGTTGTTCCACAGGTTGACGGACATCTTGTACCGCTTGTCGTCTCCTCCTAGCCCGTGTCCCTTGGACCATCCCATCATCAGTTCCAGAAACAACTGTCCTCCACTGACTCTAGCCGACTCTTCATCGCTAACAAGCCGTTTTCGCACGTGGATCTTGTCGTCGGGGAGATACTTGTCGATCCGCTTGCCCCGTATCGAGCCATCTGCGTACTGGATGTGGAACTGGTCCTGGAAATCGGCGCTCATAAAGTCGTAGACATCGTCCCACGAGTACGGCATCAGATCCTTGTCTGTGGAGTCGTGGGACACGGGAAACGCCCGCTGAGCCGCTGCCAGCGTGCCCAGCCCCGATATTAGTAAGCCGGGTATTTTCATCGCCTCTGGCGCGCAAGATCTGTGTGGTTTCGTGCTGTTTTATAAACCAGACCGTTGAGTGAAGCACTTTACCCCGACCCTTAGCCCAACTAGTAATTAACCAAAGTTTAAAAATGGCAGGGTCGTGATAATACGAGGAGTGTGGGGCCTGGAGAGATTATGAGTATATGGTTGGAATCGCGTGCGTTTCCTCGTCGTTGCGGTGTTTCTCGTATCTCTCTACCGCCATTACTTCACCCTCAACCCACCTTTCTCCCGTCTGTCATCCTCGCTTCAGGTGCATGGCATTGCATACAAAAGTTCAACCGGACAAATATTTATAGCTCGCATGTCAATGACGTCACATGCGCTAGTGGGTGGTGAAATGGGCTGATTCCGGTACCCTTGTCGCGTAGGCGTGTTTTTAGTCTGCAGTCGGGGCTGTGTTTTTGGCTTGATACGAAGTAGGAGTATGTGCTTATGTAATTGTGTGCTTAGTAAGTGGACCTGGGAATACAGTCTCAATGTGAATCACAAACAGCAGGGTTGAACTGTGTGCTTTGGTGTGCTTTGAGGTGCTCCTGGGTTCGACTCTTGGGAGGAACGCTTGATATTATTTGCAAATGGCACTGTTATTAAAGTGGTTAAACTGGGTGTGTATGATAAGGCAAAGAGTGTTGAAGTTGACATATGAGTTGCTTATGTAACCCAGCAAGTAAATAAATACGGAGAAGTACCACACAGACCGCACACACTACACAAGTACACACCAACCCCACTTTTACCACCGCTCATTTCCACCCCCTTGAACCACTTAAAATACCCCTTGGCAACACGGTTTCCACACCACTTCAACAGCAACGAACTCTAAAGTCCAGGAGGTGAGCCTCAGTGAATTAGGTGTGGTCTTCTTGGTAACAGATTAAGACGGTGTTAATTATTGGCACTAAGAGGAATCCTTCTCAAGAGCAAAGAGTGGAACGTGCCAAAAAAGAGAAGACAACCGAGATATTCTTGCCCTCTCTCGTCAGATCACGTGATCCCCCCTACTCCTAGACACGTCCCAAATCTAATCAGTTAACGCGTGCACGTGACGATCTCAATCTCCAACATCTCTCCATCTCAAATCCCACAAACACACAACCATGGGCCAGTACCAACAGCTGGACTCGCCGTCACGTGACGACGGCATCCAGAGACGAAACACCAGCGAGGACTCGCAGCGACGTCACGTGACAGCCTCCAACGACAGCGACTCCGATCTCGACGCTCTTCTTGACGATGATCCCATGGACTCGGATTTCCACCAGATGGAGATGAGCGATAGTGAGAGCAAGGCGCCTGCTGCCATCAAGAAGAACAAGTGGATCAAACACGCGCTCAAATGCACAGCGTACCTGCTCTGTTGGTACACCTTTTCCTTGTCTTTGACGTTATACAACAAGTGGATGTTTGATCCGTCAAAACTGGACTTCAGATTCCCCCTGTTTGCTACAGGTATCCACCAGCTGGTGCAGACGGCCTTTGCCACTGCCGTGATTGCTGCGTTTCCCAGACGGTTCAATCCTCGAGTTGTAGCCACAGAAAAGGGAGAGGTCTATGTTCCTCTGACGTGGCGCGAATATATCTATAAAATGGGCCCCTGTGGTCTAGCCACCGGCGGCGATATCGGCATGGGCAACATCTCGCTCAAGTACATCACCGTTTCGTTCTATACCATGGTGAAGTCGTCGTCACTTGGCTGGGTCATGATCTTTGGATTCATGTTCAGAATCGAGAAACCCAACGTCAAGCTCATCAGCGTGGTCATGGTGCTGATGATCGGAGTGGTCATGATGGTTGCTGGAGAAACCAAGTTCCACCTGATTGGTTTCCTGCTTGTTCTAGGAGCTGCTGTTCTGTCGGGTCTCAGATGGGCGCTTACTCAGCTGCTTCTGACCCGATGTCCCGCAACCACCAACCCCTTCTCCACCATCCAGAACGTGGCTCCCATGATGGCTCTGTGTCTGTTCCTGTTTGCTCTCATGGTCGAAGGTCCCGTCACGTTTGTCACCTCGCATTTCTGGAGCGACCAGGGTCTTCTGTGGGGCATTTTCCTCATGATCATCCCCGGTCTTTTTGCATTTTTCCTCACCGTGGCCGAGTACGCTCTTCTGCAGGAAACCTCCGTCATCACGTTATCCATCGGAGGCATCTTCAAGGAGATTCTCACCATTGTGGCCAGTGCGCTGATCTACGACGATACCATGTCTGTGGTCAACACCATTGGTCTGGTGATTTCGCTGCTGGCCATCATCGCCTACAACTGGTACCGATGGCAGACCTTTGAGGAGTAACAGGAAGAAGAAGAGATACACTAACTGAGCATACGACATGAAAATATAGACTGTAATGACAATTAGAATGAGTGACGAGAGATGAATGGTACACTGTAGGAGCAAAAACTATGGGCACGAATGTGAACTGTTGATTTCTTTCAAATGACTCTTTTTTGGACAATCTGACAGAAAGCTCCCAGGTATCTAAGTAAGAGTTGGTCTTTAGAAGTGGTAATACTTATAGATCATAGCAGGAGCTCTCTCAAGAGTACTAATTGAGCAAATAGCTGTATTACTAAGTCATCATCATTATTACGAAGGTACAGTTCGTCCTATTCTTCTGACTGAAAGAGACAACCTGATATGAGAATCGCAGCTCTTGATGTTGTAAAGATGCCTGGACTGTAATTGAAAATATTCAGTACAGTACAAGTAATGAGACAACTTTTGTCTCTAGCACTGACAATACAGTAAACAATTTAGTGGAGACCCTCTGCTTAATGATAGGGGAATAGTTCGAATACTCGATCCAAGGGTCAACTAATCTTCAACGAGGTCGTCAGTATTGAGTAATTAACTGATGACAGATCCTCATGGTTCATGTTATACAACTGTAGGGGCAAATAAAACCATTAACGTGAAGATAACAGCCTCTCTCACATAGTAATCACCATCATTATCTTGCCTTTCACCTTTGAATCGAACCGGGTGCTTCATCATAATAAAGACTAAGCATAGTCGGATCTATATCAACACAATGACCCCATTGGAACAGTCACGAGACCTCTAGAACTCTCTAACAATCAAGTGGGCAGACACGCATTCCCATCCACTAACCACCACCCCACCGCGTCTCCAACTTCCTGATAGCGTAGTAATAGACGCCGGTAGCTACTTTGCGGGCCTAAAAGTGTCTACCTTAGCACCTAGCTGGGCTCGTGTTCTGTAGCGTTGTTTCCTAGCCTTCGGTAGCGGCTTTACTCCTTTTGGAACGTTCCATTCGCCATCAACAAAGGGTGGTAGCTCCATGGACTCCACTAACGCGACATTAGCACGTCCCGGATCCACGGAAGGGTAGCCCAGGCCAAAAAACCCTTCAAGTTTGAGGTAGTGGTCTGGAGACGGGTTAAAGAGGGTATTTGGGTCTATTGTGTGTATCTGTACATTCTTCACGTATCTCTTTGCGGGTATCATATCACAGCACAGCATATTAAAATACTGGGCAGTTATTACAGGGGTTGAGGATGCCATATTGTTGATGACGGTCGTAAAAATGACATTCCGATGACATTCGCAATTCAATTGACATCCCTTTGACAGCTGTACGGTCGGTACTCACTCAACCGCCCTCAATCCTATGCCGAGGCATCTGACGAAGCTCACGGCGTGTAGTTCACCGTAACTATTAAGCAAATGCCAAGTTCCGATCCGAATTCCCGAGCCTCACTTACTCCACAGAAGGCCTCCACAGCTGTTTATTGTCCTGAGACAAGCCTTGTCTTAGGTCTCAGCGATGGCTATCGACTTCGTACAAGTGGGGAAGCAATACGACCGGTGAGAGCAATGATGAGCTAATGAATGAGTAAACAGGGTCCGGTAGGAGCTACAGTAGTTAGTGGTACGATTAGTCATGACTTAGCAAGAAGACCAATGAGCCTAAGAACTCCAAAAGCAGTCAAGTGAGCAGCACTCACTACCCTCACTCTAGATCATGTGAAGTGTGGGGCTAGCGTCAGACCATCTCTAGCGTGCTCATGGCGTCTAGTTGCGGTCTAAGTCGCCCACTAGCCACAGACGCTCGAGGCTAGGTGCCGCACTAGCTCCAACAGCTACTCCTCTCAGGCGCGGTTCTCCACGATGCCCAAAAGGAGGAGAGCTTTTGGCTCAGGGTTGAGTCCGAGACGAGAACGCCGTACCCCACAGACGAGAGGGGACGCACGTCATCGGTTGGAGGAGTTCTTTGTATTTGTTCGCCGCAAGACGGACTCAGTCAGCGGCGTTAGCCGGAGGGGTAGGGTGGTTTGTAAGCGAGCCCTAGTGAATGGAGATTACAAGTATGAGCATCAAGAGATGAGTATGGAGAAGTACTCGGAGTACTCCGTACTTGTAACTACTCGTACTGTAAGAGACTGCCACATCCACGCCATCCACAACCCTGCAATGAACTGTATGAGTAGCCTCTTTCTCTTTCGTCCAACCGTGGGCTGCCTAACTCATCAATCATCCCTGGGGGAGTACATGTTCCAGCAGGTCAGCGTTACATGTTCCTAAAGTGAATTCAACGACAATGAACCAAGAATGCAAACAAACAGACAAGAAATATACGCCGTACAAGTACGAGTACTTGCACTTGTAGTTGTCTTGTTTGAACTCCACCCCTCCCATAGCCTCGAATGTGGCTGAGTTCCCCTCACTGCTGTACGGTGTTATTGTTCCGTACAAGCCATAGCTGCTCTTCTACGAGATGGTCAAATCCGGGGTAAATAGCCCGTCGTTTATTTGTTTTGCCATTTCCAACAGGTTTCTTTTTCCACACCTCCCCTTATTCCCCTTATTCCTCTTCTGGCCGCCTGTTTGTTCCCCCAAATGTCGCCCTGTATCGCGAGTCTAAACGGGGGAGCTTAAACGCCGGGAAACGACTCCGTGCCAGGACAACAGGCGTGTGAGATTAATATACGGGCTGCGGGCGGGCTCTCGTACTCGTCCCATCGGTTCCTGGGCTCCAGCGCGACCTCCTTAAAACCATCTCCACTCGATATGCGCTGCCCCGGCTTGGCACATGGGGTCAGTACAGAAGTCGAAGACACTCTATACCGAAACGTAAAAGACGATGCGACCAAACAGACGAGTGGGGTGTGGGCTTACTCGGATAAACTGCACCGAAGATACCGCCGCCACTGGGGCCCCCCACGTTGACAGCTCGCCGCTATTGAGGTCGAATTAACACTCGCCGTCCGCTAACTCTGGCGTGAGCTTCCCCGCCATCGTTATCTTGTCCAAAAAACAAGCTCGGACGACAGCGCATTGCAGGAAACGGCACTCCCCAAAATTAGCAAGCAGCCACCGAGGCCCAGAGAGGGTGGGGGTGATAAGAAGGGAGATATGCCATGGTGGTGGTGGTGGTGTACGAAAACCTGTACAGTAGTCAGTAGCACTTGTGGTTGTACGATTTAGCTGCTAGTTACGGTAACAAGGAGATATATCTCACCGGCTGTCACATCTCCTTTTCATACTCACCGCCCGTCAATACGCTATATCGTTCAAGGTGCAAGGTATATGATGGAACAACTACGAAGCCCAGATAGCACTGATAAGCCACCTTTTCCACGTCTTTTATCTGGGAAATAGCGTGACCATGCCAATAAGGCTTGTGGCACACGATGAATGAAGCGGTACGAGTTGAATGCCGTGAGAGGTGCGAGTTCGAGTATCCGTACATACCAGTAAGCACCAAGAGGGTGTTCAAGTGCTATAAATGAACACCTTGCACCACTTGTGCCCTCGTCCCGAATCTCGGATTTACTTTGTCGCTCCCAACCGTGTCTATCTTCCTCGCTTCTCTCTATCTCAGCCCGTTTCCCGTCTCCTCACTCAATTTCCCGTTTCGCATTTTTTCACTCAACTTCTCTTGTCTGTCAGCCTTCTTTTTGTATCGAGCTTCTTTGTGTTGACAATGAGACTTTGGCTTTGCCAGCGTCTTGCCTTTCCTTTTTTCTCGCTCTAAAATTTGACTCTGAGGTCCCACTTAGGCTTTTCCCGAATTACGCTTTTTTCCACCCCCAAACCCATCCGTCTTTTATATACCCTAGCTTCCGAAGCTACGTTCCAAGCTGTTAGCAAAGCACCCCCAAGAGGACGGACTACTGAAAACTCGCGGAGAAACAAAAAAGGACAAGTTTGCCACCACAGACAAACACCCCGACGTCCAGCCAGATACACAGAAGCATCATTACTCAGCACTCTTACTAGTAACACCCTCAACGTCTCACAACACTTGATAACACCTCCAACGTCACCTCCAATACACACCGTACAACATGGAAACAACCACAGTTTCTCGCCAGGCCTCGCCACAACTGTTTCGGCTGCTGAGCCAAGGCGCCATGCTCGTCTCCATGATGGCCACCCTCATCCTGTCGCTGTTCTGGCCCTCCACAACCAACAGCACTACTAGCTCACCGACTGAAAGTGAGAAGAAGCCGCTCGTGGACACAAACTCCTCCGACCACGAGTCAGATACAGAGCAGAGCGACGAGGAGATCCAGACGCCCACCGTCTCGCTCTTCCCCTCCATCTCCAACCTCCAGAAACTCGACGACGACTCCAAGTCGCCCAAGCCCTGCGCCACAGACACCTACTTTGGCATGCTGCCCATGGTCAACCCCCAGGGCGACGTGGTGGGCTGGGACGTGTGCGACAACACCGCCGCAGCCCTGCAGACCCCCCAGATGCCCTTCGACCTCGACATGATGTACTCCATGGACTCGCTGTCGGACTTTTCCTCCGTGCCCGACTCCTTCTTCATGGGAGGCATGAACGTGCCCGTGGCCGACGCCAAGCTCATGCAGCACCGTCGGGCTGCCGGTCCCGAGCGAAAACGGTCGTCCGTCACCTCGTACACCCCCTACGAGCGACGGCCCAGCGTCAAGCAGCAGCAGATTGTCGCTCAGCAGCAGCAGCATCAGCCCCTGACCCAGGACCTGCTCTTTGACCTCGGCGACTTCCCCTCCGCCGACGACCTGTCCCCCCTCTCCCACTCGTCCTACACCGAGTCCACCCTCTCGTCGCCCAAGTTCCAGATGCCCATGGGTCTCCAGCAGCAACAGCAGCAGCAGCAGCAGCCTCAACAGCAGCTCTCTCAGCAGCAGCTTCCCCAGCATGTGCCCCAGGGCCACCAGCACATGGCCCAGCAGCAGCAGCTGTTCTACACCGAGTCGCCCCAGTCGGAGGCTCTGGACTTTGAGACGTTTGACCGGGTCGACCGGTTCTCGTCGTCCTCGTCGCTCGAGTCGCCCCAGGCCCTCGACTACCTGGTCCAGGAGCAGCCTGTGGCCATCCAGCAGCAGCAGCAGCAGCAGCAGCAGCCCACTCACATTGAGGTGACCTCCCAGGTCCAGACCCAGCCTATCGACTTCTACCAGATTTCGTCTGCCCACCAACAACAACATCAGGCCCCCGTCGTCACTCTGTCGCCTCCCGCGTCGTCACGATCGTCTTCGCCTTACTCGGTGTCCAACTCTGGCTCCGCAGGCGAGGAGGGCGACGACGTGCCCAAGTTTGTGTGTCCCCACTGCGATTCCACGTTCCGAATCCGGGGATACCTGACGCGACACCTTAAAAAGCACTCGGAGAAGAAGGCCCACACATGCCCCTTCTACGACTGCACCGCCGAGATGCCCTGCCATCCCTCGGGCGGCTTTTCGCGACGAGACACGTACAAGACGCATCTCAAGGCCCGACACTTCATCTACCCTCCCGGAACCAAGTCTGCACAGCGGTCGACCACCTCGGGCACCTGTTCTGGGTGCGGCGAGATGTTCGAGTCCAACGAGACGTGGATCGAGGAGCACATCCACAAGGGAGTGTGCAAGGGGCTGCCCGACTTTGACGGCGTTCCTGGCCGGGTTTGTGCCGAGTAAAAACGGTAGCAAGCGCTCTAGACTATTTATTTATTTATTCCATACTGACGATCAATAAAGCGATTGAAAATGATCACTTGTAGAAGATGTTATGTGGTGTTTCGACTCTGTTCCATCCTGTCTATCGGACCGATGTCTGATGTTTAACATTTTTCCCTTAGGTCACAGCTACTTGTACAACTGCTGCCAAAAGCAGGATATACGGAATAACTGTGGAGTTGTGGACCTCTTGAGGAGCGATTTTATGTTTCGTTTACATCTCGTGTTCGCCATCTTCGCATACCCGTTTTTCCACCGTGCGTCTTGGGTGCTGTTTGGCAGGTTTCACAAGTCAGATTACTTAACATCAGCAGCAATACAGTATACGGGTCTCAAGTGTTATGAGAGTGTCTCACAATCACAAGTGCCTGATGACGAAATGGTGCATGTAGAAAAGCCGGTTTTGCGACGGTGTCGGAGGCAGGGTCTAGGGGCCGTAGCGAGGCTCGATTTGCAGTTTTTTGGACGCTGGGCCTATGACAGCGGGCTATTTTAGAAGCTCCCCGGAGAAGGTGAATTTTCTTCTCCAACAGCCCTTGTAGCACTGGCTGGTGTTATTTCTCGGTTTTTCCGCACTAACGAAGACTCAAATATTAAATCTTAAGGGGTCTGAGTTTGGACGAACAAAGAGAGTGGTCCCCCTGTTCTTTGTTGCAGTGCTGGGACAAAGAGCGTGCCCAACTTTTCGGCAGCTGTCTCGTTATCTGTATTCTGAGAAACAGGGTGGAGACGCATGATTGACTTTCTGGCACCACAATCGTTCCACCCGTGTGAGACGATGACGAAAGTGGTTTCTGGCTGAAACTAATGACGATCAAGCCACGATGGACGCTGCCATTAGCCTTGGCTGGCCCAAACTGTGGAACACGGCCCTCGTATGTCGTTATGGTATTATCGTAGAGAGTTTCGACACAAGACCCTGGTATCTATTCCCTCAGATTCCGCCAATGTAACGCTGCTGTCATCGATAACAGCTCGTGACCAAGATCGTGCCCAACGTTTCACATACGGCTGACCCCATCTTGGCTTGGCGCCCCTGTGTGGGTGACTGGGGTAAGACAGTCGAAACCCTGGTTGATTCTTGCCCAACAACTGACGACATCTGAGGAGATAGACGGGCGGGGTTGCCATTTAGTTGTATCAATAGCCGAGACTTATGGCGTATGACTATGGTCGTATCTTGTCGATGCTCCCGGTCCTCTTGGTCCTCTAGTCGTCGCGATATCTCCAGTTCCACGGAATACTGACCTGAGACCCACTCGTATACCCGCACTGTCATGCTCTCGCTTGACCCTGCAACAGTAAATCTCACTACGCACACCTACGGGTCGTTCCGGTCTCGTGGTGGAAGAAAAAAGGCTTTTCACGGAAGCTAAGGAGGAGCCAAACTCGGGCTACTGTAGTCTCTCGTGTGAACACACTATGGTGTCTCAAAAGCTGCTTATACGAAATCGCAATCTCCGCCATTGGGCAAAGCTAACGAAGCCCAAGTGCCACCACCAGACTTTTACCTCTCGTCTCTCCTGCCTGGCTGCTTTGCTTTTTGCTGCTTCGCTACGAGTAATGTTTTTCAAACCCTGGTGAGCACACTCAAGCGGCAATTGAGTTGAATCGCTGGCCTTCACGTGCTCTAACAGAAGGGACGTTGCTCTACGCTGGCACGCTAATGCAAGCCCCGAAACGGACCAACGCCAGGTGCTATGCTCTCACATTCCAGGCCGGATATTTCCGCGGATTTTCGGATTAATAGCGGCTTTAGTTGGCCGACGGGGATTATTTGTGGCACCAGTCTACAAGTAGTCGAATACGATCGTCCTGTAGACCACATGGAGGGTGTAGATCCGAGCCTTGTCTCCGACGTTCATTTGGATGCTCCGACATTATGCGTGCGCCTTCCTGTCAGAAATCTCTCGGTGACACCTCCACGCCATGGAGATAAATAAATACTTTCAAAATACATACGCGTTAACATGCCAGGGGGTTCACTTGGGCAGTGCACTCTCCTTGAGAGGCTGAGCCAGAATCTGGGGGTTGGTGTGCGAACGCTCAGTCGAATTAACATCAAAATTCGGTTGCTTGCTAGCGTCGCCTGAGGGCCCAGACGAGACTTGGTTTGTGGCAGACGGTTGCTGCTGACCTTGATGGTGCTGAGCCGCATCCACATGGTGGGCCTGCTGCTGATGCTGCTGCTGCGAGTGATTTTTAGACTGCAGCTCCGCTTCCAGTTCCAACTCGGCCATGCTCTCTCGGGTGTTGTTGACAATGGGAGCATCTCGCTTACCAGATACGTCAGGGGCAACTTCCGAGTTGGAGGGCTCAGCTGTCTTGGGGGCTATATCGTAGGCTGCTCGTGCTCGCTCAGAGTGTTTAGCACCGGCAGGAGCCATGGGAACCGCAGCCACATGTCCATTCTCTTCAGGCTTCGCCTCGGCCTTGGCCTTGGCCTCTCGCTCTGCCTGAATAGCCTGAGCATGGGCCATTTCGGGGATAATACCCTCGCTCTTGGGAGGCAGAGGCTCATAGACAGGCTTGTTAATACCATGGGCCTTGTTGAAGCTCTCAACCTCCTCACGGGCCTTGCTCTCTTCGGCCAGCACGTTGATTCGCTCTCGCATGAACTCATCGTGCATCATCTTCTGCTCGACAAAGTGCTTGTGAGCCACCTTCTGGCCCAGCAGGTTCTGGCCCTCCTCCTCCACGCCAGTCTTCTCGTCCACAACGTACCAGCTAATGTAGCCATTGAGCATATCGGTGGCACGAGGTAGAGTCACTCCAGGAGGAGCGCTGTTGATGACAAAGTTCTCCAGCGACTTGCCCTGACGGTCCTGGTCTCGTCGAGTGCTCTGGAAGTCTCTGAAACCTCTGTAGAGATTGGAGGGTCGATCCGGACCTCTCTTTCCGCCCAGATTGACTCCAGCAGGCTCCTTGGACTTGGAACCTCCTCCAAAGGCGTTGTCCTCCGTAGATCGAGGCATGCCTGCACTTTCCTCCTGCATCTGTTCGTGGTCAACAGACTCGTGCAGCGGCGAGGGCTTGGGGGGAGTGTGGGGGTTGTTAGGATGGGATCTGTGGAAAGTCAGGCGTTCCTTGAGCTTGCAAGAAGCACTGGCCTTCTTGGAGGAGTGGTTATTCTCACTGGAATGATGCTCCTCCTTGATATCGGGCTCTCGGCTGGATCCCTTCTTCTTAGGAGGCTGCCAGAACATGCCCTTGCCTCCATCTCCAAATCCGTCTCCTCCATGGAAGATTTCGTCAATACACTTATTCACAGATACACCTTGAGGGGAGACAAAGTAGGTACGGGCGAATTCTCGTCTGTACTCGCACATGGTGTCATTGTCCTGGGCCTGTTCCTTGGAGCTCATGAGGCCGAAAATGTGCTGTGTAGAGAGCGGGGGAATCATATAGTCTGTATCTCCTCGGAGCTGTTCCATGTCGATTGAAATATTCAGCAACGAGTTGACCTTGGACTGCCGGAGCAGGTATCTGTGTGTGATGGGTTCGTCCTGGGCGTATTCGGCGAGATTCAGCTCCACACGGCCGAGGTGGTTACGATCCGAGGTGTTGATGTCCTTGTCGTTCTGTCTATCGTTTCGGGACTCCACAAACACATCGAACATGATTGACGAGCCGTGCAGCATTTTGTCGTCGTCAATTCGCATGCGGAACTCCATGGACGTCTCGTAGTTCCATTCTGCTCGGTGGTTTCTGATTTGAGCGACATCTGTTCGTCCTCGCGAGTCATTTCTTCGATGGTCGGTAAGATGCCATCGCACGGTCGCCACGCCTGTCAGCTGAGGCACGTTGGCCAGCTCGATGATTTTGAGCTTGAGATTGAACCGCGGGCGGTCGCTGGATCGGAACATGGCGATTTTCTAGAGAGACAGCAAAAAAATATCGACGGCGATGGTGGATACAAGTTGCTGCATGAGAGCTTATCTGGGGTTTTGGGTTAGGGAGATACGTGAGGTATATCCTAGCAGGGAGTGGGGAGCGGTAATATGAGCGAGAGAAGACGTTTTTTCGACAATCCGACGATTTTATATATCGCGGGGCTAGGTCATTTATTCGTCACGTGGCACCCACATCGTACCATTTCTTACCCTCTTCAGTCTTCCATTAGCCCAAACAGGCAGCAGGCTAGCCAGATGGGACAAGGTTCAATTAAACATACTGCCTACGTTTGGAGGGCAGAAGGGGAGAAGTGAGAATGGGTGATATATGACGAAAAAAGTCGCTATTTTGACACTTGTTTATTTCTGCTGTTGACTCTATATGTACCCCAGATGCACCCTGTGTGCCCTACATTGCCCTACATGTCCAAGTGGCTAGCATTAGTTCAGTTTAGTTCAGTTTCGCTGCTGGTTGCAAGACCCTCAATAAGGTATTTCATGTATGAGGGGTGAATTTTGAGGCTTGTCTGGTAACAGGTATGCCAAGGTAGGCAGCCATCCCGAGCTTCCGATCACGTGATAGAAGTGAACTTTTGGTAACATTACATTCAACCTCGTTGTCTCGTTTTGTCCTTCGTTGTAGTTTGTTCGCCATTGTAGTTTGTTCACCATTGTATAGTTTTGTTCTCCTTTCTGTCGTATAAGTCACGTGCTCCTGTGAGGATCCATCCAGGGGCCTGGGTTCGATTTTTCACCGGGAAGCAATTAGTAATCAGATAATCCTCCGTCCCGTTATCAATCGGCCAAAGTCAAACTCCCAGCCCAGCGTCCCATTAGGCTCTTTCAGGCCCACCTCAGTGATGGACCTCAGGACGTGTGCGTGATACAGAGCAACCGGGTAAAACCTTCTTAGCCTCACCACCACCACAACACGATAGATATGGCTAGTGATCGGGAGAATCTGGAGGCCAGCGAGCGGTCTGGCGTGGCTGGCGCTGTTGTAGACGACAAGCCCGCAGTCGACACGTCGCAACAAGCGCCAGCGGCAGTTGATGAGTCGTCCACCGTTGAACAAAAAGCTGACTTAGCCGACAGTAATGGGACTGTCAAGGAGGAGGTGAAGGACGACAAGAAGGAAGAAGTTAAGGAAGAGGAGAAGGAGGAGGCTAAGGAGGACAAGGAGGAGAAGAAGGAGGAAGACAAGGAGCAGGTTAAAGAGGAGCCCAAGACGGAGATTTCAACCGAGGAAATCAAAACGGACAAAGCGGAAGATGTCAAAACTGAGGTCGTCGAAGCCTCCACCACCCTCGACAATACAAACAACACAGAGCACGAGCTGCAGGCGATTCAGGACGTGACCAACTCGATGAATTCCGCACACCACGCGGTCCACAACCCGGATCTCATGGACACGTCGGACGACTACAAAATCAACATGGATCAGGTGCAGCTGGGAGACTACGATAGCGCGTCAATCTCGGGCCAGATTGCCGAGCGCATGGCCCAGCCCATCAAGACGGAGTTCGACACCAACTTTGTGCCCCAGACGCTGTCGCTGGTCGATCTGGAAACCACCAACGGCAAGCGAAAGTTTGAAGAGACAGACACGCCCGAATTCGACACACAACGCGCTCGAGAGCTGATTCTGGACGCAGACGTCAACCCGGCCCTCAAGGCGCCTCAGCTGCGGTACATTCCGCTGAAAACCGGCGTTTGCTACGACGTTCGAATGCGATACCATGCTCGTTTGGTGTCGACTTCCTACGACTACGTCGATCCCCACCCCGAGGATCCCAGACGTATTTTCTCGGTGTACAAGGCGCTGGTGGACGCAGGACTGGTGGTGGACCCGGAGTATCTGGGTCTGGAGGATATCGGACCTCTGATGGAGAAGATTCCCATCCGAGAGGCGTCGCTGGACGAGGTGCTGGAAGTGCACACTCCTGCTCACGTGGACTTTCTGGCGTCGACGGAGAAGATGAACCGACCGCAGCTGCTGGAGGAGGGAGAAAAGGGCGACTCGGTGTACTTCAACAACGAGTCGTTCAGCGCAGGAAAGCTGTCGTGTGGAGGTACCATTGAGACCTGCAGAGCTGTGATTGAGCGAAACGTCAAGAACGCCATTGCGGTCGTCCGTCCACCGGGCCATCACGCCGAACCCGGTAATCCTGCTGGCTTTTGCATGTTTTCCAACGTGGCCGTGGCTGCCAAGGTGCTGCTGAAACGGTACCCTGAACGTGTGAAGCGAATCTTGATTCTCGATTGGGACGTTCATCACGGTAACGGTACTCAGCGAGCGTTTTTGGACGATCCCAGAGTGCTCTACATTTCTCTGCATCAGTATGAGAACGGTAAGTTCTACCCTGGAGGAACCTTTGGAGCCCATACCTCGATTGGAACAGGAGCTGGAGAGGGATACAGTGTCAACATTCCCTGGAGTGCTCCTGGAGCCGGAGATGCAGACTACATTTACGCATTCCAGAAGATTGTCATGCCCATCGGTATGGAGTTTGACCCCGACTTTGTGATTGTTTCTGCTGGTTTCGACGCTGCTGAGGGAGATTTGCTTGGAGGATGCAAGATTACACCCTCGGGATACGGTCACATGACCCACATGCTCAAGGGTCTTGCCTCCGGTAACCTGGCTGTTGTTCTCGAGGGAGGATACACTCTGGAAGCCACCGCCAAGTCTGCTCTTGCTGTCACCAAGGTTCTTCTCGGTGAGGCTCCTCTTCCTCTTCCTGCAGCCTTCAAGCCCACTTCTGCTACAATTTCCGTGGTCCAGGACGTGGTCGAGACCCAGTCTCAGTACTGGCGATGTCTGCAGCCTGGATTCGAGACGATCATCCCCAAGGAAATCACCAAGTACGATCTCATGGGCGACGTGGTTCGATCATACCAGGCACGCAAGCTCTTCGACAAGTACAAGCTGTCTGCTCTGCCTAACATGGGCGGTAGCAGTAGTACACCCTCTGGACGAGCTGCTACTGCTGGTCCTGCTTCTGGCTCGTCCATTTCTCTGGCAGACCAGATTCTCGCATCTCCCAAAATCCACTCGGCTGAAACAGTGGTTGTGTTTGTGCATGATCCTCCCCAGATCTGGGGTAAGGTCGATGCTGTCACCGGTGAGCTCGACTTTGATTCGTGTATGGTTGACGTGACTACCAAATGGCTGGAGTGGGCCCATGAGCGAGGCTACGGTATTATTGACGTGAACATCCCCAAGGCACTCAATGGTGCCGATGACGACAACTACTACGCTCTGTTTGCCTCCCAGGAGGTGTGTCTGTACCTGTGGGACAAGTACCTCAGCGTGTTTGACGCCCAGAACGTGATCATGGTGGGCTTTGGAGATGCTTATGCTGGCCTGGTGCATCTGGTGGGCCACCGAGACACGCGAGAAAAGGTCAACTGTGTCATCAACTTCATCTCCGAGACCCAGCTGCGGCCCATCGTCTCAATCATCGACGAGTACATCACCGACTGGTTCTACCGATCGTCTCTGGTCTTCACTGCTGACACCCATCCCTGCTGGGACGTGAGCACTAACCCCAAGAAGCCAAGGCGTAAGTTTGGACGAGTGCTGCGGTGTGATAGTACAGGTCTTCATAGAATCGTTGAGGAGCGGTTCAAGGAGGCCATCGAGTTCATTGATGAGCAGCTGGAGGACGAAGAGGAGTAAGGGAGTGGAGGGAAGGTAACTGATGACGCACAAGATCACGAAATGATGTATTTTTATATAGAACCCCTGAAGTCATATGATTTATGAAAATAAAAAGTGTAGAGGCGGTAGAAGTACTGTACTCGACTATTGTTAGAGAACTTGTCTGAAGAAAAAAATCTTGTTTTTCTGAAGTTTTGAAATTCAAAAAATATTGCCTTCGACCAGATTTGAACTGATGATCTCAGCATTACTAGTGCTGCGCCTTACCACTTGGCCACGAAGGCGGAATCTACGATTCGGGGAAAAGTGGCCACGGGCACGTGACACCAGCGCTCATAATCTGTCGAAAAAGCTGTCAAAACCGACCAGTTTTGCAGTGTAAGATTTATTGAACGCCCATTGCCGGCTTACTTGTATGAGTTACTTTATATAGCTGCAATGCATCATTAATATTTAAGAACTACTGTACATACGGAATTATGCTTATTAATGTATATTTATTGAAATTCGTGAAAATGAACAAAAATATGGTCCGCTTCCGTGATACGTCCGTAGCCAGAGTCACACCGGACTACTGATACATCTAGGCTCACAGGTTCTCTCCTCCTCAAGATGACAGCCTTGCTCATCGACATTCGTCGCTTCGTCGCTCCAGCATCTCATTCCTTAAAATTAGTGGCCGATGCTTTATGATGTTGAATTGGGCCTCATATTGGTCTGTTGAATAGCTGTCTCGCGTCTCGCATACAAACGGGCGTACAAACCGAGGGTAATGCCAAACAAATTAACCACCAGCACCACAGCAACAGCCACGAGTACTGCCTTTCTGTGATTTTTTCTCCGTTCGTTCTTATCCTCTTCGGTGTCGAGGTCGAACTGGTCAATGGCGGCAGGCTTGTTAGACATGACGAAGGGGTTGAATTAGCAATCGCATGTCAATAACAGTATGTACAGTAACAGTGTATAGGCGTACACTGGAGTGTAAGAAGTATGGACACCTGTATACAAGTATTGTACCCTTGTTGATGTCCCTTGTTGAATAAGGCATCGATGACGTCACATTGACTGAGTTAAATTAGGTCTCAAAAGAGGTATTTGGAGGTCTGAAAATGTGATTGTAGTGTGGCAGACTAGAGATAATACTCAATCATCCAGACATTATCATTTTATGAGCCTCCTAATCCTTTTCAGCCACTTTTAGAACCCATATAAATGGTCTTCCTCAGCCCACATGATAAAGTCCTAAAACCTTAATCCGACCGGGTAACGCCACCCACATATAGTATCAAATTCTCTTTAAGCAACCTTCTCTTCTTCATCCACACGACAAGTCAGCAAAAGACACCCATCCACGACACCAAACACAGACACAAACACCGTACTCGTATCGTATCAAGTGGTATTATTGTAGTACAGTATTTTGCACACCCAGTCCCCCCACGACACACACACAGAAACACAAGTTACACAAATGTCTTCGGCAGTGGAAACCGAATTCGAGGCGCTTTTGGCATCCATGTTGGTGGCCAAGGCTCCGGGAGTCTCCGGCTCCAAGATTAACGGAATTCGAGAGTTGGCCATGAAGAACGTTGATGTGAGTATATCCACCTAATGTGGCAACAAAAAACAACCGACCACCCGGTAGTATCGTATGGTATATATGGAGGTGACAGAACGAGGCCAATCAGAGCTCATGGCGACAAACGAAGCGACACAAGTGATATCTGGGCTTTAATCGTATGACCTGGGCCAGACCAGTCGAGCGTAATGCGTCTCTATATGACTTCTATTACTGATGATACCCCCCTATTTTGTTCCCAAGTGGAGTGGAGGCGAACCTGCCTGCCTACACCACGTACAATATACCGTTATTTCTCCGTTATTTTGCTTGGATCGCAGTAAAAGCAGTAAAAAAGAAAACACAAATCACAAGCACTCGTGCAGTAAAAACACTTACAACCACGTACACAGGCACAGACAGAGGCAGAGGTGATGCTTCTGCTCTTGTTCAAGGGTGTATCCGTATGCCAAAGTCACTGTCGAAGGGCGATTTTGTACAGAAAGGCGAAAACTATTGTACGACTGTGAACACCTTCTAGACCCCTTCCTTAGCGGGACACTCTACGTGAACAACTTGTTGCTTGTATCAAACGTGATCAAGTTATTCTTGTGAAGAGCTCCCCCAACTAACGTAACCGTAACCTGCGAGACCATGGTATAGACCCATACCCCGTACACCACTAACCCAGATGGAATCGACTCTCATTCCCATTCTCGAGCGACATCTCAACAAGACCCCCCTCAGCCACAAGCTGGGAGCCATGTATGTTCTTGACGCGGTTGCTCGAGCCTACCAGGAGGAAAACAAGAAGATTGGCCATGCTCTGAACCCCCAGGCTCCCGATGGCTCCTACGCCAAGGGTCTGTTCCGAATCTCCGAGTTTGTTGAGCGAGCTGCTCGAGAGTGCGTTGACCATACTTCTTCCGACGATACTCGAGACAAGCTCGACAAGCTGGTGGAGATCTGGCAGAAGGCCGGCACTTTCCCCCCGGACTCCATGCAGCGAATGCGGGGCTTCTTCAGCATGTCCAAGACCCCCGAGCACTCTCCTCCCTCCCAGTTGCTTGATCTCGTCTCCCAGGGCCAGCCTCCCGTCACTGCTCCTGCTTCCAACGTCCAGGCTGCTGCTCTGGCTGCTGCCCAGCTTCTCGGCGGAGGTGCTCCTTCTGCTCCTTCTGCTCCTGCCAGCGCCGTTCCCACAGATACCGCTTCTATTCTGCAGGCTCTGGCTTCCATGAACGCTGGAGCTGGAGCTGGAGGTGCTCCTCCCACTGCCCCCGCTGCTCCTGCTGCCAACCCCAATGCTGCCGCTGACGTGCTCAAGATGATCATGGCTCAGTCTGGCGGTGCTCCTCCTACCATGCCTGGAGGAGACGTGAACCAGGCCTGGAACCTGCCTTCTAGAGACAACCGGGACCCCCGAGATGGCTACAGAGACAGATCCAGAGACTACCGGGACCGAGATCCCCGAGATCGAGACCCCAGAGACCGAGACTTTGGCCGAGACCGAAACTACCGAGACCGATCTCGAGACCGAAACGATTTTGGCCGAGGAGGAGACCGGGATTTCGGCCGAGGAGGAGACCGAGATTTCGGCCGAGGAGGACGACCCCAGAACAGACAGCCTCCTGGAACCGACACGTTTGAGGACGACGCTCCTCCCCCCACCGAGAAGAAGGTCACCTACGACAACTCTCTGCCTCCGGGCACCATCAAGGTGCTTTCGCGAACCATCTTCATTGGCGGTGTGACCATGTCGACCACCAACGAGGAGCTGCTGTCGATTCTGCGACCGTACGGACGAACCCAGTCGCTGGTCATGCATCGAGAGCGAAAGCACGCCTTCTGCAAGATGTACACTCGAGCTGAGGCCGAGGCTGTGCTGCAGAACTTCACCCGGCTCAACCAGCAGGGCAGCATCACTCTGCGAGCCCGGTGGGGTGTTGGTTTCGGACCCCGAGACTGCTCCAACTACCAGACCGGTATCTCCATCATCCCCATTGCCACTCTGACCGAGGCTGACATGAAGTGGGTTGTTTCTGCTCCCTACGGAGGAACTGGCGGTGTTCCCGTTGCTCCTGGCATGGTCATTGAGGAGCCCGATATCGAGGTCGGTACCGGCGTGTCTTCCAAGGCCAAGTCCAAGCGAATGCCCACCAACGCCGGAGGACGAAACGGACCCCGATCCTCGTTCCCTGATCGAGAAGGGGGCGGAGGCTTTGGAGACCGAGATGGGGGACGAGATGGAGGCCGAGGAGGAGGCTACGGAGGAGACCGAGGTGGATACGGCGGTGGATACGGTGGAGGAGGCTACGGCGGTGGAGGAAACGCCAACCACGTGCCTGTGGGAGTCAGATCTCCCGCTCCCGCACCACAGGCCAACGCTGCCCAGATGGACGCCAACGCGGCTCTGGCAGCTCTCTTCCCCAACGGTATTCCTTCCATGGGCGGTTTCCCTCCTCAGCAGTGAAGTGATTGAGAGAAAGCGAGAAAAAACTGTATGTACTTGTATAAAATAGATTAATGATTATTATGATTAATAGTGGAGTCATTGTAGAAGATGTAGAAGATGAATAAGGGGTGTCTTCACACCAGACTGAGAGCTTGGCTGAAGAACAAAATACACTCATAAAAAAAAGATATAGACATGCTAGAGAGTAACCGAAAGTTATGCCATACTCAGTATTTACTGCAGGAGATGAATCTGAGGTCTACTTATTATCAGGTACTTATTATCAGGGTCAAAGACTACATACAGTATGTCCTTCTCTGAGAGGTATCTTTGGTTGTTAATTTGTTAACAAGAGATCAGTAAAGAACTAACTATCACACACCCATGGATGAGCCAAACGAGAGAAAACTTGTGAATAGAAGAAATCAATGGCTCTTTAACAGCAGAAAATATTCACTTGGTTCAATTTTCAACACTCGCCTCTCAAATTTTACAACATCACCAATTCTCAAAACTCACCTCTTAATTAATAAAGTTCACGACCAATATCAGACATGATGACATCTCAAGTTCCGAATACATCAACACCATGAGCAAACCAATCACCACACAGCCGTCGTTGCCGGTTGGATCGGCCCAGACGTACTTCAAGAACCAGTCGGTGGTGGCCTACCAGGAAAAAGAACCCAGCAACAAGGGCGGTTCGTTATCCAATGCTTCTTCCATCAAGAACATTGCCTGGAACAGTACAGGTACCCGAATCGCTGTGGCGTACAGTGACGCTCGAATCCGGGTCTGGATTGCCGGCAAGACCGAGGTCAACACGTCGACGGAGATTTTGTACTCGTCAGTCAAGTCTCAGAAGGCTGTGGTAGGGCTGGCATGGTCGCCCATCAGTCCTGATCAGCTGGCTACCTGCAGTTTGGATGGAACTCTCAAGGTCTGGGACACAAAAACAAAGACTCTGCTTGCGTCCGTGAGCACTGGTGCCGACAATTTGGCCTGTTTGTGGTCTCCGTGTGGTAAATACATCTCTGTTCTGAGACGTGACAACGTCATGCTCTGGTACGAGCCTCATTTCAGCACAGAAGTGGCTGAACCGACACCTACAGGTCCCGCTTCGGGCTCGGGAGGACGTCAAAATGGAGGAGGAAGGGACTCGCAACGATCTCGAGGAGCTCCAAGAGTCGCTATTGGCCAAACACAGGCGTTTGGAAAACCTATAGCTGCTCATAGAGAGTCTCCGTACGAGATTTTTGCAGCCACATGGACTAATACTACTTCGGTGATGGCCATCACTATGGGAATTGGTGTGGTGAAACTGCTGAAACTGAACCTCGAGGCTCATGCTTCTGCTGAAGAGCTGGAAAAGGTCATTTCTTCCACCTCACCCTCAAGCACACCCAATGTAGAGCTTCTATTCGAGCTCAAGGGACATACTACAGCTGCCAACTGTGTCAAACCGGACCCCCAAGGACGATACATTGCTGTGGGAGGAAATGAAGGCATTGTTTCATTGTGGGATACTACTGAGTTGGTGTGTGTCAAGACTCTTTCTAAACACGATCAACCGGTAGTGTCTCTCGACTTTTCGCATGATGGAGACTACATTGCTGTTGGATACGACAACAGTGAGATCCCTGTGGATATTGTTCATGTTGACACGGGGGATTTTGTGCATGCTGTTACACGGCCCAGATGGACTGGTCTTCCGGTTGTGGCATGGAGTCCTGTCAAGTACAACCTGGCGTTTTCAGGTGACGTCGCGGGACTCAACGTGATTACCGTGGGGGGAAGTAGACCGAGTGGGTACTAATGGATGAGAGTTGACTACGGGATAGCAGATTCAACTGTCATTACTTGGTGTCATCCTCTGGCTATGATACCGGTACATGCACCACTTACTGACGTCTGAAGTACAGTACTTCAAGTATTCTATTGAAGTACAAACACCTTCTCCTTTAATGATAGACCCTTTACGTCACCCAGAAACATGATATCATAGTCAGTTGCCTTAGACTACTTGTACACGACTTACTGCACAAAACAACAAGATATAGAGCCTACGAGGCATGTAATATAATTAATTGATCGCATAGCGAATTTGAATAACAAGAGATGGATAACTATACGGTACCGGTACTGTACCAAGACAGGTATTACCATTGGTATAAATACGTACAAAAGATCCAGGTAAATGATCTAGATCTGTAGATCTGCTACAACTATGCTTATAGAACCCTACACCCCCCACACTCTCCATACATCATCATACATCCCCCTATATACACATATATACATTAGTCTTTTCCTCGTGTGCGTTCTCTGTCGGTGGCATGCGTCTAGACCGAGTTGAGAAGAGGATGCAGCTGCTGGTAGTACTGGTCGTCGACCTTGGCCTGGATCTCCTCCTTGGTGAGCCAGGCAAAGTCCTGCACGTCCTGGCTGGGCTTGAACTGGCCCTGCAGAATGTGTGACTTGACGTAGAACTCCCGCTTGTCGCCGTTCTTGAAGAAGCCGGCGGGGGTGTGGGACACGTTCCAGATGTTCATATCCGGACCTCCCAGCTGGTGGATGCCTCGCTTGGCAGCCTCGTCGATGGTCTCCTTCTCGTTGACCACCACCGAGGGGAATCTCCAGCCGTTCTTGGTCTGGGCCAGCAGATAGAGGGTTCGGTCCAGCTTTCGCTCCAGCGACTGCACGTTGTTCTGCTTGTCGGCCTCCGTCACTCGAGGGTTGGCCTTGATCACGTCCTGCTCGCCCTCCTCGGAGGCCTTCTTGGCGCCTCGAGAGCCCTCGCTGTCCTTGGCAGGCACAGCAATCTTCTGGGCCTCAGATCGCTCTCGGTGGTTGACCACATCGGGAATACCCTCGGGGTACACCACTCCGTCTCGAGCCTGGGTGGGGATCTTGTTGAGCTCTCGGTACTTTCGCTCAGCAAGAGTACCTCGCTTGAAATACAGGAACGAGGGGAAGGTCCACATCATCCGTCGCTTGATGCCGTTCATGTACTCGTAGTACTGCTTGGCAAAGGGAGTGGGTTCAGAAGTGACGATGGGGATTCGAGACAGAATCATGCCTCCGGAAATGTTGGCCCGGGTCTCTGCGGTGAGCTTGCCGGCCTTCTTGCCGCTGGCCTCCACCACGGCCTCCTTGGCGGCGTTCAGGGCCGAGCTTTTTGTCGAAAACGCCCGAATCATCTTGTGTCGAAAGGTAGGTGTTTGTCGTGACTACGTATGCAGTGCAAACTTTTGGCAGTTGAAATTTCACAGGGTTAGGGCAGAGGAGGATGTGAGTGATTACATAACAGAGGTGAATGAGTGTATATAATGAGATGAGAGGCTGGCAAAATGTTACTTCAGATTAGAAATGGATAACTATGAGCTTCATTTTTTATTCCAAGACGTATTCTTGCCTTAGTATGGATAGTACATCAAGTGATCTGGATGTGTGTACTCGTAGTAAGCAGAGTATAAGAAGGTACATAGGAACACCATAATTGTATGAAGGAGGTTAGAAATTGAAGAATAAAATACATAGAGCTGCTCAAAAAAGCTACAGAAATTGATTCATATTTTTGTCAGACACTTTCCTCCCCCACATCACCTTACTAAGCGACCTTCTCTTCTCCCACAGTGCATAAACTTTGGGTGTTAATATATCCAAGCGTTGATTCTTCGATCATTTATCATCTGAACTGATCAATCAAGTCCCTTTTCCGTCAAACCACACAATGTTCGGACTGTTTCTCTCCGCAGAGCTCCAGGGCGTGACCGAGCTCGGCCCCACGCTGCCCTACGAGTTCTCCTTCAAAATCGAGTGCAACTCGTGCCACGAGGTCCATGAGAACTGGGTCACCATGAACGCCCAGGACAAGAGCGACATTTCCGGTAGCCGAGGAGACGCCAACTTTGTCTTCAAGTGCCGATTCTGCAAGCGGGAATCGTCGGCTACGCTTACCGAGACCGGAAAGACTCTTAATCTCGACGACAAGAAGCCCGCCGAGATTCTGCAGATCGACTGTCGAGGTCTCGAGCTCAAGGAGTTCCGAGCCGACGGCGATTTCCAGTGCAAGGGCGAGTCGGGCACTCCTTTCAAGGAGATGGATCTCTCTGAAGGCGAGTGGTTCGACTACGATGAGAAGAACAGTGAAGAGGTGTCTGTCACCGACGTCAAGTGGGATATCAAGCGGGTTTAAGCATGGGTATAGAGAGGAGGATGGTAGATGAATGTATAGTATGGTGTTGGTTGGTATTGTGGATGATACTTGTAGATGAACTGGTAGACCTTATATACTCTTAGGTGCAACCTCCAAGGTGTGCATAAGATGGTGATGGTGTATGTGAAAGGAAGAAACACAGTCTACTTGTACAAGTATCAAATTACTTGTAGTGAACTTACTCAGTCTACGAAGTCAAGTAATTAGTTGCACAGTGTTTAGCTGTCCCATCTGTATTCTATTCTATAAAGCTATTGTTAGTAGGGATCAACAAGAGAGACCATTGTCTTTGGTAAAATCAGGCGACACGAATCGTCATATCCTGGAAACCTATTTTCTTGATTGCGGAGTCCAGTTCAGGGGATTGACAGATAGTTTTCATCCTTAAAGGGGTTGCAAGAGCAATGTAACATACCTGGAGTTAGTAAGGGTTGGTTTGTCGAGATCAACAAGATGAGGCCACAAACAAAACAAAACGTCAGTGCTTCTTAGAGGATTGGGATTAATCAGGGAAGGGAAATGCCTTCTCACCCTACTTTGCATCATCTTCCGAACGCGTTTGTGTTTTCAAACAGCTTTTTGCAACGTACCATTCAAGAGGGGTGTGGTGGCTATCTTCAAGCACCAGCTGAAGAGGTCTCAAAGATAACCACCACAAACCAGAAAAAGGAGCCGATTAATGAAAATGACACGTCGGTTCGCGTTCACGCTCGCGTCTGTGTCACTTTCATCACTCAGATGTCTTTTTTCCAATTTCAAAAGTGTGAGGTGAAAGAAGTCAGATCAAGACAGCAGACTTTTATTATGTACCTTCTACCGGGTAATATTCGCTTGTTAGGGTTGGATTTAAGGTTTCATACTGCTAAAGCCAAGGGAAAATAGTGGGCAGATGGTGAGGTAGCTGGAGAGGAGTTATGAAGAAGATAAATACTGGACACAAGTCTCTACGTTAATTTTAGTTGATTTACCAAGTTTGGACGTTACTAGATCTTTTAATAGTGAAGATAGCTCATATATCCCCTAATAGCTGGCAGAATGGAACAAGACATATATACATATATAGAGGAGATCAAGCTGAAAAAAATGATACCAAACATTCCCATATATACCTTTTATCACATTATTCCAGAGTATATCAAGTCTCACCTATCCCTCCTCGCTTAATAACAAACCTCCCGTTTAGGGTTAGGGCAGAAATTATTTTGGCCAATTTTCAAAAATATGCATGGCACGAGATAGCGATCTAGGAGACATCTTCAGCGCATATTCCGACACATCCACGTTTTCAAAATGAAGTTTCTCACCAGTAACTTCGTCCAGTGTGCTTCCAAGCAGTGTGTTTCTTCCGGAAACGCCTTTCCCCTGACTTTTTCGGCTCTGGAGATGGTCCAGCAGGAGGCCGAGTTCGATCCCGAGTTTCTCGTCAAGATGCTTGAGAGAATAGATTGGGCTGCCCTGGTCAAGGTCGCCAGTGATGTGAGTATGACGAGGGGTTTTGGGGCTTAAAATGGCACGAAAACTAGGAATATGAGAAATAGGGATACCAAAGCAGGCTAGAGATGAAGGGACGATATCAAGATCTGGAAGAGTCATGAACGTGGAGATGAGGTACTCAGACGATCTGTGATGCCCGCATGTGTGTTCCGATAGTTTCAGATACTTCGGAGTCCATTTCAGTGTGTCTCAGAGTGATATGAGCTGATCAAGAGCTTCTGATATCTGACCTGAGAATACGGCACTATGACTGGGAAGAGTGGAATCTAGTTGAAGTTATGACTGAGTCTTAAGCCTTGGGCCTCAGACTAAATCATAACAGTCATACCTGTGTCCAGGCTATACTCATGTTTGCTCTATGATCTGTATAGTGATGCCTTCAGAAGCTCCCTTTTATCATCAGTACTCTTGATACTGTCGCTTTTCTTCTAGATGATCCACTAGACGTTGTCCGATCGTGACCTACGGCCACTCACTTCCGCTCCTTACTAACCCAGCTCGGAAACGACTCTTTACCAGATGTCAAGCCTGAGATCGACGAGCCTTTCGCCGAGGGCAACCAGGGTCTGCTGCAGGAGCTGCACTCCCTGCTGATCGAGACTTGCATTGTGGAGGGCACCATGAAGTGTGAGAACTGCGGCCACACCTACTTCATCAAGAACTCCATCCCCAACTTTCTGCTTCCTCCCCATCTTGCCGCTTAATGGAGTTGGGCATTATTTATGACGGAAGAGATGGAAAATAACGTGGGCCAAGGAGGCTCATACGTGAGCCTAGGAGGACTCGCAACGCATGTAACAATATATATTAGTAGATAACAGAAGAATGGGTTTGAGCAGTAGATAGACGTGAATCACTGTAAATATTGGACCAATACACTGAATCTCAGCTTCTAATGGTGTAGAGACTTGAGTACTGTACAAGTAGTTAATAAGGCCTAACAAGTGGATTCTAGTAACCAAAAGCTGAATCATTACACTGTATATCACTGTATATCTCTACTCCTGTCTCGTTTCGTATAAAAATGCATATGCTATATAAATACAGTCTGTAGCCTATGGCTAATGTCCGAAGTTGAAATAATCGTTACCCTGGTCGTCCCACATGTCATCGTTGCTGATCAGGTCCAGATAAGTCTGTTGGGCAGCGGAAACCTGGGGTTGGGGAGAAGGAAGACGTTTTTGCTGCTCCTGCTCCTTGGCTTGCTGCTCAAAGTCCTCCTCAAAGGAAAAAGCATCAGAGCCGCCCTTCTTGTGGTACTTTCGAGGAGCATGCTGCTGCTGCTGCTGCTGCTGCTGCTGCTGCTGCTGTTGTCGTACCATGAAAGGCATAGGAGGAGGAACAGAAGGAGGAACACCTTCAGCTGTGCCAGCATGCGAAAGGTCTCCGAGAGTGGTGGATGAGTTCATAAAGGCATCCTTCTGCCAGTTGACCACCTGCAGCTTGGTGGACGACTTCTTGTAGCCACACAGCATGAACTGGCGGGCTGCAATCTCCTCTTCAATCTCCTGCTCGTAAGAAGCGTCGTCCTCAGGAGACACGGGAGGCGTCTCGACCTCGGCAACTGTAGACACGGTGATAGGAGCCGGCTCTGTCTTTCGAGTCTGCAGTTTGGGCCGTCGGTACGAGCACTTTCGAGTGTAAATGTCTGTGGAGTGAGGAGGAGTGGGAGTGGTGGTCTGCTGCTGAGAATGGGCAATCACAGAAGAGTAGGAGAGTTCCGGAGACCGAGATCCAACGCTGAAGTAGTCGTCGGAAGAAGTGCCACTGCTCTGAGACATGATGGTCAGAGATCGGTGGGTGGGCACCTTGGGAGGGATGCCTGCGTCCAGAATGTGGCCTCCGTTGGTCACGGTGTTGGTGCGTTTGAGCTCCTCCATGGAACCAAGACTGCCCGCAGTGTTGGTTCGTTTTTGCACAAATCTCTCGGGCGACAGTTGGGGCACGTTGGTGAGGCTCCAGGGGGCATTGGAGAGATCGTTGATGTGCTTGGAAAGCTCGTTGCCACGGGCCTGGAAGGGGTAGGCTCCTTCAGGCGACTCCACGGGCGTTTCTCGAGGCACATACATGCTCTTGGCTCTGGGTTGAGCCTTGGGTCGGGTGATAGACGAGAGTCTGCTAGCCACAAGAGGCGAGTCTTCGGGCTCCGAGGTCATCTTTCTGGCAGACACGGGGATGGCCGGAATGGTGAGAGTGAGATCCAGGTCCTTCGTATCGTCCACCAGGAATGGAGGAGGCGCCTTTTCCGTCATGGAACGTCGTCGGTGAGCCAGACGTTTGAAAAGAGACAGCTTCTCGGTCTTCTCTTTGGCAGGAGTCGTGGGAACAGCGGGGATCTCAAAGATATCCGAAGCTGTAGCCTGGGGAGCCTGGATAGGCATGGAGTGTCTTTTAGGCAGAGTCATGGAAGCAGGCAGAGAAGGCATCGACGGAAGAGTCATGCTGGGCATGGTCTTTGACTTGGGGAGACTCTGCGAAGCCTCGTCGTTGTTTCCCTCCTGCACAAACTCGTCTGTGGGTTTCTGTTTCAGTTCCTTGGCTCGAGCTCTGGTTCGCTCAAACTCCATGGGAGGAGGCAGAATCGGAATCTCGGTGGCCAGATGCGAATGGTGGTGGGCCTGGTGGGGGAACTGAGAGGGCTGCTGAGGGACAGGCGAGCCCCAGGAGCCGTCAAATCGGTCGGGAGACGCTTCTCGAGAAGGGTATGCAAGGAGATGTTCATCGGGAGTGAGTCTGACCATTGAGGCAGCTAGGGCGTGTCCGTCAGACTTGGAACGAGGTCTCAAGTCGGGTTTGGGCTGCGAAGATCGCTTTTGTCGTCGTCCCCGCTGTTTGGGGACATTCAAGCTGTCTCCAGACACGGCAGAAGACTCTCTGGAGTGCTGTTGGACGTGGAGGTCGTGGTGCTGAAGGTGGGCCACGTGATCGAGATGCTGCTGGGTGTGAATGGGACTCTGGGTCTGTCCTCGTCCGTGTCCCAGCAACAAAGCCTCAGGAATAGGAGTGGAACCGCGTCTGATGGGTCTCACGTCCAGTTTATCAGGCGATCTCTGGGGGCTCAGAGGAGGCTCAAAGTCCCGTTCCGAGTAGTTTTCCGAGTACGCCGAGGTGAAGGACGCTTCGCTCATCGAGTCACTTCCGGGTCTCTCGATTCGGCGTTCAGCCAGAATCTGAATATCGTCTTCTTCGACCGGAGATCGAATGACGGGTTCCGAACGAGGCACATGGGCGCTCTTGGACCGCTTTTTATAGTCTCGGTGAACGAGATACGTCTCCTTGAAGGTGACGTCATGGGGATTAGAGGGGAGATCGGCAGGGCCCTGGTGGACCGTGAAGATCTCGCGATGCATGTATTTTCTGAGCAGAATCCGCTGCTGGTCCTTGGAGAGCTGGGGCACCTTTTTGAGCGACGCTGGAGCCGTGTCGGACTCGATGAGCTGCTGCAGCTGCGTCAGGCGGTTGTTGAAGTCGTATCTCTGTTCCACAGAGAGAGCTGGAGAGGGTGGCACTTGTGTATTTGTCGTGGATGTCGTTAACGGAGGAGCAACAGAGGCGTCTCCAAAGAGAGCCTTTTCTGCCTCCTCTCTGTTGAGCAGGGTGGAGTTTGAGTTGCCCATCTGGGGCGTGGGTGCGTGAAGGAGCGACTGGGGTGTGAAATGGAGGGTGTGGCACGCCTCCTGGGCGATCTTCCTCTGTATATATACGCCATGCTTGTCTTTTGCCTGCCTCTATGACCAGCCGACCATTTACCAACTCTAATGCCGAGATACGGATTTTCTAGGTTTTTTCCCTTGTGCTGTTGCGTCCCAACTGCGCTTTTCAGCCCCCCATCAGGTGGTAATAGGCTCCGGCTGCATGGGGCTGCATGAAGGTGCATAAGATGGGGCTGGCTGACGAGCTGGACAAGAGAGAACCGGAGGAAAAACGAATAGCGGCTCGGAAAAAAAGGGGTTTACAACGGCGATAGACGACGTGTCGATTGCACGGGTCCTCTTGCGTGATCTGCGTTGCTCGGAGATGACTCGATTGACACTGCGACATGTGATGCCGTTATTAGTGGTGAAAATTACAGCAACGGTTACAAGGGACCCTTACTGACTTAGGTAGACTTAGGGGCTCAAAGGGAGTGGCTACTGTAGGCGTGGGCTCGGAGTAGGGTCTGAAATATTCTTAGTAGGTGACTAAGTCCCTAAGGGACTGTAGTAGCTACTGGTACTGTAGGCTAAGTGCCTAGGGTCCTGTCTAAAGAACAGCTGAGGACGGAGATGAGGCACTGAGATGATCAGTATCCCCTATCACACCAAATCCACGATATAGACCGCCACTATAGCATAGCACTTGCTTGCTAGGTCTCATATCTCTCTTGTCTGGCTTGTCTATTGTCTATTGTCAATAATTCTCACAGGTCAGGTTAAGCTTTGATAATAAGCAAGGCTGGTATCCCAACGCTAAACGGGAGCTAAGGCAAGTGAACCCTTTCCTAGAAAGGCCACCATTGGCACCTATAGGGGTACGGGTACGCTAAGAGGCGAACATGAGGGGCAATCAGGCATGTGGTTATATACGTTTTTCGGAGATCCTATGTGGAGAACTCCGACTTGCCACCATGTCCGAAAGCCGCTTCCTCACTTCTCTAAGTGTCTCACAGCTGTCTCATCTGTCATAGACTCCTCTCCATTGTCTCCACCTAGTGATCGGGTTTCTTTGTTGGTGGAAATAATATTGTAACAATATCCAGACAATGTGACAGCAATCTTGAACTCCAATTATCCATTCTTCTCCGAAATCATGTAATATCCCTCCTGTGCATGAGGCTAGATGCTTTCAAGAATTAGCCGAAACGCGGCTCGGTTTGATTCACGGCTCATCCTGAATATTGAAACTGCGGTGTAGCCGTGGCATTCCCGTTTAGTCCGTCTTTGGTCTCTTTCAGGTCAGCTGAACGGGTTTAGTATTGAAACTGACTCAAAATGTGACATTGACTTGAGTACAATGACCATCAGCCTCACTTGGGGCTGTCAGAAGGGTCCAGTGAGGCTGTCACAGAGTGAGCAGGGCTTTGGGGCTTGAATAAGGCTCACTTTCAGTGGTTCTGAGAGTGTATGACTAATCTTCGAGGGTATATGAGCTTACTAAGCAGCTCAATAGTACAAGACTTGTGAGATCTGAACGAGTCTCTTTCAGAAGACGGCAATTAGCAATGTGTGAGTACCGGTAGACAACCAACTCTTTGCTACAAGTAGCTATACTGTAGCTACCTATTTTTTACACAGCCCAGAATGACAGTATGGAGGCAGTGCCAGAGAGATAGAGAATGGAGACTTGAGGACAAGCTGGAGCTATTAATAGCCCATTGTGCTACACAGCAGCGTCAAATAGTTGGATTGCACTATCCAATAATCCGAAAAAACGCACTATTTCACGTTTTTACAACTCCCCGTGCTTCTTCCAAAAGTCAACAAAAACCTTCCTCTTTACTTAGCCCCTTTACTTCATCATTTTCTCCCGTTTGAGCTTAATTGAAATTTTCAGAGTGAAATTTTAATTAATGCAGGTCGATCGAACCTCCTTCACCATCGCGAAGAATGTCGACCGAAGAACGAGACGGATCTCCCGCCGAGGTGCATTCCGAAGCTCCCTCCGAGACTCCCTCCGAGACCGGAACCCCCGAGCCTGACTGGTCTGTGAGCCGAGAGGCCCGAGGAGACCGACCCTACAAGTTTGGCCAGCGATATCTCAAGGACGAAGAGTCTGTGTGGGACCATAATGCGTGGGATCACGTGGAGTGGGGCGAGGAGCAGCGCGTGGAGGCCGAGGAGAAGCTCGCCAAGCAAAAGGAGGCGCCTGTCACCGAGTTTGACAAGAAGGCATACATGGCTGATCCGGCCCGATACTGGGACTTGTTCTACAAGAACAACAAGGAGAACTTTTTCAAGGACCGAAAGTGGCTGCGAGTCGAGTTTCCTGCCCTGTACGAGGCCACCAAGCCCGACGCTGGACCTGTTTCGATCCTGGAAGTGGGCTGTGGAGCTGGAAACACCATGTTCCCTGTTCTGGGAGCCAACGAGAACCCTGATCTGCGGATCCACGGCTCCGATTTTTCCCGAAGAGCGGTTGAAATCGTGCGGGAGAGCGAGCAGTTCAACCCCAAGCACGCTGGCGCGTCTGTGTGGGATCTGGCGGACCCTGAAGGCAACCTGCCCGAAGGCATCGAGGAGCACTCTGTGGACATTGTGGTGATGATCTTTGTCTTCTCGGCCCTGGCTCCCGAGCAGTGGAAACAGGCCATGAAGAACGTGGACCGCATTCTCAAGCCCGGAGGACGAATCCTGTTCAGAGACTACGGACGGTACGATCTCACACAGCTGCGGTTCAAGAAGGGCCGGCTGCTGGACGAGAACTTTTACATTCGAGGCGACGGCACCCGGGTCTACTTCTTCACCGAGGAGGAGCTGCATGATATTTTTGGAGAGCGATTCGAGGTGGTCAAGGTCGGCACTGATCGACGACTCATGGTGAACCGACAGAGACGGATCAAAATGTACCGAATCTGGCTGCAGGCTGAGTTTAGAAAGGCTGAGTAGCGAGCGGAGCGAGCTACGAGGAAAAAAACGAACAAAAAAGGACAACGAGTCAGGATGTCGAGAAGGATATGTATTACTAATGGATATGATAGTTATAGACTACCGGTAGAGAACAAGTAGTTGTTGAAGGATATGAACTTGCTGAGTATCACTACTGAGTCTGGAAAGGCATAGATTAGTAGAGAAGTATGAGTAACAGGAGTGAGATTATTGACGTATACAAGTACTGTACCACAAGTGAGACCATTGCTGTGTATTATTATATGTGAGAAGCTATAGACCAAAGTAGAGAAGCTCTGTAACCCAGTGAAGATACCTTGTGTTGATCTGTGATTGAAGAGCATACCGTAGCATAGCATCGTTAGTAGCAGTTTAACATCCCCCTCTACCTCTTATAATGGAAATGCTTGATTCTGACATTCTTCTGTTCCATCTGGTCAATGGTCCAGTTCCAGTTCTCAAGGGCCCACTTCTCATCCTTCGACAACGCACTGGGAGTGCCCGGAGCGCCGAGAGTCCACAGAAACTCGCCAGAGTCAGCGGGGGCCTTGAGGGTCGGCGACATGGCTGCCACGAGTGTCGAGTAGCATCCCTGTTCCTTGGAAACGCCAAAAACAGCGCCAAAGCCTCGGAATCCGAGATTGAACAGCGGGCCGACCAGCGGCAGACTGTTCCAGTGTCGGTACAGCTCAGTTTCCATCACAAAGCCCGGATGAACGGATAAAGACAGAATTTGAGGGTAGTCCTTGGCCAGCTGGTTGATGAGCTGCATTCCTGCGGTTTTCGAGTACCCGTATCTCACAAACCCGTAGTACAGGCCCGGAAAGCCGTCCTGGCGTTTGTCCAGCGGTGCGGCCCGCATGGCAAAGTGGTGGCCAATAGACGAGAGGTACACTATTCGTGGTTCGGGGGACTTTTGCAGCAGAGACAGCAGTCGGTCCGTGAGGACAAAAGGAGCCACGTAGTTGGTCTGCATCTGGACCTCCCATCCGTCCTTGGAGTTTTCCCGGGGCACGGCCATGATTCCGGCATTGTGGATCAGCAGATCAAGCTTGTCTATCTTCTGAAGTTGGGCTTCCACCTTGTCCAGAGACTGGATGTCCAGCAGATCCATCTGCACGAGCGCCAATTGGCCGAATTTCGCCGCCGAGCTCACCGAGCCGCTTCTCTGGCGCTTCTCGGCCTCGGCCTTGATCTCGTCCAGAGCCTTCTGGCCCTTGGGCACGTTTCGCACGCCCATAAACACCTCCCAGCCGTGCATGTAGAGATGGAGAGTGGTGTACCATCCGATTCCCGCGGATGCGCCTGTGACGAGCGCTGTTTTCGTGGTCACCGCGGGATCGTTGAACGGCAGAGTGTTGGGGTCCTCGAGGGCGTTCATGGTGTAGTTTTAGTGAGATTGAGTGGTACTGTACTTGTAGTGTGTGTTATGTGGGGTACACTTGTGAAAGGATAGTTAATTAATTTAGCGTTTAATTAGTTGGCGTGTGGTGAGAAGTTAGTTGTACAATACCTATAAAGTAGTTGTACCAAGAAGTATGGATTTGCAGTCTTTAAATAGTGCGTTCTCGAACAACTGTGCTATTGTACATTACTTGGTACCCGCTCTGTCAAAGACGCTTTGCACCTTCACTTACATTTGATAGATGGTTCACATAACACAGGTGTGTGTTGTATATGTGAAGTGTCTTACTAACCTCCGTATGGCTATGGTGAGACATGCGATGAGGGGTTGGAGGTTGGAGATGGTCTTCAACAAGTACTGTACTTGTATAAAAGTGCTTCGTTTTTAAACAACAATCATCTCAAGCGTGGTACTTGTACTTCACATGTTGATGATAGACTCCCTGCTTGTTAGCCAAAAAGCCTCGAAGATCGTGACTTTGGGTCTTGCTGGATTAACTGAGCTTCTTGCAAGGTGGAACACTTCACATTAACCAGTACACCTCTGACTCTTAGCACTCCCAACGAGGTGAGTTAATGGATCCACTCAAACACCTTCTGGACATCTGGGTTGGGCACCTTGTCGTTTCCTAGGTTAAAGGGTCGCTATCAAAATGCCCACAAGCCTGCGAATGACGTAATCACAGAGGGGCTACAAGGTGCGAGCTCACGCAGTTATATTTAGCAGCTCAAGGTGAAGGTGGTTGCTTCTCGAGCTCCGATTTCCAGCAATCAAAAAAACAGTATCGATGAAACACCAAATAGTCGCGTATCTGTTAAATTGGCGTCCATTTATGTCGAGTGAAAATCAACGGTTAACGAGTTTCCCCTTTGCAAGTCTTTTCATCACGGAACACCTACAATCACACACACCCACAGGACTCTTACTATAGCACTCTACGTTGCTAAGTAAATCGCTCGAATTCAATGTAGATCACCGTTGATGCAGACTGCGAGCTCCACGGACAGCGCAATTTAACAGTTCCTGGAACACCAAAAAGTAACGGGAATCTAGAACCGGCTAGACTTTGGTCCCCGAGATGCCGCCAGAGGATGTATGATATGTATGACGAGGTATAGATAGGGTACAATGGCAATAAGCTGTGTAAGACTTTTGGCTGGAAAGACGGTTGTGCATCTCGCTACTCGTACCGTACTTGTTATCCGTACATACACCCTAAGCACTCAAACACTTGCTCTTGTCGTACTGCTACAAGTAGAGGCGCAGCCAAGGGGTAGCAAATAGTTGCAACACAAGTTTGTAATCGCCCTTGGCAGTCTGAGTCGAAGATGAGCCCACCCCTGCCTCTGAGCTTGTAGAGTTGGAGGGTGAGAAGCCGATCCCTCGGTTAAGTGGGGAACATTAGAGTGGAGGCGTGATTAGACGAATACGAGGTGACGAGTGAGGGATACAATACAACGGAGACCACAGTACGAATTCTGGCACAAACCACTTGTGTCCACTCCCCCAGTGCTCAGATCTCACGTGCCCAGATACATCCGTCGTATGCACGATCGGAGCAGTGCACACTCAGCCACTTGCTTTTTAATTACGCTGTGTGCTATAATTACACACACTAATAAAAGTTGCGGAGACGGACTTAGTGTGTGCTGTTTCACCTCCGTAGATCGGGGTGTGTTACGGGTGCACAAGACATACCGAGTAAAGTGCCAGTACTTGCACCGTACAACCAGAAAACTGCGAACAAGTCCATTGACCAATCAAACTCGTCTTCAAACACCGACTTGTCGTATCACACAACTTTTCATTCTACCTCTTGAATGCAGGTCTTGAAAAACCCAGTAAACTTCAGAGACACGGTGAGACTTGTCAAGCGGTGAAACAGCAAGAGGCGGAAGCAGGATACGGCAGTCTACGCGAAAGGGCCCGCCGAGCCGGTTTCCACGCTCGGAAAGTCGAAAATGACACTTTGGGACCCACAGCCACGACATCTAGCGTATTCTCTATCCTGCCGAATTGAGAAGCCGCGCGGGATCCCAATTGGGACAGTTTAGAGCACACAAGGTTTGTATGAGAGTGAGAGGAGTAAGCAGCACAGAATGTGGGATAAAGCGAGAGCATAGCGGTTGTCTCGAAATAGGGGGAAACAGTAGAACGAAATCAGCCGCATGTCTATAATTGTGTCACGTGACCACCAGTTATATTTCACGTGATCATTCACCATCTACGATCTGCTGTACGGATACTACAAGCGCTAGCCTCCAATCGCATGCTAATGCATTCTGCCATATTAGTGACGTCATGGTAAAGTTAGCAGTCTCTCTCTGGTGTGACGAGAAAGAAGCATTACACGTGTAGGAAGGGACGTGAGTTGTAGATCGTTGTCGTGCGGATATACGAGCGCTGTTGTGGGCGGCCAGCAATCGATTACGTAATTTCTCCACAAAAACAAATTTCTTCTTTCGACAAACCTCAACCTCCCCTCTCCTATCATTGCTACTTAATGCACTCAAACCAGTTAAGCCATCGGCTACCACTGTTATCGCATCTCGTTAACTCTATCGACTAAACTCTCGGTGCAACAAGGAGAAGACTATTCCACCATGTTTGGGCTTCACAGAGTTGTAGCAGCAGCGGAAGAAAGACAGATTCTGATTTCTCGCCAAACACCTTTGCAACCCAGTTCTTTCGCCAGCACAAGCATGAATCGTGAGTATCGAGGAGAATAGGGTATAGACGGCTATTCGAGGAGTGTGAAAGACTTGGCATTTTTCAGTCGCGAGTGACAGCTAGGAAACCACTTGAACACCACCGATTTTAGCCGTGTGGATCTGAGAGAGTGCCATATGGAAGTACGAAAGGTCAGATATGCTGAAACTGCCGATTTCAGGCCTAGATTCGTGTCCAGGCTCCCATGGCTAGATCGAGACCGTGTTAGATACGTGAAGGAGGCCCTAGAGGCTGTGAAGCTGTACCGTGTTCAGAGAGGAAATGGCGACTCAATAGCCCCATTCTGGTCAGATTTACGAGGCCCCATACCCAGAGTATCTTCACAGAGTCGCCAGATCTACTTCATTGCTATTTGGCACCTCTCAGTCTAGTCTGATTCTAAGGCCTAGTCTGGAAGTTCATAAACTGAAGTTCTAGTCCTCAAGTATAGCCAGCTTCGTGATCACCGTCACTCAGATCCTTAGCCTTGCTATTTGACAACTCATAGAGAAGATACACGTCCACTATGAGTCCTACCATAGCAACCGCTCACGGTTTTCGCTTCCGTTTCGATTACTAACCCAGATGGATAAGAAAGACAAAGGAAAAGGAAAAGGAAAAGACACGGGGTCTCCCTCACCCGCAGGAACCCCCGAAAAGCCCGCCACCACAACCACCACCCCTTCTACAGCTGCTCCCCAGCGTCCACCGCTCTTTTCAGCCAACTCGTCCTCTTCTCTGCGAGGGTTTGTGCTGCAACAGCCCCCAGAGGGCCGTAAGGGGCGAACCCAGGGAGTCAAGAGCCAGGCAGCCAGCCGAAACGCATCACGTGAGCCTCCCAAGTCACGTGACGCCTCGCCTGCGCGGTTCGGGCGAGGCCGACGAACCAAGACCCAGACTTCTCTTCTCTCGGTTGAGGACGACGCGCCAGTACGAAGCAGATCTCCCGGAGCCTTCAATCCCCATGCTCGACCCTTTGCATCTCTTCGAGCCAACACTCCTGGAGCCTCTTCGCCTGGACCCTCCACTCCCTCGGGAGGATATTTCACCAACATTCCGTCCAGTAGTAGACCTCCGAGTCTGCTTGCACAGGAGGGAGCTCTACACAAGCGAAGCACGTCGGCCATTGAGCTAGGAAAGCTGGCCAAGTCGCCCAAATCTCCCAAATCTCCCGGATCTCCAGGCGTGACCCCCCCTCGATCAGCTGGATCTTCCAAGGAGACTTCCAAAGAGGGTACTCCTGCTGCTGTGACTTCACCAGACAAGAAGCCGTCTCCTCCTCGGCCCAAATCGTACCATGTTGCTATTGGAGAGGCCCTTCAGCGAGGAGAGCCTGTCCGAGGACGGCCCGGAAGACCCGGTATGTTGCGTACCCAGTCAGACGAACACGTGGCTACCCGGTCTTCGTCAGCCAACAAACAACGACAGCGAGTTCGATTCCCCAAAGACAATGATCCCACCACCAAGCGAATCCTATACCCTGCCGACGAAAACGACGATGGACACGACGACTCTGACGAGAAAGACTCGCCCTCCGTGGCTCTTACTCCCAGTGTAGTCATTGTGGGACCTGATGGAGAAGAGCCCACAAGTGCACCCATCTCCACCGGTTCGCCCGGTCTGGATTCAGACGACTACTTTTCTACGCATCCCAACCAGAAGAAGAAGTCGACCCTCAAGTCGCCCGGCACTCCCACGCTTCATTCTCCCAGTGGAGTGCCTGCTGGACGAGCACGGTCCGTCACTGGAGTGCCCACACACACGCCTCCAAAGGGCAGCTCTCTGTCGTCCACCACCCTGATGAACACTCTTCTCAACTCGTCTGGATTGGGCCAGTATGATACAGAGTCGGAAGAGGAGGAGGAGGAGGTGACGTTTGTAGCACGACCGCGACAGCCCGCAGTGCAGCAGCAGGAGGAGGAGGAGGCGGGACCCTCAGGAGACCAGCCGCAGTTCCGAATCGACAAGGTCAAGAGTATCAGTATGATGCGAGCCCGACAGTCACGTGCCAGAGAGGCCCAGGAGGAGGAACCGGTGGCCAGTACCGACGATGATGGAGGAAACAACAATTCCCTGCTCGCCATTGACGACGACGCCCGTTCAGTGTCTACCGACGAGTCTTCTGACGCCGACAGCGACGTTGAGCGAACAGGACGACCCGATGCTCCGCTGATTGAGCGAGAACGAGCCACAGCGGCCCACGTTGACGCCTTTGCCCAGAACTCAGAGCGAGGCAGCAACATGGCAGTGGGAGCCGCTATCATGGGCGGTCTGGCCAGCTTTGGTAGCATGAGTGGAGGCGGTATGGCTCCCGGAGCCGTGGATCGGTCTTCTGAGTCGTCTCAGACTCTGGATGATCAGCGAGACCAGCGTGACTCTCATCTTGCTCTGCGACGTGAGAACGCGCTTGGTATTCACGACCACAGTGCTCCTGGCTCGGAAAACCACACTCCTGGAGACGCCTCTGGAAACGCTTCTGCCGGTGGTCACCATGACGACGGAGAAGACTCTCTTGCTGGTCACGATATCAACGACATTCCTCTTGTTGATCTCGATAGACGACTGGAGGATATCAAGGAGAAGCGAGATGAAGATAAGGAGAAGGAGCAGCAGCATCATCACCACCACCACCACCATCATCATCACAGCTCTGAGACTGGACCCAACACTGGTGCTTCTACGCCTTACTCTGAGGAAGAGAAGGCCAAGGAGGCTGAGGAGGCCGAGATTCTGCGAGAACAGGCTCAAGATCTGGTCAACCAGCACAAGCTTGCTGTCCATACTCCCGATGCCGAAGATGAGGAGTACGATCCTTTCACTGCTCCTGCTGTCGACTACTTTTCGTCGATTCACATTCACGACGACGACGAAGACGACGACAACCACGGCAACTTCCTGACTTACGACGCTGCTGACGGAAGCGTGACTCCCACCCACGAGGACTACGTGGCTCCTCCTAAGCGGTTCAAGCAGGGTGTTCTGGGTGCTCTTCTGAAGCTCTACAACGAAGAGGAGGGCAACAAGAGTACTTCTACGCTTGGAACCACTATTGGAGACGGCACTTCGACCGGTGACGTTTCTCCCATGCTCTACGGCTCCGAGCCCACCACTCCTGGAGGCACTCCTATTGACCATCCCACCAAGTCCAAGACCAAGACTACACAGAAGCTCGGCCTCAAGAAGAAGAAGAAGGAGCTGCTCAAGATCATTGACGACCAGCGAAAGGAGAAGGAGGAGAACAAGAAGAAGCCCAAGTGGTACGACAAGTCGCGGTCCACTTCCCCCAGTCCCGGTGGCACTCCTGCTCCTCACCACCACCACAGCCACCACATTCCTGGTCTGCATCTTCACCATCACAAGACCCACGGAAGATCTCATTCCGAGGGCTACCTGGATGAAATGCAGGCTGGAGGAGGCGGAGGAGGAGACGACGGAGGAGACAAGCCGCCGGACAGACCAAGAAGTCTCAAGGGAGACGCTCTTCGACCTGTCAAGGATATCAAGAGACTCAACAAGATGGCCAAGAACACGGGTAAAAACCTCAAGAAGAAGGAACGAGAAATGAAGCGACGACGACGACAGGAGGTCAAGATCACGGTCCATATTGCCGAGCTTCTGCAGCGACAGCGGTTCATTCTGCGAATGTGCAGAGCTCTCATGTTGTACGGAGCTCCCACCCATCGTCTGGAAGAGTACATGAAGATGACTTCTCGAATTCTGGAGATTGACGGCCAGTTCCTGTACATCCCCGGCTGTATGATTGTGTCTTTCGGAGACGCCACCACCCATACTTCCGAAATGCAGCTGGTTCGATGTGTTCAGGGTGTCAATCTGTCCAAGTTGCAGGACACGCACGAGATTTACAAGGAGGTGGTCCACGATATGATTGGAGTGGAGGAGGCTTCCAACCGACTGGACGAGATTCTGCGGTCCAAAAACCTGTATCCTCCCTGGCTCTGTGTCGTCTTCTTTGCTTGCGGTACGGGTGTTGTGTCTCCCTATGCCTTCCGAGGTCGATGGGCAGATATCCCCATGTGCATCATTCTCGGCTCGGTTGTGGGTTTCTTCCAGATCATTGTTGCTCCTCGGTCTGACCTCTACAACAACGTGTTTGAGGTTTCGATGAGTATTCTCATCTCCTTCTTGTCTCGAGCCATTGGCACCATTTCTTCTGGCGGTTCTCACCCCTTCTGCTTTGCAGCCATTGCCCAGGGCTCTCTGGCCATCATTCTGCCAGGGTACATTGTTCTTTGTGGCTCGCTGGAGCTGCAGAGCAAGAATATCGTCGCCGGCTCGATCCGAATGTTCTACGCCGTCATCTACTCCATGTTCCTGGGTTTCGGTATCACTCTGGGAGCCGTTGTCTACGGCTGGTGTGACCACAATGCCACTCGTCAAGACAAGTGTCCCCAGCAGCTGGATCCGCTCTGGCGAATTCTCTTTGTGCCTCTCTACTCCTTCTTCATTGCCCTCGTCAACCAGGCTCGGCTCACCCAGCTGCCCTCCATGCTGCTCATTTCAGGCGCAGGCTACACGGTCACGTACTTTGTGGGCGCCAACATTCCCGACCCGGACAACTCGTCGTACCTGACGTCGGCCATTGGAGCCTTCACCATCGGCATTCTCGGCAACCTGTACTCTCGTCTGGGCCACGGTTTGGCGTTTGCTGCCATGTTGCCTGGCATTTTCGTCCAGGTGCCCTCGGGTGTGGCCTCTCAGGGCTCGCTGGTGGCTGCTATTGCCAACTCCAACCGACTGATTGGCAACAAGAACGTGACTACGACGCTGAGAGAGACAATCATCAACTCTGCCACTTCCACGGTCGTGACAAGAGTGCAGACTTCGCTGCTCACAGAGACAAGTACTACTGCTGTCGAGCAGGCGACTCCTGGAGGAGCGGCCAACCTGGGTTTCACCATGATCCAGGTCGCCATTGGTATCACTGTCGGTCTTTTTGCCGCCACCCTGTGTGTCTATCCTTTCGGTAAGAAGCGGTCTGGTTTGTTCACCTTCTAGACTCATTGTTCAGTACCGTGTACAGTACCGGTACAACACTTTGCAACAGCAACACATGTATATTCACTCCTTAATTATTGCATTTATAGATTATTGGTTGAGGGACAGTATTGTAGCTTCCTTAGAATGTAGTGGAGGTATCGTAGGTCTGAACACCTGAACAGAGCATGGAACTTGTATTTGTAAGAACAACGTCGTCCTAATAAACAAACACTGACCTTCTTGACCTCCTAGCAGCTCTCTAATTGTCACTCTACCTGTTGGTGAAACCATTTCTCTTTCTATAACTCCATCTCTAAGTAGTTACCAAGAAACACTTCAGAACCAACTAAACACTTCAGAACCAACTAAACACTTCCGAACCAACTACTTGTAAACACTTAGAACCCATTCTGTCAACTAAGAGCCCACTTATACCTCATCCAATTTCCACTACCCCTCCGACAGTCTTCACATGTGATATAAGCATGAAATAGGAGGTTCTATGTCGACAACATTCATCTACTTTACCCTGAAATACACAAATTTTCCACTCAACACCTCCCACCTGCTCTCATCGTTACTTGTAGCTTCACCTCACCCCTTCTACCACATCTCTTAGCTCAACTCGGAAAGACGTGGTTTAGCGTGTTGAGGGAGTGTGGAGTATGTTCGTACGAGACGTGTCTACTTGTACTTGTAACTCCTAACACTCAAATCTTCGTATCCATGGCAACATCCCTTTGACACCGTTATTTCCCACACTGCTCTCTTTGTTAACACCTTCCCCACAGTCTCCACCCAACCGCTTCCCCTATTGTTCAGACAAGGGAAGGAGATTAATGTGGATGGGTGGTGTGACAATACAGACAACAGACGATGGCGGACATTAACGACTGACAAGTACGATACATACCACAGTACTGGCTGCCAGATCACGTGACCGTTAATCTACAAAATATGTGACCCCACCTATACCTCGCCGGCCCGTCCCTCCTATCCACGCCAACCCGCTCACGCGAGATCTGAGACACGAGGGTCATTTCGCTTGTTGGCGAGATTTAGTGCAACGCTAACGTTGGGCCGCAGCTGAGCCTCGTCTTCATCTTCGTTTTTTACTCTTTTACGGAGCGTCTAGGGCGTACCCCTGCAACCTTTTTCGGGGGCTTTATTATAGGCTGTTTTTTTAGATCCCTCTTTGGGAAAAGAAATGACAGTGGGCTAGTTTGGTCTTCTTCCTCTCACTCCGTCATCTTTCGTTTCTTTCGGTTCTGCCAGTCACTCGTCAAGTCTCTCATTCTCATGAATGTCTGCACTCTCTCCACAGCCATGACCTGCATCGACCAACTTTCGCTGGTGCTCATGGTGGCCGTGATTATCGCCATGACCATGCTGCTGGTCTCGTTTGCGGCCCAGATCAACTCGATATACAAAAAGGCGTCTCGAGAAGGAGGGCCTCCCAAGCAACATGTGTCGGCGGTGGACGTGGTGCGATCTCAGATGTTCGCTCCAACGGTTTCCCGACGGCTTTCAGAACCCAGATCCGATCTGTTAGTCAAGGAGGAGTTTTAGAGGGACCACACATCGAGGTGTACGACAGATGCTACACCAGCAAAATCACATTACAAGTACACGGCTAAGATGACTCTCAGAAACTCATCAGACACAATAACAGCCATATCACTCTAACCACAACCTCCCCTGAAACTCCAGACGTATGGGTCTATCCGCTCCGACGCACTGCAGATCATGCAACCGTGGCTGCCACACGGAGGAACAAGAGTCGTAGCGTCGGCTCTGGCAGCCACAAGACCCCCTTTTTCTCGCCTCCTTCACATTCTGTATTTCTAACACCCTTGTATAATGAATCTCATGCTTACTGTACTTATAAAAACCATGCATAATTTACCACTCTCGAGATTATACTCGAGATCTGACTCAGATCTTATCGACATGCATCTCGCCCACCCACAGAATAGGGGGTGTGGAGATCTGAGATAGACATTTGTGTGAGAGTCTTTGAAGATCAAACAACCACTCCGGAACGTGTGAGAGTCGAGATAGTGCAGTAACACCGACAAAAGCAATTACGAGTACCAGAGTATTGACAAGGAAATTGTATGAGGAGTATGTTATTCGATCTGCCAGACATTCCACTTCATATTGCCGTTATTATATTGAACTTGGCTCAAGTTTTTCCTTCAGTGTTTCAGATCACCTCCAATATTAAAGTGACGATCTTTCTATGGCTGGTGGAGAGTTTTGGTTACAAAAAGAACTGAACATGGATGTACAAGTACAGTAGCTCTAATCTTAGTGAATTGAACTCTTGTACAAATCTCGAATCTGCGATGGAAAATAAACCAGTGTTGCACCTTCATATTGGACGGTTCAATATCGTCATCTAAAGTTCAACTATAATAGTCATCCCTAAGTAATTTGTCTACTAACACAACTTTACGATTAGCGATGGATAACGATAGAATTGCTAAAAATACATTTCCAATATATCTACTGTTTGCCTTAGGTAGGCCCGCGGACCTTTTTCAGAGCACAAGCCGTGTCATGGCTCTTCAGCCAGCTTGCAATGGTGGATTAACTCACGCTCCATTCTGTCACCACTCACTGAAGACAGGAGCGATCTCAACACAGAGCCAAGTCCTCCGAGCTTTCCCCAAGAGTGAGCACCGAGTGGTTGAGTCCTCAGTACCAGTAGTGAGACTCAGAGCACCAGAGAAACGTTCACTATAGCTCAGTCAGCACTGTGTCATGCCACGACTAGTACCATAGTAGAGACCTCCACCGAGCGGGCAGCTGTATACAGCCCACTTATCACTCCTCCTCCTCCTCCATCTCGGCATGAGCCATGACATAGCTGTTCAGCTTGTTTCGCTGCTCTCTCTCCTGTTTCTGGTTGAACTCCAGGCTTCTGGCCATCCTCGAGTTGGCAGGCAGAGCCACCAGTCGTCCCTGGGTCTTGGTGCCTCGCTTGGACAACAGGGTGAAGCCCATCTTGTTGCCAACCACGGTGGGTCCAGTGCTACCTTCCTTCTTGAGAGAAAATAGCTTGGCACCGTTGAGAGAAGCGCCAGAAATGTGCTGAGTAAGCGACTTGGCGGAGGGAACGGGTCTGTCGAACATGCCGGCTCCGGGATTCGAGTCCTTCATCATATCGGCAAACTCTCGGTCAAAGTCCTGCTCAGCCTGGATATCGTCAGCGGTCTTTCGAGAAACAAACTCAGGGGTAGGTTCAGCAGGAGCAGCCTTGGCTTCCTCGGCAATCTTCTGCTTCTGCTGCTGCTCCTTTTGCTCCTCATCGAATCGCTCGCCAAATTTACCCTTGAGAGCACTCTCGAGACCTCGAGCAGCTCCATCAAGAGTAGTGTAGAGCTGCTGTTCGAGCTGGAGATCGACAAACAGAGTTCGGAAATCGATCTTGAGCTCCATGGGCAGCCGGGTCTTGGTGAAAATGTAGTACTGGAAGAAGGCAATGAAGAACTCCAGCTCGGAAGAGGTGACATCAGACACCAGTTTCTGCTGACAGGTGACAAGAGCGTTGAGAACCAGTCTGATACGGAAGAAGGAATCAGGAGGATCCTTGGGGCAGTAGACACCTGCAGTGGGTCGTCCTCGTCGGTGATCATAGCAGATGATCATGAAGAGCATGTCCAGGATACAAGTGTGGCTGACCAGACCCTGGTTGTAGAGTTCGCCCACAAATTCAACCTGGGACAGTCGAATCTGGTTGAGAGAGTACGAGTTGAGCTCCAGACACTGCCGAATGTTCTCCAGAACCGTTTCAATCACCTTCTGGGCAAAAACAGGGTGAGAAGGGGCGATTTTGGCCAAAACAGAAGCCACAGCAGCCATGTTTCCATGGCTGACTCGCCAGGTCTCGGTGAAGATACGGAACAGAGTGGGACAGGTGATTTTCTCGTCTGACCAGTCTAGCTTGAGAGTCAGCTGGGCCACCTGGTCGGTAACCTCGGTACTCATCTCAATGTAGTACAGACGGTCCAGGAAAACCTGGATAGGAGTGCTGGAGATCACGTGACGTTTGGTGGTTTCGCCAGCTCCTCCCCTGAACTTGACCAGAGACAGCAGCTCCTCGACCATGAGAATCTCGCTGATGGAGAGGTATCCCTTGGTTCGTCGCTGCATCATCGACTCCATCAGCTCCTCCATGTCCTGATGGGTGGATGCGTTTCGCCACAGAAACTGGCCACAGCAGTGAAAGATCTTACTCAGCGACTCGAGGTTCATGTAGTTGAGTCTGGAACCCATAAAGTTGAGCAGGTGGAAGATGTAGTGCTTGGGAACCAGACCAAACTTGGTCAACTCAGACAGAAACTGGAACGAAGCAAGACGTCGCTCCATGGACCGTCGGCTGTTGCCTCGAGTGTAGCTCCGTAGTCGAGCAAAGAGACGTTCAATTACCGAAGCTCGCAGTTTGGGGAAATAGGGGCCCAGAGTAGCCACCATTCGTGCGTAAAAGGGCAGCATGAAGGCCTTGTGAAGAGAAAACTCCCGGAAATGACGCAGCAGTCTGTTAAGCGAAGCCTTGTTGTTGAGATGACAAAACTCGATGGTCATGGCATCGATTTCCTCCTTGGATCGAGCCTGAGACAGCCGTTCGAGAAACTCGGTCATCTGAATACCCTTGGGAGACATATCCTTGACGGGTTCCTCCTCCTCGTCTTCAGACACGTAATCTGAGTCATCAGACTCTCCTCCTTCGGTGGTGCCAGTTTTCTTCTTCTCAGCAGGAGTCTTGGCAGCCTGACGACTCTCACGTGCCTTTTGAGCATTGACACGGATCTTTTCCCGCTCCTTCTCGACCGCCTGCTGCAGCAGCTCCTTCTGACGAGCCTCCTTGTTCTTCTCGACCATATCGTTGAGCTCGGCATCAGCCACATCGACTCCACCAGAAAGAACCTGTTCAGACACCTTATCAGCCAGATCAGGGACGTCAGTATAAAACAGCATGTCGTCTTCCGAGTCCCACAGAGGCTGGCCGTCGTAAGAACCGTCCAGAGTGATTGTATCTTCCTCCTTGTAGCAATCAGTCAGCGACTGCATCTCAATACCCAGAGCCTCGCTAAGCTGAGTACAAGTGGTGACCATGGTTTCCAGCTGCGTCTCCAGCTCGTTCAGACTGTCCTCTCGGCCGGCAGTCATACGGCCCACCTGAATGTAATGTTTCTCAAACTTGCGTCTCTGTCTTCCGAGCAGAATCGCCATCATCTTCACCCGCTTCTGCATATGCAAACAGTAGCTCTTGACGAGCTTGGCCATCTTGGGCACGGCCTCCGTGACCCCCAGAGCCTCGGCCTGGCCCTCTTCATCTGCCTGTCCTACCAGAAACGGAAAATGTTTGGCAAGAGACAGCACCAGATCAGAGTAGTCAAAATCCTTCAGATCAGTGCCCAGAATGTGTCTGAAGATGATATACGGAGGAGGCCCGGCCTGGGCAATGGTCTGTGGCGTTCCTTCGATCCAGCTGGGGATGTTCTTGTTGAAATACTCCGGGGTGATGACTCCAACAAGCCATAAGTCGACACACAGACGGCACAGAATCTTGCGGATTGGAGCGAGCTCTGCGCGCTTGGCCCGGTCTTCCGTCAGAGTGGACTCCAGACCCTGGAAGAAGACGGGCAGAAACTGGGGCGTGAACTGGTGGAAGAACCGCTGGTGCATGATGGAAATGGCCTGAACAGCCACAGAAAAGTCCGCCCGGGTCTTGAGCTTCAGCAAGCCGTCCAGCAGGGCACTGATGGCCTCGCCCAGGTACTTTTCCAGGCTCAGAGTGCGCAGCTCCTCGAGAATGGCAGCCTCCTGATCAGCCTTGAGCTGCATGCGCAACCGTCGAATAAACACCGTGTTGCCCTTGAGCGACGAGTCGAGTTTTTCGGCCACGGGGAACACATCTGTGTCGCCGGCCCACGCGCGCCGGTTGCCCTCCAGCAGCTGTATTCGTTTGTCCATCGTCAAAAGTGTGGTGGACAGATTGGTAAGCTCAGATCACACTGCTGCACTGCACAGTAATAATACACGCTCAAACTTTTGCTGCACATGCCAAACGGGGACGGGCTGTGTGGGGGATGGGGTGGGGACGATGGAGAGTGAATGCTGGTGTAGGAATGGTGATTGTGGTGTTAGGAGCGACCTGTCCAAATTTCAGCCCAATCGGCTAACAATTGCGGGAGCTACAGTGACTCGCTTTAGGCTTGTATTAGCCAACAAATGTGTCATATTTACTTGGCATTATACTCAATAGTATGCACCTTGTGTTTAGAGGAGAGACTTTGATTCAGAGTGTTACAATAGCGATATAGACAAGATAAATATATCACTGTACTCCTTACACTACCTATAACACGACTATAGCCCTCTTTCCGCTCTAAAGCCCCGATCAGAAAAATGCTTAGTCATCAAATTGCTGACTAAGCGACTCGGAATGCCCGCTTCCGGTGCTCAGCAGTATCAGTGTCACGTGACTGGACTCTTTATGGAGCAGCCTAAAGTCGCCTCCGACAGCATCATCCGCCACTCCAATGGTCGTCTTAGATCAGCGGTACCGGAGGTAATTAGTATGGAGAACCTTATTTATTCACGAGCCGCACGGATTTATGGGGTATTTGAGGGGTGGTATAGGTATTATGATTACGTAAAAGTGTTTTAAATAGGTTAATTAAGAGGTCCATGTTTTTCAATTTTCATTTTCTGACTTTTTAAGCACTTTTGACGGGTATTTCTCTTGTATCCAGTGTGATCAGCTGGATGTACCGGTTATTGAACCGAGCATGTAGTTGAATAATGGGCTCAAAAATGGTTCGATTTGATTGGTTGAAGTTGATGTTGGTTAATTACGGCTCAGTAATTAATATTTCACCTTTAAATCACAGAAAAGCTCCTTCTAAAGCCGTATATATCCCCCTACCCCAATCTGACTCACCATTCAAAGTTTGGAAGGTTTGAAAAAACTTTGTTTGGGAGTCCAAATGCCAAATTCCACCGTGATCCCAAATCAACTTGACCTTGTAACAACTCTACATTATCACCATGAGTGCTGACGCTGGAGGCAAGACGCTGGTGTTGGAAAACACCGCCCGTCGAGATGCGCTGATCGACATTGAGAAGAAGTACCAGAAGGTCTGGAAGGACGAGAAGGCCTTCGAGGTGAATGCTCCCGAGGATCATTCCGAGCTCAACGGCGACGACCTGCGAGAACTGCACCCCAAGTTCTTCGGTTCCATGGCCTACCCTTACATGAACGGTGTGCTGCATGCTGGCCACTCGTTCACCCTGTCCAAGGTCGAGTTTGCTGCTGGTTTCGCCCGAATGCAGGGCAAGCGAGCCCTCTTCCCCCTGGGCTTCCACTGCACTGGTATGCCCATCAAGGCCTGTGCCGACAAGCTGGTGCGAGAAATTGAGATGTTTGGTCCCAATTTCGACCAGAACCTGCCCACCGAGGAGGAGGAGGAGGCCCCCAAGGAGGTGGCCGAGAAGGTGGACCCCACCAAGTTCAAGGCCAAGAAGTCCAAGGCTGTGGCCAAGGCCGGCAAGTCCAAGTACCAGCACGAGATTATGATGCAGCTCGGCATCGCCCGAGAGGAGGTCAAGAACTTTGCCGACGCCGAGTACTGGCTCAAGCACTTCCCCCCTCTGTGCCAGGAGGACTGCGACAACTTTGGCGCCCGAATCGACTGGCGACGATCGTTTGTCACCACCGACTCCAACCCCTACTACGACGCCTTTGTGCGGTGGCAGGTGCGCAAGCTCAAGGACCTGGGCAAGATCAAGTTTGGCGAGCGGTACACCATCTACTCCGCCAAGGACGGCCAGCCCTGTATGGACCACGACCGAGCCTCTGGAGAGGGTGTCAACCCCCAGGAGTACACCGGCATCAAGATCAAGGTGCTGGAGTTCCCCGAGGCCGCCAAGGAGACCCTGGCGCAGGTGGGCTTTGACATCAACGCCCCCACCTACCTGGTTGCCGCTACCCTGCGTCCCGAGACCATGTACGGCCAGACCTGTTGTTTCGTGTCGCCCAAGATCCGATACGGCATCTTTGACGCCGGCAACGGCGAGTTCTACATCACCACCGAGCGGGCCTTCAAGAACATGTCGTACCAGAAGCTGACTCCCAAGCGAGGCGAGTACGCTCCCGTGTGCGAGATTGACGGTTCCGATCTGATTGGAGCTCGAATCAAGGCTCCTCTGGCTGTTCATCCCGAGCTGCGAGTCCTGCCCATGGAGACCATCATTGCCACCAAGGGTACCGGCGTCGTCACCTGCGTGCCCTCCGATTCGCCCGATGATTACATCACCTACATGGATCTGCGAAACAAGCCCGAGTACTACAAGATCCAGAAGGAGTGGACCGACCCTGCGCCCGTGGGCATCATCCAGACCCCCAACTACGGCAACCTGACCGCCGAGAAGCTGGTGCAGGACCTCAAGATCCGGTCCCCCAAGGACAAGGACCTGCTGGCCAAGGCCAAGGAAATCGCCTACAAGGAGGGTTTCTACCAGGGAGTCATGTGCATCGGCAAGTACTCCGGCGAGAAGGTCGAGGAGGCCAAGCCCAAGACCAAGGAGCACATGGTCGCTGCCGGTGTGGCCTTCACCTACAACGAGCCCGAGGGACCTGTTACTTCTCGATCCGGAGACGACTGTATCGTGTCGCTGGAGGACCAGTGGTACATGGACTACGGAGAGGAGCAGTGGAAGGAGCGGGCTCTGGAGTGTCTGGAGCAGATGAACGTCTTCTCCGACGAGACCCGAAACCAGTTCAAGGGCACTCTGGGCTGGCTCAAGAACTGGGCTCTGTCTCGAACCTACGGTCTGGGAACCAAGATCCCCTGGGACGACAAGTACCTGGTCGAGTCTCTGTCCGACTCCACCATCTACATGGCCTACTACACCATTGCCCACTTCCTGCACTCCGACATTGAGGGCCAGAAGCCCGGTCTGCTGAACATCACCCCCGAGGAGATGACCGATGATGTCTTTGACTACGTCTTCCTGCGGTCCGACTCCAAGCCCGAGAGTCTGGATTCCGCCAAGCTGGACGCCATGCGACGGGAGTTTGACTACTTCTACCCCGTGGACATCCGAGTGTCCGGTAAGGATCTGATCCCCAACCATCTGACCTTCTTCATCTACTGCCACACGGCCATGTTCCCCAAGCGAGTGTGGCCCAAGGGTATCCGAGCCAACGGTCACCTGCTGCTCAACCACGAGAAGATGTCCAAGTCCACCGGCAACTTCATGACTCTCAAGCAGATTGTGGAGAAGTTTGGAGCCGACGCCTCTCGAATTGCCCTGGCTGACGCCGGAGACACCTTTGAGGACGCCAACTTTGACGAGGCCAACGCCAACGCCGCCATTCTGCGACTCTACACCCTCAAGGAGTGGGCCGAGGAGATGGTCAAGGACACCTCTCTGCGAACCGACGGCAACAACTTCCTGGACCAGGTGTTTGAGAACGAGATGAACGTGCTGATCGAGGAGGCTGCTGCCCACTACGCCGAGTGCAACTACAAGTACGCCCTCAAGTCCGGTCTGTTTGACTTCATGTCTGCTCGAGACTACTACCGAGACTCTTCCTCTGCCACCGGCGGCATGCGAAAGGACCTGGTTCTGCGGTTCATCGAGGCCCAGGCTCTGATGCTGGCCCCCGTTGCTCCCCACTTTGCCGAGTACATCTACCGAGACGTTCTGGGCAAGAAGGGATCCGTGCAGTCGACCCTGTTCCCCAAGGCCTCCAAGCCCATCGACGCTGGTCTGACCGCTTCTCTCAACTACGTGCGAGACCTGTGTCGAGCCGTGCGAGAGGCCGAGGGAGCTGCTCTCAAGAAGAAGTCCAAGAAGGGCCCCACCTTTGACGCCAAGAAGCCCTCCAAGCTGACCGTCTACGTCGCTTCTGCCTTCCCCGAGTGGCAGTCGGCCTACATTGACCTCCTGCAGGACGCTCTCAAGAACCTGACCATCGACACCCCCGCCTTCAAGCAGGACGTGGCCAAGCTCGGAGACGTCAAGCGAGGCATGCAGTACGTGCAGCACATCAAGTCGCGAATCAACTCCGGCGAGGCTGCCGACGTGGTCTTCAACCGAAAGCTGGTGTTCGACGAGATCGAGACCATCAAGCAGGTCACCGAGCTCATCAAGCGATCGGCCCAGGCCACCACCCTCGAGCAGCTGCAGCTCGTGTCCATCAAGGAGGGCGAGGCCGAGGGCACCGATCTCATCACCGGCGAGAAGGTGGAGATTCCCAACGTCAAGGCCACCCAGGACGCTGTTCCCGGCTCTCCTGGCCTGACCCTCGTCAACATTGAGTAGACGATATGTGAATAGATGATGTATTGATATTTGAGTGAGCTCGCTAGAGCGAACGGACCACTAGAGAACTTACCGAAGGTAAGTGAACGTGTATCATTGTTGTGAATGTAAATGTATACCATGAGTAGATAAACAGGATGTCTAAAAGATATCGTAGAGGTCAGCACACAGTTTTAATGATTGAACGAGTTGGGAGATAATCTCTAACGCTATAGCATTGTGGAAGGCTACGGTACCCAACAATATATTATAGCAATTAGTCTCAGGTGTTTGCATCGTCAAGTTAAGGTGTAGTCGTGTAGGTGCATACAACGATAAAGGACGATATCTCGGAATGTTGTATGAGAGGTGTCTAATGAAATTGAACAGTCTGATTGTAGAGCTGTTTAGAATATGTCTTTCAACTCTGCACCTCTCTGGGATCACTACACGTAACTCGCACCCACACACCATGCATACAGGTTGGAGACAGAACAGAAATACAGTGGCAAAAGTGGCAAAAAGAGACGAAAGAAAACCGCGTCGAAGTGAAAAAATTGCAGCACCTAGGATTCTCGTATGGTCTCCCACTACAATACTAACTAGGCTCTCTGGTGCTTGACTATGGCTGATCGGACGGGAAGCCGTATTTTCACCAGGATATGGCCGCAACTGGAAGAAGAAGTGGTTGGGCGTAGTCAGGGGGCTAAATAAGTCACGTGGCCGGAAAAATGCAACTTCCTTCAACTTGAACTATCGATTCTACGAGCTCTAGCTCGTATGTTCAGTTGTTTAAGATCCTCTTTATTTGTGTGAGTAATTGTGCCCTACTTAACCATCGATAATAAATAATTCATTCATGCTATGTATATGAAGCCACAAGTAGCTGACTTTAACTGAGTTCACGTCTGCTCCTACACCCTCCATTCCTCCTCTGGTACACCCTGTTCCTGTAATACCAGCTCAGTCGTTGCTTGAACAACCTCTTCGTTCATACATCTGACCATGAATGCGTCGTTCCAATATCCTGGAAAGAAGCGAGCCGCCGGTTTTTCGTTCGGTCCAGTGACTTCGGTAACCACTCTTCTATCTAGATCCACCACCTGGATTCCACAGTCAGACAAAGAGACGGCAAACTGACTAGTGCTCATGTTTCTGAAGCTCTGTTCAAACAAGTTTGGAGAGACCCCGGAGACAGCCCTCCTGGGCTGAAAGTACACCTTGTCTGGATTCTTGAGATCAATAAACGTGGGCACCAGAGAGTTAGGAGTAGCTAACAAATGCCACCAAACGCACCCGTTGTATGCGGCAACAGGGTACATGTGTCTTCCAGCGCCGTACTCGATCATTTGGCGGCTATCAAAGTCCGCAAACTTGTACCTGTAGACCGTGTTTTTGTGGATCAGTCCTGGAGACTCTCTGGCAAAATGCACGTTGCCAATCTGATAAAGACGAGCTCCAGGAGCATGAAATATGAATCCGCGCCTGTAAAGAGAATCCTCACGAGGCACAGATATCATTCTTCCATCCAGCAACTCCACTGTGACAATCATGGTACCTAGATGGACAGGTGTGTTGAGTCCCGTGAAGGGAACGATATGCTCTGGTTTGATCTCTGGAGGAAGAGTCACCAAGGTCTCTTTATACTTGATGACTGTAGCTTGTTCATCGGCTATCAGCAACTCCCACGGCTCGTCTTTTGGCTTGGAACTGAGATCCCACAGATTTCGAATGAACTCCTGAGACTGCCATGCTGCCACTGCAAAGAAATGATCACAGGCCACGGTGCAACCTGACTCCAAGGGCATCATACCCTTGAAATCATACGGCAGCTTCTCATTGAGCTCTAGATCAAAAGCAACCACTTTCTTGTACTCAGCGAGGTCTCCTGAAACCTCAATATCACTGAGACTGTTAACTGAGGGCCATTTCAGCCTGGTAACAAACACCAACACACAGTCGGCATAACTTTTGAAATCAGCGTCTCCAGGTAAAATGAATGGGTTCCTTTCACGCATCTTTTCCCGCAGTAGACTTTCAATTTCCTTATATCGGTGGTACCACTCAGTGCTGACTTCTCTAAGTGCCACACATGATTCCAGCTCACAGTAGGAGTATACACGAGTCATAATCTCAGGCGAGAGATTAAGAGTGGGGGGTTTTCGTGTACTAGCCAAATTAACCGCCGGACAGGGCATGGAAAATCTTGTCACGTGACTTCCGCACCTGCTCAAGATCTCCTTGAAAAACCACTCCTTGAGTTCTTCGTCTTGACCCTTCATCATCTTTTGGAGACTAACTTGAAGCAGTTCAGAATCAAGTGGGTCACATGACGCTGCGGACACAAAGAAGCGCAGCTCTTCCATGGACCTTTCTCTGTACACTGTAAACTTGCTCTTTTCCGCATGTTTCCTGACCTTGCGGGAAAACTGCTTACTCATGAGATCAACCCTCTCGAGTAGACTGATCTGTCTATTGAGACTCTTCTGAAGTGAATCACGTGATACTTTGAGCTCCTCCATCTTCTTTTCATACCTTGAATGCAATTCCTCAGCTACTTGTCGACATTGCTCTTGAGTAGCGGGTATTGGAAGTGTAGGAGGAGGTAGCAAGGCTCTGTGTAGCTCTTCCTTGCACTGTTTCGAAACACGGTCTATTTTGTGTTTCAGCTCTTCCCCAATCTCCTCAGCAGATGTCCACACCAGATCTACTATCTCAATGAGACTCAGCTCCTTCGAATCACTTTTACGGGTATCCATGGTGGTATTTTGAGAGGATGAAAAGATGAGTTTATCTGATGAATCTTATCGAGATTGAGAAGATAGGGGGGGTGTATTTAAAGAAGAATATAAAGTCACTAGAAGAAAAAGAAGATAATCAGTGTAATCACAAAAACGATATCTATCTACCTATGGTATTATCTAAGCAAAATCTCTACTCCTACACCTCAACAATCATACCCTTCTCTCACCATGCGGCTGACTTAAACTCATTATGCATGGCTGCATCATCAGATATAGATGACGAAGACTTCACATACCCTTACTCTGGCTACTGTTCAATAATAAATAACTGTTACGTAATGTCTGTGGATCAATCCAAGGAAGAGGATGTTAACCATTCTTGAACAAGCTCTCTACGTGCGCTTGTTAGAAACTCCGTCCTCTCTGGTCGAAATCCAAACCGTCGTCTCCATCATAACTCTCCTCCACATACTCGTCTTCCACCTCTTCCTCAATCACCGAACCCTTACGATCGGGGCGTTTCGAGTTAGTAGGTCGCGATCTGCTGGGGAACAGGGCCATGTTCGGGGAAGACACCTTGGTGGCCGACTTGCGTCTTCGGCTGGGCGGCTTGTATGTGTTGAATTGCGCCGTTTCGTTGTAATCGTGCTGTTTCGAATGGGCCTTTTTGTTTCTTGTGGAGTGACGTCCGTAGGTAGTGGTAGGGGTCTCTGAGGGACCAGGAGAACCCGGATCTGTGGTATCGTCACCAAGATACTCGTCTGTAGACGAAGTGGAAGATGCCTTTGAGTGTGTCTTTCGATGCGATTGGATCGAAGAGAAGGACGAGGAAGTCGATCGTCTGCCAAAGTACGGTCTTCGCATGACAATACGTCGACTTCCTGAGCCGGATCGTTCAAGAGAAGACGAAACGGAAGGCGCCGAAGAAATACCGGAGATTCCAGAGATCTGGGAGATTCCGGAAAAGGATGAAATTTGAGAAACGGGACGTTCTCGGCGGGTAGTTCTTCGGAAAGACGTCATGGGCTCAATGTTGTCTTGGCTGTCCATGGACGTGAGTCCTGGTGCACTCTGTGGGAGGGGAGGCACCTCAGGAACGGTTTCTGTGGGTGCCATGGGTTCCTCGAGGGAAGTGTTGGACTTGGTCTTGATGCTGTAGGAGTGCAAGGAAGAAGGGAGAGATCTTCCTGGAGCGGATGAGTTAGAGGGTTCGGATTTGGGGGGCTCCGTGGGCCGTTTTTTGCCAATGAAGACCATTTTGAGCATCACGTTCTTCAACGACTTGCCAAAGTTGCCCTTCTTTTTGAGAGAAGATCCGTCTGACGTGACAGAACGGTTATCGAAGGGTGAGGCCTGCAATCGTGGACTTTCGCCAACTGTGTGCGGTCGTTCGAGTGTCACAGACGTGTCTGGAGTGTTAGTCGTGGAGTTGTGGCGACTGTGTGTGTGCTCTCTAGGTGAACTTGGAGAGTCCGGAGCAGGAGGAGAAGTCATGGCTTCACCAGTGGTCGTAGATCTATGAGGCGGTCTGAAATCAAGAGACTGTCTGGGTGTCGACATTTGTTCACTGGACGGTCTTCTATAGTCTCCGGACAGTCTGTTTCTGATTCCTAGTCCGTCAAAGTGCCGTACCTTTGATAAGGGAGAAGACGGCGAATGCGGAGCGGCTGGTGACTGTTGCAGTGAATCTCCAATGTTCTCTTCACTGGGCCGTTTTCGTGCGATATCAAACGAGTATGAGAATGCGGATCGGGATCTTCTTCGCGACTGCTTCCTTCGTTCCTTCTTGTATGCTTTTTCCAACGATGCAGCCCAGAATCCCGCCAGCGAGTCGCATTTCATCTTCGACACGGACTCGTAGAGGTTCTCGATGCTGATATTGAGCGCCTTCATGCGTTTGAGCACGTGTTTTTCCATTTTCGTCGAAAACAGCTTGGGTTCTTTGGCAGCCAGCAATTCTGCCTGTCGCATGCCTTCGAGACCCAAAAAGCCGTTGTTCAACACCTCCACGAGCTTGGGGCGCTGGTGGGGGTTCTTGCACAGCATGCCCTTTAGTAAAACCAACATGTCTTGAGGAAGCTGGTGTTTTGCGTAGTCAGGTTCCACGTTCATGATCCTGTTTTTTGTGTCTTCTTCGTCTTCCTCGTCAAACGGCATTTCTCCGCACACGAGAGCGTACAGAATCACTCCCAGCGACCACACGTCGACTGCTTCTCCGCTGTATTTTTTTCCACGCAGCATTTCCGGAGCCATATATGCCGAGGTACCGCAGATGGTTTCCAGCATCACACGCGACTCGTAGCCTCGGGTGAATCCGAAATCGCACAGCTTGACGTTGTGGTGTCTGTCCAGCAGGATATTCTCCAGTTTCAGGTCTCTATGGACACAGTTTTTGGTGTTGTGGACATAGGTGACGGCTCCACATAGCTGAGCAAAGATCTTTCTGGTTTCGTCCACAGACAGTCTGCCATTTTCCACGAGATATGTGTACAGTTCATCTCCAGGGCAGTACTCCAGCACCATCCACACCACCGTTTCCGTGACGATAATCTCGTGAAGACGGGTGATGTGTGGATGTTTGAACTGTCTATGGTGGTGGATCTCGCGGACGAGATTGGGCGCACTTTTGGCCGACGACTTGAGCACAACCTTGGTGTTGGTGAACTTGTGCGTCGCCAGATAGACCTTGCCAAACGAGCCTTGGCCAATGAGTCGGACCACATTGTAGTTGCCAATCACCTTGAGCTCGGTGGCGTGGAAATGGTCCAGCAGCGCGTTGTACGACTCGGACAGCTGAGCCTTGGCATTGTTGATGCGGGCCTTGTCTGCCATGGTCGCGCAAACGGGTCGTGGAGCAGGTATGGGGGTCGTTTGAAGTCTTGCACTTACGCTTCACCACTCTTCACGACATGCAACATAGCCTATCTTGGACCTGCACCTTTACGTAATGTCCAAAACATTGGGGGACGATGTGGGGGGCGCAGGAGGACAGAAGGTGCGTAAATAAAAGCAGGGTTGGGGTTGCCGAGGCGCGTTTACCCATATCACGTGATTTTATTGTACAAAAATACCCCACAACAGCTCCCATTGGTGGACCACTTCTCTACTGGCTAAAAACACGGGTCAAAACAACTAAGTCAAAACACGCTTGAGTTGGGACACTGGATAGAGTTGTTTGGATTCTGCATGGTCGGTGTGAGCTTGAGAGGTGTCGTTTTGGAGACGTTTTTTGTATGTAAAGGTGGCGATATTAGTGCTTTAATCGGTTCTCCGTGGTCAGTTTACGCGGTTTTCTGTTTTTCACACCTCCACCGTCTCTCTAACACCCTAATCTCCCCCTTAATCTCGCTTAACAACATGCATCACACAGGTGAGATAGATTTAGGGAGAGATATTGTATGGCGACAGAAGGAGGTCTTGGCGACATTCTCTTGGCCGCAGCGGGATGATCCGATTTCCAGCTTTTCGCGTCAAAATACGACTACACGGAGGAGGGGTGGAGGTCTGTCAATTTTGCTTATGTAAGCGAATACAGTGCTGACCGCTAAAGAGGAGAAAAAGCTTGGTAGAGGTTAATGACGTTTTGTTTCTGATTCGGACGTCCTTTGATTCTGATTCAGACGTCTTTGAATCTTTATCTTAGCTGTAACAGAGCCATACTCTTCTGTTTGCTTAGTAAGCATATTGATAACCAAAGAAGTCCTATCAGAAGTAATAGAAGACGTACATTCGTCCAATCACCATCTTTACCGCTATTTCTCCTCTCTATCTCCAGACACATGTCACGATAACTACAGTATCCACTCTTCTCTTCTCTACCTGCTTCTTATAGTAGGGGGAGAGAACATACCACTACAAAAAGCTCAAAAGTGGAGCGATAGGTCTGAAATGTTGTAGAAATGTGTATCACGGCTCACATAATGCCGCCATTTTGTCAGATTTCAGTTTCCACCAAAACTCCCGTTTTTAGAGCACTATTTTTCTTCCTCCTACAAACCTCTTTAGGTTAACCTCTCGGGTTGCATCAGCATATGCATCTCGTGATATTGTTTGAAAATAAATTATCGTGTTTTTTATTTCTCCAAAATGGATCTCGACACCGTCACGTATACCATTGCCTGTGGTTCTGTGGCGCCCAGGGACGTTGTATTTGCGGCCAGCGAGCTGTGTGCACAAATAGCGCCGGGGTATATCTGGTACAGAGACGCCTTCACGCCTGAGGTCTCGTCCACAGACACCGTCAGTGGATCTACGACTTTTGGGCCTGCTCTGGACGACGAGTGGCTCGTGGTGTATATTCTGTACCGGCTTAGTTTGCAGCTTGCTGTTTGTGTGCATGTTAGTGACTCGGATGGCGACTTTCTGCTGATTGAAGCTGCTCATGTGATTCCCTCTTGGCTGGAGCCTGAGACTGCCGAGGGACGGTTGTGGATCAAAAACGGCCAGTTTCTGCTGATTCCACGTGCCCAGTTTGATGGCAACTCGGTTCCTTTGTCTGAAGCTACCCAGTATGTTCAGAATGGAGGAAAGATGGATCTCAATAAAGCTACCAATGACACGATTCTGAAACGTGTGGAGCGTGTTCCGGGAGCTGTTCAAAAGAACACTCATCGTGCGTTAGTCACTATACCCTTGAAGCTTGCGAAGCTGGTTTATTCTCATCCTGAGCTGGTCATTGTGGCTGTCGATGGCTTGTTTCAGGCCCAGAACCACGGTGGAGCTGGAAAAATGGACCCCAAGGGTGCTCTGGTTCATTTTCCACTGGAGGACATGGTGACTGTGTCTGTCAAGTTCACCCGGCTGGTTTATGCGGAAGCCATGCAGATTTCCATGGATTTTGAGGGGTCCAATGAGGTTGTTCTTGGTCGAAAGTTGACTCTGGCGTTTGAGCGGCTCTTTTCTGTAGGAGACGAGCAATGGGCTGTTTCCGAGCTGAAGTCTCTGCCTGTGAAGGACAAGGTCGAGTTTTCCACAGCGACTGACTCTGGAGAGTGGCTGGAAGCTATGAAGGATGATCTTGAGATGGAGGAAGATGAACATGAGTTTGACGAGGACGGCATGAAGGACACGATAGAGGAGGTGATGAAGAGACTGAACGATTTCATGTCCAAGGAGGAGGATCTGTTCAAAGATGAAGATGAAGAGATGGAAGAAGAGGAGCCGGTGAAACGAACTGGCAAGGATGTCAGAGATGAGGATGTCGTCAACGAAGACGAGTTCTTTGAGTTCTTTCTGAAAGATGCATTGAAGATGAAGGACGAAGAACTGGCGTCGTATCTGGCCAAAGATGAGACTCGAGATGAGCTGGAAGAGGCGGGAATTGTGGGTGATCAGTCGGAAGAGCAGATGTTGCAGAACCTCATGCAGTCTCTGAACTCCATGGGTGGTCTACAGGGTCCTGCTGCTACCATGCTTGGTCAGTTGGGTATTACTCCTGATGTGGTCAAAGATGGAGTCAGTAAAAAGGCTGGTTCTGCATCTGGAAGCAAAGAGACGAGTTCTGACAAGACTGACAGTGCCTCTCCTTCAACATCGCTAGAAAGAGACGCTGGTAAGGGTACTGTTGCTCGAAAGTCTGACAATATCGATAAAATGACGGATGAGCAGATTCTCAGCGATCCTTCTGTTCTCGATTCGTCAGCAGCAGCCATTGAGCGGACATTCGCCCCTCCAGTAGACGACGACGAGGACTTTGACTACGAAAACGACGGTGGTCATGATGATGGTCAGTTGCATGAACTCCATGAGCGGATGAAGAGAGCTCAGAGGTAGATGATGGTGTATTTATAGAGTATAGAGTGAGCGTAATGGTGGTTCTAAGAGTATGATTAAGAGGCTAAGAGGATGAGTAGGAGTAGTAGTAAAGGTAGGTACGTACAGTAGATACAGAGACAGAAGATAGCTCCTGTATCATGTCTTAATAGACAGTCAAGTAAGCACTCAAAGTTTACTTAGATAATAATAGGCGAATATATCAAAGAAACCCGCTATTCAAGACTCGACAATATTATTGTTTGTGCCATTCGTCATATAATCACATATCTCATTGTGGTCATATCTCATTGTTCTCATTAGCACCTTGTTAGTGCTATATCCTCCCTCCTGTAATTAACCTCATGCACGCCGCACTGACACGCATTATCGGTATCTCCATCACCAAACACTCTTTCGAAAAATCCGCATTTGAGCTTCTCCGGATCATCCAGCGGAGTCAGCATGTCGGCGACCATCAAGCAGCTGCGCGAGCGCTTCTACGACGGCTCCATCAGCGTCAAAATCGTGCTCAGCGTGCCCCACGACAAGCCGCTCGAAAGCCAGGTGTATTATGTGAGCATGAAGACAAGTCATGGGTTCGAGTGCCATACTAACACAGATCCAAATCCCACGGGTGGCGTATCTGCACAATTACGTCGAGACGATACTACGGTACTTTGGCCGGTATCGCGACGAAGACGACTTTGAAACGTGGTTCGAGTTTGAAGGTGTTCCTGTCAAGTGGTGAGTATGGAGGAGGTGGATAAGAGATATGACACCGTGCGTGTTGTGTGAGACGTCACTGTGGCGAATCTGAGCGATCGATTGATGTTATTGGTCGATTTCTGTGTTCAATGAGGGTGGTGTGATGTTCTCTAAAGATCGATGAGGAAGTACACTCATTGAAGGGTTATGATGCCAATGGGTCATCAATGAGTGTTACATGGGATGTATCTATGAAGACTCTCTTTCATTGATTGAGAACTGTCAGGAATGTCGTTGTTGATGATGCCTTCATGTCCATTGAAAGCTATGACATCATACTCTCTATCAATGACATCACACAACTAGATGCTCTACACCAACTACAACTGGATGTTGTCCATTTGTGACCTACGGCCACTCATTTTCGTTCCGTACTAATTACAGGAACTTCCCCGTAGGACTCGCCTACGACCTACTAACAGGCTTGGATCCCTCAAATCCAGACACAATCCAGTCACCCTGGATTCTCACGCTCCAAGTGGACCAGAAAGAAGAGTACCCCAAGGGCCTCCTCCTCAGAATCCCCACCAAACAAACACTCAAGGACTACTGGATCCACCAGCTCAAAGAAGCGTGTGTGTCTCGAGACGGGAACGCCAACAGGGTGATGAACCTCTCGAACGCAAACTCGCAGAAAATGTGGGATTCGCTAGTTTCCCATGACTTCAAAACGTTCTGGGCCATCATGAGCACCATCTTGCCTCGTGAAAAGGACGCTGCATCCATCAGAAGCCTGCCCATCAAGGTCTACTTGCCCATGAGTAACCAGTGCATTGCAGCTATTGTGAAGCCCGAGTCCGAAGAGGGCACACTCACTACCATCGGCCAATCTTTGCATTCCCACTTGCCGACGTTTTTCCCTTCGGAAACAAAACCGGTGATCGCCCGGGCAGTCCTTCATGGCGTCGAAGTGCCTTTGGACGCAGTACTGGCCAACCTCTACTACATGGCCATGTACCCCGACGGCTTTCTACACATTTCTCTGGTTATGATTAATTAGCATTGTATATAGGTGGCAACAAGCGACAGTGCCACCACCATTTATGAGTGTATTGACGATAATGAGGTTTCCTACAAGTACAATAGTGGCACTGTAAACGGTTCTTGTAATGAAAATAGGACGTCACAAAACTCGGTATATTTGATAAGCAAGTGGTGTCCAAAATCAAACAGTAGATTGTTTCCGCTATTCTGAGTTGATTCCCGTTCTCCCCTTATCTCTGTCACCTCTCTAGCCCAAGTTTTGTAGTGGTTCTTTTAATGACACTCTGTAAACGGCTCTTGTAAATTATTTCACCAAATGAGTGAGGTTAATGGAGGTGACATGACAGGCATCACAAAACTCGGTATATTTGATAGGCAAGAGGTGTCAGAAATTAAACAGTAGATTATTTCAGCGATTCTGAATTGATTTGTCTTCTCCCTTTTCCTCTATCACTTCTCTATCCCAAGTTTTTATCATATCTCCATCTCCACCTTGAGACAGTCTTTTTGAGTGGGTATAGATACGAACGAAAATGATGGCGAAACAACAAGGGGGGACCCTTATTATTCCGTGAAAAGACGAAATGAGAAAATTTGCAGAACAAGAAAAACGGGGAAATCCCATTGAATGCACACATATATCGCTTCAGCACTTATTCCTTCATGCTCCTGTCACCATCACGGCGATGCACGTGACTACATATCTCCCAGCATGAAGCTCTCTCTCCTCCTATGATCCGCCATCTTCGAAAAGCCCATACCATGGCCACGAAAACATACAGTGATGCGGTGAACGCGCTGAACACGCTGCAATCCAATTTCGCCACCATTGACGCCATCCGCAAGAGTGGCGGCAAGGCCAACAACCAGGCGATTCCCGAGATGTTGGAGTGGGCTCGACGATGCGGATACCAGCCCTCGGACTTCAACAAACTGAACATTATCCACGTGACTGGCACCAAGGGCAAGGGATCCACGTGTGCGTTTGTCCAGGGCATGCTGAACCAGCTCAAGGGCGCTCCTTCGTGCAACAAAATCTCCAAGATCGGACTCTACACCTCTCCGCATCTCAAGAGTGTGCGAGAACGCATCTGCATTGATGGAGCTCCGATTTCCGAGGAGAAGTTTGCCAAGTACTTTTTCGAGCTGTGGGAGCGTCTGTCCGGCTCGAAGTCCGATACCGCGGAGTTTCCTACGTTTGGAGAGGACATCAAACCCGTCTATTTCAGATACCTGACTCTTTTGTCGTTCCATGTGTTTCTGCAGGAAGGAGTAGACACAGCCATCTACGAAGTTGGTGTGGGCGGCGAATACGACTCCACCAACATCATTGAGAAGCCCACAGTCACCGGAGTGTCTCCGTTGGGCATTGATCACACCTTTATGCTGGGTAACACCATTGAGGAGATTGCGTGGAACAAGGGCGGTATTTTCAAGCCTGGAGCCAAGGCCTTTTCTGTGGCCCAGCCCGAGTCTGCGCTCAAGGTGCTCAAGGAGCGAGCTGCCGAGAGAAACGCTCCTTTCGAGGAAGTAGCCACTAGACCCGACATTGCTTCTGGAGAGCTCAAGCTGGGTCTTCCTGCCGAGTTTCAGAAGATCAACGCTTCTCTGGCCGTAGCTCTTGTTGGAGAGCACGTGAGAGTGCTCACTGAGGGCAAGGGCGTCATTCCCGAGGGCTCCACTCTGCCTAAAGAGTACGTTACCGGTCTTGCAGAGTCCAAATGGGCCGGAAGATGCCAGACTATCCAGCAGGGTAACATCCGATGGCTTCTGGACGGCGCACATACCAAGGAGAGTGTCACTGTTGCCGGCGAGTGGCTTCAGGACGTGAAGAAGAAGTCCTCTGAGAAGGCCAAAACGATTCTCTTCTTCAACCAGCAGACCAGAGACGCCAATGCTCTGCTGGGAACTCTGCATGCCAATCTCGGAGACGTGAAGATTGACGAGGCTCTGTTTTCTACTAACGTGACGTGGGCGTCTGGCACCTATTCGGCCGATTTGACGTCGCTCAACACTTCTGCCGAGGCTGTGGACAAACTGGAGGTCCAGAAGGAGCTGGCCAAGGTCTGGGAGAGTCTGGATGGAGGAAAGAGCACTGTTTTTGCCACGATCGAGGAGGCCGTGAACGCGGTAAAGAAGGAGGCCGAGAGTGGACCTGTGGACGTCTTTGTTGTGGGTTCCCTTCATCTTATTGGAGGTGTGCTTACTGTTATTGAGTAAGCGAATCGGAAGCGAATCGGAAGCGAAGACCCTAGGTCTGAGCGGACAACATCAGCTTGATGATGAATGAGAGACTCTAAACGCTGGTATTGACTTGGAATCTACACCTAGTCTTGATCAATGGTGGACTCTCAGATAAGGACAGTATTGGAGGATATAGAAAATGAACGATTATGATCTTGGTGGTGGTAATTCAACTGTAGCTCTGTGGATGGTGTTTCAGTAAGTAACAGCTAATTGACCACCATCAATGCCATTGACTGGTTTTATTGGGTCCTCATTATTAGACTTGAGTATAGTGATAGATTGTGAACCATTATAAAGATGGACTTGTAGATCTGTGAGATGATAGCAACTTCTAAGCTCTTTAAACATTGGGTCTTAAGAGAATGATGAATCGCGTACGGTCAGAAACATCATGAACTGAAAACTCTTCTTATCACTGGGTAAAACAGTGTTCAAGGGTATATCAGGTGTATGACTGAGAATGATAGACATAAATAAGACACCAGGACATTAGGACATGACAGCTTGACAAGAATCAGACAGCTGTATAGCTCATCATCTCATTAGTAATCAGACATACTGAACATTGGTACTTGTAGTGAAAGATGGATCTGGAGTGATCTGGACATCTTCGTTTCAATCATGAATTTTTCTTCGGGAGGACATTCAATACTTTTTGTGGAATCTCTATTGTAAGTCGCAAATCTCCCTAAATGGCTGCTGATCATGTTAGGCACCCATTGCTACGACTAACTACTCTCCGTTAGGAGGTAGGGCTACAGGTGTAAAACTGTAGGCTGATAAAGTACAATTTATTTTTAAGTGACAATCAATCCAAATTTTGTGTTTGTGTATGCGCAACGCTTACTCCTCGTCAACCTCAACGACAGTGGTCTCGAGACCCTTGGCGGAAGGAACGTTGACGGCCTGGACGTAAGAGAAGAGCTTCTCCTTGGCGTTCTCCTCGTCGTTTCGCTTTCGAGAGATTCGGAGTCGCATTCGGTGGGGAACACCCTTGATTCCTCGCTTCCACAGCTCCTTGTTGAGAGCGGGGTCGAGTCGGACGTCCTCAGTACCCATGTGGAGCTTGGCGAACTTCTTGATCTCCTTGACGGCTCGGGGAGCTCGCTTCTTGAACTGGACACCGAAGACCTGGGTTAGTGGATGAACATGGATGACGTGGCTAATGTAACCAACGACATTGTTGGTGTAATCATTACACTCAATGTCATGGTGACACTTCAGTTGTGAGATGTCGTGTGAGGTCAAAATTTTGCACTGTTCAAATGAACTGCTCAATCGCAAGACCTCACTCAGAATCGCTCTCGCTGCTAATACTCACTCGCTTGTGCAGGTGGATGGTGTACTCTCGGGTAACAACGTCGTTAATAGAAGCCTTGGCCATTTTTGCTGTGTTGGATGCTGTGTTCGTGGAATCAAAGCAGAACAAGTATTTCAAACTGCACGGGCGTTGGGAGGTCCCAGAGTGAAAGTCGCCCGATTGGGAAGAGTCACGTGGAGCAGTCACAAACCTTATTGTTTTGGGATGACCTCAAGGGAGAATTTGATGAGCGGTGGATTAAGAGGGTGAGAGGCAGCTGTGGGTGGTTTGAGAGATTAAATGAGGTTAGAAGAGTGTATAGAGGAAGGCTGTGGTTTTGGTGTCTTTGAGTATCGTGATTTTGGGGCATTTTGAAGGTCTTCCTTATTATTACCACTATTAATCACCCTCTATTATAAGGGATACGAAATAAGGTTTATGAGGTGGGTATGATTACGTAATCATAATTTGAAATTTCCCATGTAACAACATTGGAGGGTGGTGTGTTACTTAAGGGAGTCTAAGGTGACATTGGGTGTCTGTAATAAACCTACTAGCTAGTTTTCGGGCAATTTTGAGTGTATGTCTTCACTTGTTAAGACTTACTTGAGGCTAGCGTGGCTTGAAGGGCACTGAAAGCAGTAATTACCATTATAAATCTTCTCAATCGCGGTATTTATGGATTTAAATGATTTGAGAAGCTGTCAAATCTCGAGAAACTATTTTTTTGATGTCAGTGTTCTCACAGTGAGCTGTTGACGTTAGGAATGGATACTATCTCTTTTGTTAAGGTCTACTTAGCTTAATGATACTGTACGCACTCACTGTATAACACGCTGTGGGTTAGAAGGGTACTTGTAGAGTGAATTTTTTATAGCTCTAGAATGACTAATTGGTGAGCCCATCGCATTATTGGACACCTCTATCGCTCTTGAGGTGGCTCAGATTAGTAATCACCTTACTGATAGTAAAGGACCTTGTCCTATGACGACTAACACAGCACTTAAGTCTACAACTAGGGAAACCTATCGATCTAGAGCTTCTATAAGCTGTCATCATAATGTTGTATATCTATTATATCTCAACAATTGCACCCATCAAACACCCGTTAGTGTTCTTTTTCACCTTCACCTGAAGACTGCCTAAGAGTGAAACATGACTAGAACAACGGTGGGGTATTATTCAGGATAGAACAAAAAGCTACAGTACCTATGTCTTTTCATCTGATGTCTCGTATTCGTACATCCTCTCAGACATCTTCCTCCTACAGTTATCTCCTATGACATCATGTTCACCTGACTGAACCCATGACAGGGTCCAAAGCCTACTATCTGGATAAGTAAAAGGTTATCTGAAGGAGATGATTAGTTGGTCCACAGAAGGCAGTGTAGCAGAAGAACCCAAACAGCTAGAGCAATGAAACCTATTTTGATTTAACCAGAATCACTCAAAGAACCATCAGTCCAAAATCCGCGTCTCCCCACCTCCTCAAACACCCCATCTCTGACTCTTGCTTCCCTCTCCTGCGATAAAGTTTGATAAGACGCAGGCTCCACAACTCTGTTTGATATTATATTGCCTCCTGTTGGACTTGCATAATTACACCTTTCTAAACGTCACCAAACACAACACTGCACATCATAGACCACCATGCTACACGTTCGAGCTGCCGCCTCCAGTCTGCGCGAGTACCTCACGCCCGTGTCCAACACGTCCACGTTCCGAACCACCGGCGAAATCACGCCCGACGAGTTTGTCAAGGCAGGCGACTACCTGGTGGAGAAGTTTCCGACCTGGAGCTGGGCGTCTGCTAGCAAGAGCAAGACGCGGGACTTTCTGCCGGCCGACAAACAGGTGCTCGTGACCCGTCACGTGCCCAGTCACGTGCGAGCGTCCACCGTGAGCGGCCCCGTGACTCTGGGAGAGGAGGAGGACGGATGGACGTCATTTGGCGTCAACAAGAGCGCAGAAAGCGAGGAATCCGAGGAAATCGCAGAGATTGCCGACTCGGATTTCGAGGAGCTGGACGACGACGACGACGATGCGGCTCAGGCGCCCGCCACAGCCACCGACCACCGCACGTACAACCTCTACATTGCATACTCCACGTCTTATCGTGTGCCGAAAATGTTTCTGTCCGGCTACTCGCCCGAGGGATCGCCTCTGACGCCCGAAGACATGTTTGAGGACATCATTCCCGAGTACAGAGACAAGACGGTGACGATCGAGCGGCCCACGTTCCAGGACAATATCACCATGGTGGCCATCCATCCCTGCAAGCATGCCAACGTCATGAGAGTGCTGATGGAGCGTGTGGAGGCCAAGGGCGATAAAGACATTACCAAGGGTGTGGCCAAGCTGGGAGTGGCTGACGCGGAGGAGGGAGAGGAGGAGGAGTGGGAAGAGGTGGAAAACTCGGCCATGAGAGTGGATCAGTATCTGGTCACGTTTTTGAAGTTTATTGCAAGTGTGACGCCGGGAATTGAGCATGATTATACAATGTCGGCGTTGTAGCCAACGAGCGGAGCGTTGTAACCAATGAGCGCAGCGAGTTGGTTACTATCACCACCGGGAAGTTGCTGATGGTGCTCAGTTTTAACCCCGTCCCACTTGCTATGAACACTGTCCTGTAATTTATGTACTAACTAATGACACTATTGGGTTGTAGGGGCTGTGTGGTGTGTTCAAAGAAGTCGTTCTGTGGTTCAAAGAAGCCGTTTTGCTGTTTTCAAGAGAAAAAAAAGCCATCATCCAGATTCTCTCTCATAAGCCCCAGTCTATGTTTGCTGTCTTGGATGTGTATATGGAGACCCAGTTGGGAGCAAAAAAAAGTGCAATACTGAGGGAAAAATTGATCAGATGAGGAGCGAAATGCACAAAGTCGAAATGAGACTGCCCTCCAAGCTGCCTCAACTCTTTCACAAGTGTTTCATGTTATTCATCTCCTCTCCCTCAGTCTCTAATCACGCCTCCTGAACTGTGCATGTGATGCGCTTAAACTTCCATTGTTATCGGAACTCAAAGTGCCTCACAGGTGAAGGTGAGTGAAGAGGTGAGTGAAGGTGAGTTGAGAGGTGAGTCAGAAGATGAGTAATAGAAATATTTGGCAAATGTGGCTGAAAGAAGACTTGATGTGGATTGAATAGATATTCATTGTCAAAGTTGCACTTTTATTCCAATTAATTGTTAAAGTCGTTAACTGTTCATGTCTACAGCGCTGCACCTATCCTGCCTCACCATACGAACATCACAACATGGATCACAATGAAACAGCCTCATATAGTGGGACTCTCTTGGATCATTGTTAAGCGAAATCGAGTTATTATCTACAGTGTCTTTGAGAACAATGCCCAAGGAAGATCCATCACCTGTAGTAGTACGAGTACTGTACCCATTGTTGCTGTCTTCTTGACTATGTTCAACCCCACACTGGTGAGGCAGTCATAGGGGCTTTACTTAGGGCTTAGTTGAGGCTTAGTCGGTTTAGACGTGTGTGCTCCTGTAGCTCAGACTAGATGTGGCAGACCTCCAAGCCTCATGAGAATATATATATGGAGTAGCTATGCTATCAGTATTACTATCACTTCACTTCTCAACACCATCAACTATGAACCAGCGAACTGCCGTGTGGAATTGGATCGCTTCTCTGGGTCCTCATGATCAGATCCATGCCAAAGCTGGATCGTTCAATGATCACCAGCGAACGCATGTAAATCTCATTCCTAGATCGTGTGCTTCTATCCAGAATCCTCTGGTTCTTCTACACAGGGCCAAAAACGGTGTTGAGACTGGGTCTGCTACGAAGCAAGGACCTGTTCAGAGTACACAAAATCAGAACCAGCCTGTTCTCCTGAACCAGCCTGTTCTTAACCAGTCTCCCATTCTGACCAAACCTGTTCCTCAATTCTGTTTACCAAGAACTGACTCTATCGATGGACGATTCAGGATCCAAACCCCGGAATCCATTGCCAATAAAGCAAAGTCCAGGTCTAAAAAGACAAAGTCCAAGTCTCCTGAGATAAAGTCAAGCCCTATTAAAACCCCGACTACCTCTGTTGAGACTACTTCCGTTCAACTTCCTACTCAGACATCTTCCACTCAAAGACAGGCTTCACCTCCCGTTCCTGCTAAAACCAAAACCAGACCCGCTCTTGGACCAATTAACACCAACATCTACTACCCCAACCAGCCCAGGAAACCAAGACTCGTAACTTGTACACTTCTAGGTACACCTCTCTCACTGCCTGAAAAGGGATACAGAGTCGGTAAACCCAGAGACAAGAAGCTGAGACGCCCTCCAATCAATCTCTTTCACACTCTTCCTCTTCCTAATGTCTCCAACTTGCCTGTTCACAAACCTCAGACCAACTTTGAAAAACTCGCTCCTCTCATTTTGCATACCGTGGGCAACAAGTACAAGGACAAGGCCAATCCTTGCAAGGAGGACAGCCAGGCTCCAGGCACCTTCAAGAAGGACTATATGCCCGTGTACATGGGAAAAGCAAAGAGCATTTTCCCACTGGACCTCCAGTTCGTGTTGAACTGAGAACAAACAACTAAAAATATCATCTCTAGTAAATATTTCTCAATGCATTTATATCTATGTTTTTTGTAGTGATCCTTCTATATGCTCCTACTCCTCTTCCTTCTCCTCACTCACAGCAACCTCATCCAAAGCTTGCACCGACGTCTTGGTCAAAATATAACTCACAAGATCATTCTTCTCACCGACAATCTTCTCCAGCAACACATCCCCAATCTCTGAAGCACTGTCCCACTTTTCTCGAACAACCTCAGGACTGATATGCTTGTACTCCAGAAGACTCTTGAGGCTTCTCTGCTGCTTGTCTTGGTTCTTCTCCAGCTCTCGAGCAGTGGTGAAAGAGTCCGTGGCTGTCGCTTTAGTCACCTGAACCTCCTCAACCACCTCTCCTAGCTCTTCTCCATCATGCTCACACTTGCACACCATCAGATCGTGCGTGTTACAGTGAGTTTCTTCGTCCATCGAAAACAGCTTCTTCAACTCTTCGTCTGTAAACGTATCAGCCTCCTCTGTTCCCTCAATCAACGAATTGGCCAGGCCAGTCTTGATAGTCTGACGCTGAAAGATCTTCTCATCAATACACCCAGTGGTGAGAAGGCGGTAGATGAAGACAGGCTTCTTCTGGCCATCTCGATGGATACGAGCCATAGCCTGTAGATCGACAGCAGGGTTCCAGTCAGGATCAAACAGAAACAATCGAGAAGCTCCAATCAGATTGATACCCACTCCTCCAGCTCGTGCAGACAAGAGGAAGACGAAACAGGACTCTGCAGAGGAAGAGTTGAACTGTTTGACGATTTTCGCTCGAGCTGAAGCCTGCACTGAGCCATCTAGACGGGTATAAGTAAGCTTGAGATCCTTAACAAGCCCTTCAATGACATCCAGAGTCTGGGTGAAAGAAGACACAATCACCACCTTCTCAGCATTGTCAGGGTCCATTTTGTTTCTCGCTCGCAGCTGTCCAATCATGCGAAACAGCGTGTTCATCTTACCCGAGTTTCGGAGATATGTCTTGCCAGAATCCAGAGCAGGTCCATCTTCAGACAACAGAATAGGCGAGTTGCACACCTTTCTCAGCGACAGAATGGACTTGAAAGAGTCAACCTGGTGTCGTTCCAGTCTATTCAGGTACTCAGAAGACAGCTTTGTGTAAATCTCTGTCTGTTGGGCGTTAGGAAGACAAAAGAGAACAGTCTCTGTTTTGGGAGGCAGGAATCGAGACAAAATGTCAGCAGTTCGGCGCAAAATAAACTTGCCGGTAATAGAAGACAGTCTGGTAGACATTTTCTGGCCCTTCTCCAACTCACTGGGGAACGCATCTGGTGCTCTTGATCGAACAATGGGAATAATGTAGTCTCTGTTGAACTGCTGGAAAGTGCCTAGCAAACCAGGGTTCAGAAAGTCAACCATGACGTAGAACTCCTTGAGATCGTTCTGGATAGGAGTACCACTAAGAATGATCTTGCGTGCAACTCCCAGATTCTGAATGGCGTTGGCAGCCTTGTTTCCTGCAGTCTTCATTCGGTGACCTTCATCACAGATAACCAGATCGAACTTGGCTTCCTGAAGCTGGTCCGAAATTCGCAGCAGACGCTCGTAGCCAATAATCATCACCTGGTTGACTCTTCCGTAGGTGAAGTCTCGAATCACAGTGCCCAGATCGATGGTCATACTGTCAGTAATAGCCATGACTCCCAGTCTCGAGGGACCCAGCCATTTTTTGATTTCGGTCTTCCAGTTGTTGACCAGAGTCACGGGACAGACAATCAGCACGCGTTTGGCCAACGGAGGCTCTCCCTTGAGAGGAGTCTGCTTCAACAACGTCCAAATCAATGCAATAGACATCAGAGTCTTACCCATTCCCATTTCGTCAGCCAGCAGAGCTCCATAACCAGCTGCGGGGTTAAAACCCATGACACACCGGTACAGAAAGTCCACTGCTTCTCTCTGGTGAGGTCGTAGAGCTTGGTTCAACAGGGGGTCGATTTTGACGTCCTGAATGAACGATGCAAAGTTCTCCTCGGTGATTTTAGCAGGCAACTTGACCCGCAGACGTTTCACCGCACTAAAAGTGGTCAGAGTGGGAAGAGTGTACGACTCAGCTTCCACAGGAGGAGGTGTAGGAGTGGCAGAAGCAGCATCAGGGGTACTTTTTTCCACAGCTCCGTCTGTAGGCTCTGAAAGAGCACGTGACTTTGCCACAGACTCACGTGACTCAACCTCTTCAACCATGCCCAACACACCTCTCTGGGCCTCCACCACTGTACTTTCCAGTTCGATTTCTAGGGGACCCACTTTCAGCACTTGACCCTCTTCCACAACAACCTGGGGCTGTAGTTTGAACCCGCGAACGATGCCCTTGCCCTCAGGAGTGTAAAGAGACAGTGTTTCACCCTTGACCACCACAATTCCGTCTCCATCCCACGTTTTGTGCTTCTTCTTGTGTCCCAGCTTCTTTCTATAAAGAGCGTTGAAAGACAGGTGTCTGGCACTGATTTTCTCCGATTCCACGCGTTCCTTGCGTTCCCGGGCCTGCAGTTCCCTCTCAATCTCCTCTGCGGACCTCAAAACCCCCAGATCAGCTTTTCTGGCGGGTTTTGGTTCCGGAATAGCCTTGAGCATTTGAGCGGCTTCATCTTTTGTGATTCGTCGCGATTTCTCCCGCAATTCGGCTATTCGCTTCTTCTCGGCCTCGGCTTTCTTCCTATCCTCCTCTTCTTGCTGCTCCTTGAGCTTGCGTCGTTTCAATCGCAGTTGTTCCTGCTCCTCATCGTCACTAGCACACTCTGAATCGGAGTCCTCTGATATTGCGGGTTTCGGGTCGGTTTTTCCGGGCAGATTTTGTGTCAGCGGCTTGAACGGCGCCAAAAGAACATCGGGATTGGGAACCCGGCGCTTGGCAGGTCGTCTGTACATTTCTAGAGGATGTGAAGACGCGTCGTGATATGGAAAAAGTCGTGATTTGATTAGAGTTGGAGGTGGTGTATGAGAAGTAAGGGAAGTCTAGAAGGTGATAAAATGGGGGGAATGTGTTAGAAAAGTAGTGGGAATTTTGGTATCAATCGATTTACAAGAATCGTGCGAGTATTTTGGTACAATTATGGAGACTGTGGGAGCAGTATTGGAGGAATCAGGATGCGGTGATGACTAAGAATGGCAGTGGAAGGAGAAATAGTGATTTGAGAGACTTGAAAGTTGACTGGAGAGCTAAAGATGGGAGCATGACCCTTTCGAAGTAGTTTTTAACTCGTTTCTACCTTTCATATCGCCCAATATGACAGTCCTGTTTGGTCCATCTGATATCAACTCTAATACAGTATGAGGAAAGATGGAGATATTTTGAGAGACATACTTATTGGGGTAAAAATTATCAGATTGGGATGGTTTTTAGTTTAATCGAGAGCTGGTGACAGTGAAATCTTATTGATATATCGGAACTCCATATTAATTACCTCAACAGCCCTCCATACTGTTCTTTGCCATCTCACCTAAATCAAACTTCATGCATGACCTGCTTCAACATCTCACCTCCAACCCCACAGCAACTCATCCACACATTATCTCACAATGGCCGAGGAAGAAATCGACTACAACTCGCAGCCTTGCCACGCCTACGCTTGTCGAATTCAGGGTGAGTAGGAGATAGAGAGGATATTTCCACAGAGCTATGAGGTGTTGAAGGCGGCATAAGTGAATCAGCTGGGTGGATAAGTGACTGTACCAACAATAACAGTTGAAACTATGAGACTGCCTGATCAAGTTTCTCCGATATGAATATGTTTCTATGAGAATTGAACCACTTAGATACCCTTCATCGTTTCAGTGATGTACAAGTACTCACATGTCATTCTTAGTCAATTCACATTGAGAACCATTGTAAGGACCATTGTTTAGACTCATTAAATATGACTTCTCTTCATTGACAGTGAATGTCATATCCCTCAATCCCTTGCTAACACAGACTGCCTCCAGCGATCCGGCTACAACGAGAGCAAATGCACCAAGCTGATCGACGAGCTGTACGAGTGCTGCGCCAAGTTCTACATGTCCAAGGGCGAGGACGCGCGGTCCACCAGCTGTCCCAAACCCAACCTGCTCAAGCTCAAGATCCAGCAGCGAGAGTCCAAGGACGTTGACGCGGTTCTTCTCGATTTCGCCAAGAGATAGAAGCGAGTATATAACCAATTCATGTATATATTAGAGGAGATAAAGTAGCGAGTGGTTGAGGATTGAGAAGAAGTACGAGTACAGTAGATGTATTGATTGCTTCATTGTGTCTGGGAACTTCATTGTGACAGGGAACTCTTCATTGTGGGTTAGTTCACTTATTGCCACATAAAACACGCAATAATCTCGAGAAATAAATAAGAAGTATACCATTGGAAAGGTCACGACGAGGCGGTCAGTTTGATACTTCTCGTGTAGAAAAACAGTCACTCCCTAGTGAACGGTACACTGACTATGTATGTACAGTATGTACACACACTTTACATATACAACACACCTGAGGAGGCCTCTTCAAGAAGCTATGGCAATACTAGAGTGTCAGAAAGCGGTAACAAACAGTTTACAATCAAGAGGCAGTTATTCTGACGACATCAAAGATATGAAATCACCTCTAGGGAAACATGATTACATAAGCAAAACCTTAATTTTCGAAGAGTGACTTCTTGGGATTTCTGAATATTACCAACACTGGTGTCAAAATGCTCAGAAAAACCACCCCATTTCAATGGTGTTTACTTGACGAATGACGTTTGCACTCAGATCAACCATTTGGACAGCTCAACAAATAAGCTTTTCCAAATGAAATCTTAAAAAATCTCACGATACAATATTTTTCTGACAAGGTCAAAATACAACCAGGATGTATGTCTTGAGGCCGCACTTCCACTCAAAAGAGCGGGGTGACAATAAGCCGAATCAACAGTTATTCTGAGGCAGCCCGAGCACGACATGACCTGCACGACAGTCAGGCCAACAGCAATTGTGGAGAAAACAAAATTGCTCCGTGACTCTAATGGGAGCCTGTTAGACATTAAGGAGCAAATCTGGGTGCGAGGGGGTATATATGTTCATGTGGGTTAGGGTAAGCCGAAATGGGAAGTTGAAAAAGAAACATGGTGGGAAACCAAACAGTTTGAAGAAGGCAGTATGAGATGTTCTGTGAAGAGAGAGTGAGTGGTGGCGGTAGTTTTGGATGACTAAGCGGTGATTATATTTTGTGGGCCACCTGGGCGACCTTGTATGTCTTCCTAGATTTGTTATATTATTTTCTAGGACTGTTTTACCCGTGTTTTTTTTCCTACCATTGACTTAATTAATCAAAATTACCCTGAAGTGACTTGATAATATGTAACTTGTTCTACGGGAAAGTCATGTGGCGGAAATGGTGGGATAGGGGCATGCAGAAGTAGGCTTCTGGTTTGCAGGTATCTTTGCAGGCTCGTTGTAGACACGTTATTCGACGTTCTGTCAATGTTTCAGTCTAGAGAGCATTTACTTGGAACTCTAAGTAAGCTTAACTAAGTGAAGATAGGCAGTAAATACAGCAGAAAACAGTAAAAGTCATATGGAACGCCTCCCAAAGGAAATATTCAGTCAGGAGTAGCTATGGATCGCATCAAACACCTGGGTTAGTTTCTTCATGTGATAATTATCGCTAAAAGTTGCAAGAAGAGTGAATCAAGGGGTGGTATGAGTATCCGTACAGCAGTTTAGATAGACTGGACTCTTTAATTCTGCTTAATTGACCCAGTTGACCGATTACAAAGACATCTTACTGTGCTCTTAGTCGCTATAATCAGAGTATACACCAGTGTATACACCCACACTACCATCTGCCCTGCTCTTCCTACGCCCACCTTATGACCTCATGGTGACTGGAATTATGGACTATCGCTACAGTAGTTTGATACGGGGCTTCTAAGACCTGGATTTTATATTAAGCGATTCATTCGCCCAGTTTTTGAGTACTGTAGATACAGTAACAGGAGAGAACAGTTAGTGGAAGAACAAGGTACAAGTACAAGATACAAGAATCCGTACTTGTAAACAGCAGCTTCTTCTACAAAGAAAAACACGGTTTTGATGAATTCTACAAAATGAACGTCATTCTTCCAAATAATCCCTTTGTACTTGTACGTTCCCCTACTTGTAGGCACTAATTACAAGTACAAGTAGTTGCTCCTTGTCACTCTCAAAAAACCAACTACAGTTTAGCCTTGCATCCCACGCATCCCCAGATATGCATGCATACAGTTGGCAGTGCATGGACGTGCCCTCGAGTCTTCGTATCTTTGGAAAAGTAGGAAAGCCGCCCTGACTTCCCTAGCACGCATCCCACAACAGCAGCAGCGAGAGGCCTGCGAGACGCCGCGCGCCATGGACGACCAACCGAGCATTCTGCACCGCACCGTGCTCAGCAGCCCCGTCATTGAGCACATTTTCCAGTGCCGAAACAGTGACGGAGTGCCGTTTCACGTTATTCTCAGGGTGGGTATAAGAGGAGATTTTCCGCGGATTTCCCCTGTTTTTTTCTTTGCTAACACAGACAACGTCGCTGGTCATTGCCAACCAGACACACACGCTGCCTGCTCGTCTGCTCTCGGCCTGTGTCATTGAAGATAAGACGCCAGACAAGCTCTCCAGAGACCACCTTCTCATTTGCATTTCGTCCGGAGAGCTGCTGCTGGTCAAGGTGTTCGAGACGGGAGCCACGCCGGAAGTGCTGGACGCCACGAGCATTTTCCCGCGCAACAAGCCGAATCTCAGCGGCCTGGGAGGCAAGATCTGCGTGGATGCGTCGTCCACCCTGGCAGCAATAGGCTCCTTTTCCGAGTTTGTGCTCCTGGTGGAAATCCGAGCGCTGGCAGACAAACCCAAGCGGTACTTCAAGGAGCAGCACGTGGTTTCGAGCGCAGGAGCCCCAGCCACGTTCAACTCGCCTCACTCAACCGTCATGGACTACTGCTTCAACATGATTGCGTCTACCGAAGAGGATCATGGAGTGTACTTGTCTGCATTGTTTGCCAACGAAAGACAGAGACTGACACTCGAGACCTATCTCTACAGACCCAAACACCCCGTAAAAACAGTCTCCAAACTACCACTGCCTATCATGGATCTTCCCGTCTTTCTCTTTTTCAACGATACAGTGTCCGGATCGGTGATTCTGGCGTGTCCCAAGAACCTGTATCTTGTCAAGTTCAACGACATGCTCAGTGGAGTCACGACGTTCCCCTCGTGCACCATAGACTCGTTTCCCGTGGCTCATTATCGCAGTGAAGAAGCGGGCCATGTCTTCATTTCGTGTGAAGACGGCTCAATTCTGCAAGTCGTGGCCACCAACTCGACCATCAGCGTCAAGAAGGTGGTCAAGACCGACGTGGATCTCGGCAAAACGTTTATTCTCGAGGAGGCCGACGAAGAGAGCTACATTCTGGGCTACGGAGGAGATGCAGCAGACGGACGGTTGCTGCAAATCACAAAGAGCGACACAAAGTCGTTTGTCATGGAAACGATAGCCTCGTTCCCCAACTGGGCGCCTGCTTCCGACATCGAGATCATCCACGGAAACATGTACGTTGCCAGTGGAGTGGAAAACACAGGTGCGTTGACACAGCTGAACCCTGGCAGCCAGTTTACCACTCTTTACAGTGAACCGTCTGACGAGTTTGATTCGATTTCGAGCATCACTTTCGGCTCAGGACTGTTTCCCGTTTCGTATGTCGTCGTTTCGTCTCCGATCAGAAGCAAAATCAGACAAACCATGTACAAAGACGCCATCAGCGAAGATCCCAACCCTCGATTCTGGGATCTGGACGAAGATTGCGGGTTTGAATTCACACAAAAGACGCTGCACGCTGGATTCACCACCAGCGGCTTGTTTGTGCAGATTTGTCCGGGTGTTCTTGTCCTGACAGATCTCTCAGGTAACAGAAGCACGCGAGAAGAGACGATTGTGCACGGAGCTGTTGGGCCAAACAACATTCTCGCAACTGTGAGCCACGTGACAGGAAGCGATCGTGTCTTGTCGGTGTACAGGATCGCCACCAGTGTGAAGGAAGACACTGCTTTCGATTTTGTCAAGTCCATTCCTCTCGACAACCCAGTGACTCTACTCAGGGTCATTGACGACCATATAGTCGTGGGAACTCAGGACACCATCACCTTCTACGACATTGAGGACCTGACGGCTGTTTCCAACGACCTACCATTCACTCCTTGCGACATGTTCATCAGTCCTTCCTTTGAGCTTCTGATTGGATGTCGAACGGGTCATCTACTATTCTGTTCGTTCACTTCGCAGGGTGAAGTCACTGTCAACTCATACAGACAGTTTGGAGACACTCCTGTGCGAATCACGTCGCTCCAGTTCCAGGAGTACCTTATTATTGCTTCTGACGACGTCTACATTATCAATCTGGCCAGCAACACGCCTCCACTGAGAATCCACAGCGACGATTCCGGCGATAAACACATTATCGGCGAATGTCCCGTCTTCATTGGAGAAGCCAACCCGGAAACAGCCATGTCTGTGTTTGCGTGTTTCCTGACCCCGGGACAGCTCAAGTTGGTGGACTTGGAACTGGCACATTCCGTGGTTGACTTCAAGATTGAACTGGGCAAGACACCAAGACGGCTGTTGTACCTTGATGACGTCAACTTGCTTGTGGTCACGCTTCTTGGAGAGGTTGATCCCGACTCTCTGAACCATCTGGCATTTGTGGATGTCTCTTCTCGAGCAGTGGTGTCTCCCAACGTCTTCATGGACCGACGTAAACACGGAGGAGTGACTGTGTTCTCGCGAAAAGAAGTTATCTACTGTATGGCTCAATGGAGGCTTTCTCTCGACAACCAGGAGTACCGGTACCTGGTGACTGGTTCAGGTTACACGACTTCAAGTAAAGGTCGTCTTGTGATTCTCAGCTACAAGGTCAAGAACGGAGAAGTGTCTCTGGGCAAACAAGCTGCCTGGACTGTTCCTGAACCTGTGTTTGCAGTCTGCCAGCTCTCCAAGAACACGCTGGTATACTCTTCAGGCCGCAAAATCTCAGTGGCTCGATTCTCGGGTCCCTCCATTGAATACAAGTCTGGACCTGAGTTCGAGTTCCCCAGTAAAGTGGTCAAGCTCACGGTGACTGCCTCAGGAGAAGTCATTGCCAGTACCATGAACAACGGAATCATCGTGCTCACCTATGAAGACGACAAGTTTTGCAAAGTTGCCAAAGACTCCGTCTACAGATCGTGTCTCAACCATGGAGTCTCTGATTCGCTGGTTGCTGTGGCCGACAAGGAGCGATGTGTCTCCTTCCTTGCTCGAGACGAAGGCATCACTCTTCTGAAACCCATGGGCAAGGTGTTTCTGCCCTCGTTTGTCTCGAAGCTGCTATCTTCAGACCACAGGCCCATCTGGCGAAAACAGCCGTCGCAAATGTTCCAGAGCCCCTCCATTCTGTGTCTCAGCATGTCGGGCGAAATCACGAAAATGTACATAATGACCAAGGAGGAGAAACGGTACTGGGACAAGGAGCTGGCTGCCATGAAGCGAGAGAAACTGCAGGACTCGTTGCAAGATCTGGACTCGGAAGACTTCATGGACGATTTCAGCGGACCTATCACCTCCATTAACCCCAACTCGAACTCCTACGTGCCTTTCCCTACTCCCCTTACCCCTGCTCCTCAGATGTGGTCTGATTTCGATCTGAATTCGACAAACATCATCAACGGCACGTCAATGTTCCAGATGTACTACGGAACCGACAACCCAGTGATTGACGCCCTGAATGAGATGTAGAAGACGTTACAGTCCACAACCGCATAACAATCGACAAATATGTCACTAATAAACATTAATGAACAAGTAGCCACAAGTATACGTAATCCAGTACGAGTAGGTACATACCCTGTAAGTACATCATACATAACTATGCCAGTACCGGTATCGAACATAGAAACAGTACATTTGCGGGTAATGAGGTCTAGAAATTGAAAAAATTCGCAATCACGTGACTTATTTAGCCTCCTAACTACGCCCAAACAACTTTTTTCACCAGTTGCGGCCATATCCTGGTGAAAATACGGCTTCCCGTCCGATCAGCCATAGTCAAGCACCAGAGAGCCCAGTTAGTATTGTAGTGGGAGACCATACGAGAATCCTGGGTGCTGCAATTTTTACAATCTGCGAAGCGGATTGTATTCCTTTTTCTCAATCCTTTTTGCCACTTTAGTATTCTGTTCTGTCTTGTTGCCTACCATGGATTAGTAAGCATGTTATGTAAGGGCACTAAACTGCACAAATGTCATAATAAATATGGACTTTTTTGGTGGCGAGACGATACGGACAGATAGGATCATGAGGAAGACTTTTGTATTGTAGTCAAGTTATGTACATCTTTTTACAGTGTCAGAATAACAATACAGATTATACAAATATACCTACCATAGCTACATACTAGAACAGCACTGCAAGAAGGACTTCCAACAGTGTTTGTTTTTACTACTACTATTCATTGCCATTTAAGTGAAGTAGCATATCTGCTTCGTCTCCATCACCCTCTGTCTATCATAAATACGTTACTCTATGCTAATAATAATTACGTCTCTACTGCTTGAGCTGGTCGAGAATTCTGTTGATTCGGGGAGTCATGAGAGGCTGGCCGGTTCGGGTGGTCTTGGTCATCTGTTTGGTCAGCTTGGCTCGTTTCTTGAGCTTTCGCTCTCGGTCTTCCCGGTTCTTCTGAATCTGCGCCTCTCGTTCCTCTCGAGCCTTTTGTTTTCTCTCCTTGGCCAGAGCGGCTCGTTCCTTGAAGTTCATGGGCTTTCGAGGTTTCTGGCTCTCATGCATTTCTCGCAGCTGCTGCTTGGTGGGAGGCTGCTGGTCAGGCAGGGGCTTTCGTCGCTTGGCGGACTTGTCCTCTTTTTCTTCATCCTCCTCTTCATCGTCTTCCAGACTGTCAGCTTCAACGTCAGATCCAGATGCCTCGCCCTCAAAGAATCCTCCCTGCTCCTCCTCGGATCCAGACTCTTCTCCGGACTCTTCCGAGTCTTCCTCGGCCTCCTCGGCCTCCTCCTTCTTCTCGGGCTGGTCCTCGGCAAACTTGGACTCTCGCTCGGGTATACTGAGACCCTCCTTCTTGAGCATCTTGAAGTAGTTTCGCTTGACATTGGATCTGTGGGTCAGCGACTTTTTGATTTCGTCGAGCTTGGCCTTGTGGCGGTTCTGGGTGTGGCGGGGCCGGCCGCCGTAGAACGCGTTTCCCTGTCGCTTATGCTGGTTTTTTTCCTGGGCCATTTTGTGTGGTTTTTTGATGATGGTTTTCACAGCCGAAATATATTTTTTGGAGGCACACATGAGCCTGCATATTTCATGTTCCGGGTAACTCCCCGAGGTTAAAAAATTGTGGCTGAGGCGAGAGGAGAGGGGAGTTGAGTGGTGAGGTGGGGGGTGGCAATGAGTATAAAGGAGTGTAAATATCTTAATAAAAGAAGGTATTTTCTTCTGTTAAGAACTTGAAATTTTTTTTGTCGCAAATTTTGCTCAAATTTTACACCCACCCACTTTCACCAGCCACACTAGCCACATATGGGAGCAAAGAATCTTACTAAGACAGAGACACAATAGTAAAGCAATCTGCTATCTTTCTGAGCAGGCATTTATTCTTTTGAACCACCAAATCAACCCCACCACACTCACTAACGACACAGAAACAACTCAACACTCCAGTGCATTTGTGTAACACACTTTTCACCACCACTTTTCACCTCACCTCTCATCAGCCCACGAACTTAGATCTCAAATCTCGACATCTCATCTTTCCACCACTCGCATTTTTCAACCAGCATCCACACAGACCCACCATGTTACAGAGGGCGTGTCGTGGGGTTCCTCGGCCATATATAGCGCCAAGACTGGTCGCCAGCGTGGCCACCGCCTCTGGATCTTCGTCCAATTCGGCAGAAAAACCCGAGCATCTGGAAAAGCCATTCATGGAAGAATTGCTGCCACAGACCACCAGCAAGCAATACGACATGTGGAGGGAGTTTGAGAACGGCTCGGACCGCAGACTGGAAAACGTCAAGCCGAATCCTTATCATTCAACTACCAAGAGGCTGACTAAACACCAGACCGATAGAAAGGCGTTCTACGACAGGTGCAAGCAGATAGGAGACACTACGACAGCCATGAGAGCGTACAAAAAGGCCATAACCAAGGTGGGAAGCAAGGGTCTCAAGCAGGAGGACCATGACGCCATGATGGCACTGTGTCTCAAGGAAGGGAACCTGCTCATGTTCCTCGTCTTCTTTGCACAAACCATTGGTGTGGGAGACGGTGTCAATTTCGCCATGGCTCAGGTGCGAAACGCCCGGAAACTGGTGGTAGCCGAGGGACACGAGGCTCTGGCCGCAAAGCTGTCGGTGTACACGTGGTGTGTAGCCATGCAAAAAGTGCAGCAAACCTGTGATCTCACCCAGCTGGCTCCCAATGCCTCCAATACCATTGCTGCAGAACGGACTCTGGCTCATTGTGTGCAGGGAACTCGGCCAGACGAGCTGATAGCTCTCGTTAAACAGTCTCCGTTCCAGGGACTGGGCTTCTCGCTCATCGAAGTCTTTCATGACAGACCAAAGATCATCTGTGGTCTTCTGCAGGCGGTTGGTAATAACGTCAAAGACATGACTGTCACCACCTTTGGACGGGTTCTCGTGGCGCTCACCGAAACAGGCCAGTACGACACTGCTCTGAAAATGTACAACGACCCCAAACAAACGTCTCTACAGTGCCGAACCGAGTACGTCGACCATGTGGCTATCATCTACGCTGCTCTCGGAGAATGGGAAAAGTTTTGCAAACTCATCACCAGCAAGTACGCTCGGCTGGATAGCAACACAGACACAAAGTCGCTGGCAGCAGTGCTGTCACGTGTTCGAGAAGCAGGAGGAGGAGCTGCTCTGTTGCATCATGTGGGCCAAAAGGCCGCCGACCTGCTGCCTCTCAAGATGGTCATGTGCATGGCAGCAGGAGACTGGCCCGCAGCAGTGGCTGTCTACCAGGAGGGCTACAAGGAAGGTCTTGCCCATTCGTCGAGATACGGACGAAAGCTGAGCAAGAAGACCGCGGATTCTGAGACCCCTGAGAAACCCGTGGATCCCCTGCTGACTCATCTGCTTCTGCAAGCGCATGACCACAACTGTGAGCCTCAGGAGTCCATGAAGCTGCTTTTGGAGACTCCAGTAGCAGACATTACGCCTCTGATGCTGAGCAACGCAATCCAGGCGTGCGTGGGAGCCTACTCCCGAGCGGATCTCATTCGGCTGATGCAGTTTGTCTACGGCACCGAGGGACTGATACAGGACGTTAGCGTGAGCAATGCCATCATTCGAGGTCTCATGCGTCTGGGAGGCTGGTCCGAGGCCATCACTGTGTTTGACCGTGTTGGAATCAAGGCAGATATCGACACCTACTACGAGCTTTTGCGGGGTCTTGTCTACCACAAGAAACACTCGGAGTTTTCGTTCTACCTGACCAAGCTGCAACGAACGAAGGAGATGCAGTTCACCGCCGAGATCTACGGAACCATCATGCAAAACACCGTGGCTCTGGGCGAGATTGACAAGGCAGAACAGCTGCTGGTTGGTCTGGAAAAGGCAGCTCCCAAGATTGGACTCGCTTCCTACCATTACCAGTACCTCATGAACCACTATCTCAGGACTGGCGAGCACGAAAAGGTGACGGAGCTGTACCAGCGAATGTCAGATCGAGGCATCGTTCCTTCTGGAGCAGTCACGCGTACCATGCTTACTAACATCAAGAGACAGTACGACTACAGAAACGCCAAGCAGCGAAGAACGGCCCTTGTGGTCATGGAGGCTGCGGCTTTGGACATTGTGGCTTCCTCAGACATTCTGGGCCCCGGAGTCATTTCCCCGTTTGTCAGAGAGGCGTTTGCTTACATTGGGCGTCCCGACAACATGCAAAAGAACCAGGCTATCGAGATGATGTCTTCGTTCCTCGCCAAGTACACGGAAAAGCATGGAGGAGGAGAAAGTATGCGGGTGTTGATGTGGGTGATGGAGCTGGAGTCTCTGAAACCGAAGCCCGACTTTGACGTGGCCGACTCGTGTTGGCAGCGGCTGCTTTCTATCGCTGACATGCGCAACCAGCGAAACGACCAGGTGCGAGGTTTCAGACCCACAAACACGTCCCAGAAGCATGTCCAGATCATGTGCGACGCTCTGGAAATCTACTCCAAGCTGCTGAAGAAGAAGGGCGCAACGGACAAGCTGCCGGAAATCTCAGAGCAGTTCCGCGAGCGAAGGTGGAGAGTGCCGTACTCCATCACCAAGGAGATTAAAGAGGAGTAAGGAGGTAGGAGGTATATATGTACATAGTAATTTTGACAATGAGAGATGAGTAATCAACTAAGGAGGAGCGTGTGTACTCAGTATCAGTATTGAAACTGATATTTGAATGACTTGAGATAACGCTACTTGTAGGAAGAATGCCACAAATACATCCAAGTACCAGTAAAGGCCTACAGTACAAGTTGTAGAAATTGAAACAGCTGTCAAGTATGGTAAAGACATGGTATGACACTAAAGCCAGCTACAAGGGAAGTATCAACACGGGTACAAAAGCTCTTAAATAGATATAGGAAAAACTAGGATGCCACTAAGTCAACTTGTACCTTTCTTTCTGATCTCGCTGACTTGGAGTTGATGGTTTCTTTCAGGCTCTGTAAAGTAAACGCGTAACTAGCAGTGACACAATTACTTGAACAGAATGGAATATCCGAACAAAATTTCATACTGATCTTAGCTAGAATAGCTCACTGATTACTTCTGAAGAGCATGTATCGCACCACCCCAGCACACCCCGCTGACATATAAAAAATCTATTACTTCATACTTTTACCTGGCTCTTCCTCAGAGCCTTCTCTCAACCTTGTCTCATTCTCTCATCCCCTAGACCGTTCTACTACGACTGAACTCGTGCTTCGCACTCGTTGCACTTAAACCAACTGGGGAAACTTGATGGAGCCCTTGGACGCGTCCAGAACGCCGTAGACCTTGGCTCCCACGTGGGGCTGGATGTTCCAGTGTAGCTTCACGGTTGCGTTTCTGTTTCGAAACGACTCCTCCACGTCATACAGCGAGTACTTGGAGTTGGCGCCCTTGAGCTTGATGTGCGAGTCGTCCTTGTCGGTGATGATCTGGTCCCAGATGGTGATTTCGTTGACAATGTCGTCTCGCTTTCCGTCGTAGGTAGCAGTCAGGTATGCAAACACCAGCTTTGTGTTCCAGTTGAACAGGGGCGACAGATCTGCGTCCAGATCGAATTTGAGCGCAACGTTCTCCTTGCCCTTCTTGGGGTCGCTGGCTCCGTACTGTCGAGAGAACCGTCTGGCAGCCTTGGAGCCTCGGAGGTTGAAGGAGGCCTCAGGTAAAGACCACACGTTGCCGATGATGAGCTGCACGTACGAGACCACAAAGATGATGGCAGCGACGACGGACAGCACGGTCGACGCCTGGCTGAACGTCTGCTGGATTCGCTGGATCGAGGTGTGCATGGTGAGGTAGAGAGGTGTGGTAAGACGTGATGAGATGCGTATGCGTGTTCACTTTACGTGTACCAAAGGTTAATGGTCTGGGGAAGGTGCAGCTGAGGAGGGTAGTTGAGGGGGTAGGAGAAGAGATGGCGAGAAGTGGAGTAGACGGAGGGGTGTAGAAATAGCGATTGAATTGATTTGAACGGTTTCTGGTGGAATTTGGGCTGTATTGCGGTTTTCAGAGAGGTGTGTTTGGGTTAACTATGTCAAATGTGTTAGTTGAGACAGGTGAGTATATTACTTGAGAGAGGGGGGATCTTTTATGCCATCCCAATGAAGAGAGATGTTTGTGATTTTGGCCAAAAATTGATACATAGAGCTCACATTCATACATTCAGTACTCGTACCACGTTTGTATTTACATTTAGCATAATGCGACCCTGAGGACATCTTCCTGGTGTGTTTCTAGATAGTTGAGATGTTGAAGTATATTACTTGAGGAGGAGAGACCTCTATTCTTCACTATGGAAAACAGATGGTTCTAGTCTTTAGCTGGCGAGATATTTTGTCTCACTCAAATAAGCGTTTCAAACCACTTTTATACCACCAAAGTGCCTAAAACGTCTTCTAAAGACCTGCCTTCCACTGAAGAATGCATACTTGAGACCCTCAAGTAACTACTTGAAACAAGAGAGAACATCATATTCCACCTTCAAAAGAGACAGCAGGTAAATTCAACCACGGAGATATTAATTGAGACTCCAATAATCTCCTGATCCAACTTCTGTATCAAAATCTACCGCCAGGCTTCTTCTGAAGACATTTCAATCAGATACCAAGCCAAGTTACTATGAGACATACAAATATTATTACACTAGAATGACGACAAGGCCGCTACCAGAATAATTGTACCTCTATCTTCGTCATATCCCTCCTGTAGCGAAAATTGGTTAGTTTTTGCTTGGCCAATATGCTTAGTCACCACGCTTAGTCAGCACAATTGGTTACTGTTTGCTTAGTCATCACGCTTAGTCAGCAACTGGCACAAAACCAATTGTCTTGATTTAAAAGCCCAGATGACACAAGTACCACATAAACGCTCATGTATACAGCCCCAGAGACCACCAATCTCTCCATCTCTATACAAGTACTCTGTACTTGTAGTCTCTTCACCTCCCTTTAATTATCGCAGTTATGCATCCAAAGTCTAATTACTGTATCTACATCTCGCCTCTCAACTGTGAACAAGTCATCACCACCACATCTTGCAAACTCGTCAAATGTCGAAATACAACCCAATTGACGACGATGCCGACGCCACGGCGGCCTGGGGCGACGACCTGGGCGACGATATTCTGGCAGACGAAGAGCCGCCGAGATACGACCCTCAACCAGAGACCACCACATCATCATCTACTACTGGTACCACTCCAGCTACAAGTAGCAATGTGAACAATGTGCAGGGCTCGATGGCTGGCAACACAAACACAGGCTCGCAGTCGACGTCTTCGGCCAATCAGAGAGCGCCACGAGCCAACCCGGGCAAGTTCTGGAACCTGTCGTTCTACGAACAGTACTTTGATGTGGACGCCCAGGAAGTCGGAGATAAAATCGTTCAGGCTGTGAACCCTCTTTCCGGAGGAGGTCAGGGTGCGACGTATTTCCTGGACCAGCCAGCTGACCTCTATGGACCCTTCTGGATCGCTTCCACGCTCATTTTCTCGCTGTTCTTTGCAAACACCCTTGTGGGTCTCATCAAAAACAGCTCAGGCGAAAAGTTCTCGTACGAGTTTGGTCTCATCACCGCCAACGCGGCCCTCACGTACTCGTACACCTTTCTGGTGCCCGGAGGTCTCTTCCTGCTGCTCAACTACTGGGATATTGGAGCTACCTCGCCCCATCTGTCCAAACTCGTCAACCTCATTGCCGTCTACGGATACTCGCAGTGTGTGTGGGTGCTGATTTGCGCCGGCAACATCATTCTGCCCGTGTGGCTGCCCGTGGGCTTCTGGATCAACCTCGTGGGCTGGGTGCTGACCACCGTGGGCTTCCTGTCTTCGGGCTGGTTCCTTCTCAAGGCGCTGTACTTCCCCGTGAAACAGAACTCGCCCCACCTGCACCTGCGGGTGCTTGTGCTCGTGCTGCTGCTGCACGTGGGCTTTTCCCTCGCAGTCAAGTTTGCCTTCTTCAAGGGCGTCGCTCCCGTCAAGGAGTAAAACAACGGATATAATGATAATGAGACATGACACGATAGAACAGGGTGGTGTATGATGTTTGATAGAGGAACAAGGGCTGTTTGATAGAGGGACAAACGGCTGTTCTGGTAGTAGACTTGTCGATAGAAGTCTGATAATGACAGTTGTACTATGAACCACTGTTTGAACAGTCCAAAACCGTCAGTGAATCAACGAGAAGCTGTAGTGGTAATGAGATCCAGGCTACAGTTCTTGCAATTGATATAGATAATCATGGTACTCCCTCAACACTGATATATTAAAACTACTACATAGAAGTGACTCAATTACGTAACTGAAGGTATCCTGCAGCTCCTTCTTGTCATAAGACTTGTACTGACAGCTCTTGTACACCTCAATGGTGCCAATATACAATTCTCAAGTCATTGATGACATTTTCCTGAGTGTTAGGAAAGTCGACTGTATACAGGGCTACTTTGTTCAAACCACTTCAGTATCTTAATAGTGTAGCTACAGTAGATTATTCTCAGACAACTTGACAACAGACAATAAGCCAATAATGAGCTCACGAAGAATCACAGTTCTGTCTACTAGTACATGCTCCAGCAAGTCTGTACCTGCTCATCATACTACAAGTGGCTACTGTACATCCTACACTCTACTCTCTGTAGTCAAAAATGCAAATAAATAATTAGATGATGCTGGAGATGGACATTCGTCGGTCTTCAGCCTTGGGCTTCTTGGTGGCCTCTGCGGTTTCGGCGGACGGCCGCTTCTTGAGCCGCGACGACATTTCAGGCACCATCTTGAGCAGCAGGTCCTGGTCCTCGTTGGTGTCCTTGGACTTGGTGAGGTTGCCAAGCGCCAGAATCTCCTGTCGAAGCAGATCCCAGTCGTCCCAGGGCTGCTCGGGGGAGTGTGTGGGAGCAGGGGGAGACGAGGGAGGGCTCTTGGAGTCTGGGGGAGTGATGAGAGCCTCGGCAGCCGTGGCAGCAGGCTTGTTGCCGACAGCCACCTTGTCTCGAGCGCTGTGGAAGCCCTTGTGTCGCTTGAGAGGCTTCATGTCGGAAATGTCGAGCTGCGAACTCATAAAGTTCTTTCGCTCCTCCTTCATGTCCCACACCCACGCAGACTTGTAGGCGGACTGCATGTCCAGCGACAAGAGAGCCAGCGCCTCCTCGTCCTGGAAAATGGCGTGTTCGCCCACAGCTGCCAGCCGGCGACTCCAGTGGCGCACAAAGCCCAACAGCCGCATGCCACACACGGCCCGGTCACTCTGGTAGTTGCACAGGTTCTTGACAAACTCCAGCATGATGATGGCCCGCAGATGGTGGCCCGAGGAGGCCAGGTACGCCACCGCGTAGGCAATGACAATGTGCAGGTGGCCAAAGTTGACCACCATGGCCTTTTCGCGCCAGTTTCGCGTGCCCATGGGGACTCCGGAGGCGTCGTCGGCAAACACGGCCGGGGCAGCGAGCTCGGCAGGCGTCAAATGCGAGATGATTCGCCGCAGGTAGCGGTAGATCTGCTGCGACGTCGAGTGGCAGTCGTTGACGGCTCGCTGCCGAAGATGCGCAGGAGCATGGGGTGTCAGATTGTGTCTTCGGAAGAAGAGCTTCTGGTACTCGAGGTAGAAGACGGGAGGCACGTAGACGTGGTTGAGGGGCCCCGTTTCGTCCATCTGGCCCTTCTGAGGCCACATGGTGTCGATGGCCGCCGCCTGTTTCTCCAGAAGATCCAGAGACGCAGGAGCCAGCACGTTGGACGCCTGCAGAGCCTGGCCCACCACCGACGAGAACCGGAACATGTGAGCCGACGCGTTGAACATCTGCGTGGACTCCAGCCAGTAGAGCGCCGTGGAGTTGCTCTGGCCCTTGGAGTGGGCCGTGGTGTCGCGGGTGTCCAGGGTCGTCGGGGGGTCCTCGGTCTCGACCAGCGACTCGTCGGAAGAAGAGTCCGACTTGGTGATGGGCAGGTCGTTCACCAGATGGGTGATCTGCTGCTCTGTGGTCATGGGGCCCTGCTTTTCGAGCCGTCGAAGAGTCGAGTAGTCTCCTCTCAGCAGGAAGGGCGAGGGGTGGTGCAGAGAAGAGCACTCGAGATCCGTGATGGCCAGAGATCTGCCAGTGTACAGCGAATACAGCCGGTCAACCGCATACAGAGTCCAAATCATGAGCGACTTGGCGTGTCTGATGACGGGGTCGACCTCCGAGTCGCTTTCGGACTGCAGACGCAGCAGCCCAAACTCCTCACACAGCTCTGCGCCGTGTCTGATCCACACTCGGGACACAGACACGTGACCTCGTTCGTGGTGGAAAAACGACAGCATGACACAGATCTGGATACACTCGACTGAGCCGTCGTCGTAGGTGCTGTTCATGCACTTTTTGGCGTTCTCCAGGTACTCGAACGCCGTCTTGCGGATCGAGAAGCCCTTGACCATGTTGTCTCGGGCTCCCAGACACAGCACGCCGAAGAAGATGCCGAGCCACGACACCGGCAGGGCGTTTCGAGCGGCTTCTCGCTCGGCAGCAGGCTTGTGGATCTTGCCGTACAGAATGCACACTCGCTCGACAAAGTCCGGCCACACCACCACGGGCACCCAGTGCTGGTACATTTCGTGGAACACCTGCATCCACAGCTGGGCGATTTCCCACTTGGGCAGCTCGGGCATGTTGCCCTCGGCCACCAGGTCGCCCACCGTCTTTCGCGACCGCCATTTCCAGGGGTAGTAGATGGGTTTCTGGAAGCCGTACTTTTCCAGCGTGTTCTGCACCTCTGGCAGGCCCACAGGAGAAATGGCCTCGGCGTTGGTCTTGGGCTGCGTCGTCGTGGGGTTGTACGACGGCATTTTGATCTCGCCATGGGTTGGAGTAGGAGCCGTGGCATAGGTCATGTTGTCCGAGGGGTTGACTCGGAAGTCAAAGTTGCAGGGAGGCGTATGAGATGGAGACGAGACTCGCGGCGACTCGGTGCCCTTTGTGTGTTCCGATCCCGAGGGCGGAGACCGGGGAGAGTCGTCTCCATCGTCCTCAAACAGCATGGGGAGGTCCAGGGCGCCCACCTGTCTCAAATTCGAGGGCAAGTCAATCTTCAGGTGGTCTGCCAGAGCCCGAAACTCGAGCAGCTGGTCGCGCATCTGGCGCATGGAGCCCTCCAGACCCTTGATCTGCTTGATGGACGAGATGCGCTTGATGCTGGACTTGGAGAACTGGCACTTGATCTGTCTGGTGACGCACTCGGAGCACGACGAAAAGTCCACCGAGTCGCACTTGACCTTGCGTTCTCTGCAGGCGTCACAGGACGGGTCTTTTCGTCGCTTGCGGTACGGCCGTTTGTGCATCTCGTAGAGTCCTCCAGAGTGAGGCGGCCCCCCTGTGTACGCCTGGTAGAAAGACGACACTGCTGGCGTCGTGGGCAGTCTAGTAGGCGCCATATGAGGCTGGGGCGGTTGCTGGTGCTGCTGGTGAGGCTGTGGATGTGGCGGCTGGTGAGGTTGCGGGTGTGGCGGCTGCTGGTGAGGCGACTGCTGATGTGGTGGCGGTTGTTGCTGGTGCGGTTGGTGTGGTGGTTGATGTGGTGGTTGATGCTGAGAGTGACTGTGACCATGCTGACCGTGCTGGGGCATGTGCACGTTCATGTTGGGCGAGGCCTGGTGGGGCATGACGTAGCCAGGGTGACCTTTGAGGCTGGGGAGCTGGGTTAGCGGAGGTTGGGGTGGTGATAAATTTTGCTCACGTTCTCTCGCCCGTCTTTTTGCTGCTGCGTATGTAGTGCCCGGATATGCGAGCGTGCACTACGGGGATGTGCACAAAGACGGGGGCGGACAAAGAGCTGGCGAAATGTCACCCGTCGTCTCGGGGCCCTTGTATTCCGTGTTGCAACTCAAATAGAGCTGTGGAAGGCGCATAGAAGGGTAGCCGTGATTGGTCTAGTGCGGAGGCAGCGTTGCAGACGGGAGCCACACCACGCGGACGAGATGGCTCCGACACAAACGCAAAAAGCTAGTTTGCGTTTGTGCACAAACCAACGGCCCACCTTAAAAAAACGGCACCTTGAACACAGACACAGAACAGACACAGAACAGAACAGACACAGAACAACACGGAATAGACACAGAACAGACAGAACAGACACTAGCCATCTGTGCTCGAACAGAACGCTAGAATCTATGCTATCTGGCTCAGCCATGGACCATGCAGCTTGACAGCTGTCAGTAAAAACGCAACATGACGCATCTGTGCATCGGTCGAAAATACCTGAAAACACCTGAAAAACACGGAATCTCAGGTTCCAGTCATACTCACTCTCCAGTCGTGTTCGGCAAGACGGTCGTCCATGCGCGCGTCGCCCAGACGCATGTGTGGGTCGGTGGGATCGTGGGGGTTCATGGCTGTTGGTGAGCTAAAGAAAAAGAGAAGAGAGACTATCATCGTTGGTCGAGGTTCGTAAAAGTCACAGATCTGCCTGATGAGAGGTTTCCATAACTTTTGGGTCGCAAAAACAGCCCGGCGGACTTCGTGCAAAGAAAAAGAGGTTAGGTGGACGAGCCTGTAGAGGTCTCATCTCAAAGAAAGAAGAGCAGCGAAAGAAAGAAGAGAGCGAGAAGAGAGCGAAAGAAAGAAGTGAGCAAAAGAAAAAAAACGTATCTAAGATGTTCGTGGGAACGATAGTAGAGAGGTATTTTGATTTTGAATCGGTTCAACGGGGGTAGATGGGTATTCGGGGTTGGAAGGGGGTAATCACAGGTAACGAGAGAAAAGGTCAAGCATGTGTGTAGAAAGAAGATGGAGAAGATGGACTTATAAAGAAGGACAAAAAAGGAGTGGAAACATTCATCATGGAGATCTGCAACCGTTACCAACGCTCGGATGAGACGTAGTAAGAGGGGGGGGGAAGAGTGTGGACTGAGAGTACTCACATTTGGCAAACCAATCACTGAGTAACGGGGTTGGGGTGCAGCAAAAAGAAAAAAAGCAAGAGAAACAGAGGAGTGTGGACTTTTTCGAAACGACAATGATAGTATTAGGTGCTAAGGGTTAAGGATAAGGCACAAACAAAACACAAGGGATCAAAAGTACTTCAACTGAAATACTTGGGCAGTGAAGGCGCAGGTCACTGGGTGGGAGAATCGAGGTCGGGCTGTAGTTCTGTTGTGGGTGTCGGTGTGGTTGGCGAGTTGGAACCCTCTAGCGTTAAATGTCGAGGATGAAGAGTTAAAGAGTCGCCTTCCAACCGAAGAGTCTCTGCAACCAGGGTTTTCCCGGACAGAGCCGTACTTAAAACTCCAAGTCTGTACAATTATCGATCGACAGGAAGATATGCACAAAATATGCAAAGGCGTATAGAATACAAGGGAAAAGGGCTAATTCTAACGGAGCGATGTCAACCCTGTATCTAACATGAATCCGAGCTTCTCTTGCCTTTGTGTTTAGCGTCTCTTTGCCAGCTTTTCGGCTCGCGGCTTGCTATCCATAGCCCTAGGGGTCTGGGCGGGTTGAGAGGTCGGGGGAGTTGAAATACCGACTTTTCGCGTGCTTGGCTTCCTCCCAATCCACTTTTATTCCCTCACCCAGCACTGTACATACGCCGTGCTACCACATCAGATGATTGCAAGGTCACCTACGAAAAAGCGCAAAATGAAGGAGGAAAAGCAAGTCGCACGTCAGCAAACCCAAAGAAACATGTAGAGGCAGAGAACGTGGCCAAAAGATAGAGTTTCGGGCAGCTAACCCTGATGGAGATGTTCATCACACACGCTGTAAGTTGCCGTGGCAATAGCTAGGCACTTATAGCGGTTGGGTGGGTCCGGGGACTTCACCGTACGTCTGATTAGGCGCCCCAGAAGACCCCTAACGGCTTTCCTGGCCAAATTTCCGCCCTCCTAGCCTCTGATCGCTACTGTACATGTCTGCATTCCAGATCGCTGATGTCAAGTTTATACGAGAAAGAGAAAATGGGGTAGACGTTCTACGGAACCCAAAACGCTTGGCGGAGGATGGAAGCGGTAACAGAGCCACGGCACAATGGCCCTTGAACTTGTAATCTCCGGATACGCGGCAGCTAAGCCCTAAAGGTCTAGTGTATGTACCTCACCCAGCCGGCCTGTGCGCTAAACGTGCTTATACACCACCGTGACCATCTTCCGAGGTTTGACAGCTTGTTGCAGCAGTGCGTGCCAAGTGGCCACACAGGCGTCTTCTACTTGTACGAGTAGCAAGGCTGAACAAGTGTTTTGCCATTTGGAGAAAAAACAATAGGTCGTGTTTTGACCCCCAAACTCGCTACTTACGCCAGCACTCGTTTTCCGCCTCGCCCGCCTGCACCTCGGCTATGTACGCCCCGTTTGCTACCAAACAGCCCAGATACGAGCTGATGATCCACCGTGGTGTGTTTTCTGGAGTTGGCTCCATCCTCACCTCCCCTGCATGGGTTGTCTCCTAATCATCCTGCACAAGCTTTTCGCTTAGAGGTCGGGGCCGCGTCCCAGCTGCACAGGCGTACCTTAAATGTTCCCGGCGGTTGTGTGTCAACGCTCCACAATATTACGTCGCGGGCGGGAGAGGGTGTGGGCGAGTGTGGCAGGTCGGGTGTGTCGAATTTCCGCGGCGTTTGCACGGCTGCTGTAGCTGTTTTGGCGTTTTCGCATTTCCGCGTTTGCTGCACATTTTGCAGTTTTTGAAAGCAAAAATATGTCGTCAGTCAATGGTGTCGGGCCGTTACCCGACAATACTGAGGCTTTTGGCTCCTGATAGTACGAGTTTGCTCCATTTGTTGTGGTACTGTAGTTGTACGGTAGTGAAGTGTGCTACGAACACGTCTACTTGTAGTGTCTAATGTAGAGTATGTTAATCGCTCAAAAACTAGTGGAGAAAACGTAACAAGTCAAGTAACGAACAGACGATAGACCAACTACTCGTACTCCGTACTCTCCCTCTCACTCACTATAGGACCGATAGTGGCATAGAGTTTAATATCAAGTGTCGAAGAGTTCCAGCTGCCCAACTCTAAGAGCTGGAGTGGCCGGATTGATACAAAAGCCCGCGGGATATAGGGTTGGGTTGGGGGTTAGTCAGGGTTGGCTGTACGGTTCCTTTGAGTGGAGGGGTTTTTTTGCCCAGGGTTAGTCAGGGTTGACGATGTTCGATGTTTGGTTGAACATGCCGTCTGATGTTCTTCACCTCCCACACCTCCCACTCAAGCATAACGATACCGTTATTGTTATCACTTGCTATCACGCAAGGCTGCGGTAGTATTAAATCGTATGTCGATTCTTGCCTCGTCTCCAAACCCACGGCCCTTCTGTCTTTTCATATGCAGATCCCACCAGTCCTCTTGTCCGTTAGCCGAACCCAAGACGGAACCACAGATGTATACTTGTACATCGATCGCGTCTGGTTTCTGCACTTTGTCTTTTTCAAATAACCTTTAGCGCCACTATAATAGCGACTAATGGCGCTAGTGTGGGTTTCCGGGATGCCCTAAGTGGCTCTGGGGTCGGAGTTTTTTCCGACCTTTTGGACACAAAATCCCGACTTTCGGAAATGCTTGCTGTGCACAAACTATGTGAGTCCGGAGACGTGCAAATAAGCTTTTTCCTTGTCTCGTCTATTGTAGCCAGAAGTATAGGCTGATGAACTTTCTGGAGTTGACGTCACCAAGTCCACGGATAAGGTGGGAGGGGAGGTGGGGGTGAGTACGCAACGAAGATCGGAGGTATTTCGGAGTGGTGGTCACCTACAAGTAATATGGCCAAGCATATGCATCCCGCTCATTTGTGCACAAGTGGGATGCGGAGGTGCAAGGCGGGAGAGGACGTGTGGGCGTGGGCCGATGCGGACGGTGGTGCGGACACGCAGCCGGACCGCATCTGTGTCGTCATCACAGCAACAGAAAGCCGGGTTGCGTGCATCTAGGGCTGCCAACTGTGATGCTAAACCACATATCCTTTCATTTCCGAACTTTGCCAAAGACAGAATAGTCAGGTCTACACGCTTGCTGTGGAGATGGGGGAGAGATGAGAGATGAGAGAAGCGAGAGAAGCGCAAGGAAGCGATGAGACTGTTCTATTTTTGGTCTTTTACGGATTTAATATTTTTAATATTTTTAATATTTTTAATGATTTAATTATTAATTATTAATTGATTTAAATGAATTAAATGAATTAATTTAATTAAAATAAAATATTTTAAAATATTATTACAAGAGTACTTGTAATACATTTCTATCAGCTATAATAACACCTATAGCCATAGCCATAGCCATAGCACTCGAAATGAAAACGTGCGGTGGTAGATCGGCCCGAATTTACAAGAAGAACATAGAAAGCTGCAAACACGGCTTCTCGCTTAATAGACTCATCCTCTTCGCTTCCACATCCTTCGGTTAGCCCTAGCTGGAGATCCTAATCGACTTACCCTACGCCAACCCTAGATCTAAGATCTCCACTATGATAAATGCAGAGGTGAGCATCGAACAAGTACGCAGTACTTGTACTCTTGAACATCAAGTAATCTCAAGTAATCTCAAGTACTCTCAAGTACACCTCAAGTACTTACTTGTACACCTCAAGTACCTTAGTTGAGTATTCTTCCGCTTACATAAACATTCTCGGTATCGTTGCTGCTGCCTCAGTACAGAACTCTACACTGCCCCTCAGTCCTTGTCGAAGAGGTATTTGCACTTTGTAGATTTGCTTGTCTTCCCTTGGAAGATTACACATGGTTGCTAAGAGGGGTGATAACTCGATAACTCGATAACTCGATAACACGATAACTCGATAACACGATAACACGATAACTCATGTTACACCAACATGCTACGAATGGCTACTATCACGATAGATTCAGCACGTTACAAGTACTCATACAAGTACTTGGTGGTCCGTAATCCGTAGTCTTCTCATCTCTCTCATTCCAATACAAACCTGCTTCCACACAGGGAAGGAATGCGTAGGGGGATATTAAATTCAATCGCCGTTAAACACCAACTCTAGGGCATATCGCTCGGACTGTCAGAGCATTGCCGATCGTGGACAATGGGCTACAGAGGGGTGTGTCGTCTCGCGTGTCTTGTGGGTCTTTAAGCGAAGTCTTGACAATGGTAGAGTTGCCGAAATGAACTAAAAGCAATTCCTGCTCGTTGAGAATCGTCTGATGAGAGGAGGGCACTATGACACTACTCGTACATACAGTAAGACACCTGGATATACAACACACCCCTCAGAATAGGGTCATGGTTTACAGTGCTTAGATTCAAGGTCAGGTGGTTATCACAAGGTGTCCAACAGTTCTGCGGTTACAAGGTGTTCATTTATACAAGTGTTTACTTATCTGCTTTGTCATAGGGTCAGACGTTACATAACGTGTATGTACAGATACAAGTACTTGCTCATCTTTTACGACAGAAGGAGTTCATGTACAAGTACAAGAACAAATGTTTACTTATCTGCTTTGTCATAGAGACAGACGTTACAGTATGTACATAAGGTGTTCATTTGTAGTATGATAGAAGTACTTACTCATCTTTTACAACATCAGGTTCATCAGAAGGAGTTCATTTACAGTACAGTAGAAGTACTTGCTCATCTGTTATGTCCTAGAGCAGATGGTTAGCATAGGTGTTCATTTACAGTATGTACAACCATCAAGTGTATTTGCTTAACTAATACAAGTAGAATGCCTTGAGTGTCAGACGTTGCATCATGATGTTCTTAGTGTATCGCCACACTCACTTCAGTATCGTGTATTCACTACAAATACACCATTCTTAGATCCCTTTCTCAAGCCAGAACTAAAGCTGAATAAGCATTTGGTAGCCCTTCACCTTTGTTCTTTTACAATACGATCAAGGGTCCATTACAGAATGCATTTGTTCACACCTCAAATCTTACATCAGCATTACCGTTACTTCTTCTTCTCAGCCTTCAACAAAGCATCCTGCTCGTCGACCTTGTTGGTCAACTTCTCCACCAGCTCCGTCAACGAGTCGAGCTTGTTAATCAGCGGCTTGAGCTCCCACCGCACACCTACCTGCTCGGTCTCCACCTGGTACGGATTGAGCACCTTGAGCGACTTGAGCCACTCCTTTTCGGACGAGTAGCCCTCGATCTTGAAGTCCGGCGTGTCTGCGAGCTCGTTGACCACCTGGGCTCTTGAGGCTATGGCGTCTTCGTCAGCATCATCATAGCCGTCAGCCAGATCCCACTGACAGTCGTCTTCGTTAGCGTCGTCAGGAGCATGTCGTAGACGGTTGTAGGCCACTCGTCGGGCCATCTTGGACTCATGAATACCAATGCCAATCAGCACGGGGAAGTAGATGACGTACATGATGCAGTCACAGACCGACTGGTAGGACTCCCGAGACAGAAACCACGACAGCGGGTTGACTATGACCTCGATGATGTTGAGCGGCGGCACAAAGACGTTCTCGTCGGGCGCCCGGATGAACCACAGCGTCTTTTTGGCCGTGAGAGCCAGAAACTCGTCGCTGCCGTTGTCGCACACGTGCTGGTACGCCGTGTTGAAGAGCGCAATCAGAATGTTGAGCAGCAGCGTGGAAATGACAAAGGTGCAGATGTAGTAGAGCACCATGGCGTAGGGCGGGGCAAAGTTCTCGAACGAGTCGAACACGGGACTCGCAAGCACGGTCTGAATGAGCACGTTGACGACCATGTTGATGGAGTCAGCTCGTCCGTCAGACAGATCCAGACCCAGGAAGGCCTGCAGGAAGCCCGCCAGGACGATGGCCAGCAGGACAAAGAAGACAATCGACTCTTTCATCAGCTCTTCGAGGACCACCAGCATGATGCCAAAGAACCGTTTGGTGTCGAGGAAAAGCAGCAAACGAGACCAAACAAACGGCGCACAGCAGGCCAGCAGACGGTACGAGGTGCGGTTGTTGGACACAAACGGAATAATGTCGATTTCACGTGATAGGGACCGACTAACGAGCTGGTTGACCAGCATCAGCGAGTCCTGTTTGCCTCCAAAGATTTTGATGAGAAACGACACGGTCACAATGAAGTACAGCGAGTTGTTGAACACGTTCCAGAAGGACAGGTACCGCATGCCCACGTGGAACAGCTTGGTGGCTTCGTCGAGAATGAACGACAGCGTCATGGTGTAGAACACCACCTCTCCGGTTCTCCATCTTCTCAGCGGTCGTTCTCCGCCGTCGTTGAGTGCCCACGTGTACGCCACCACGTACAGCAGCGACACTATGAGCTGCAGCAGGTTCTGGTACTCTGGTGTCTTGACTCTCTCGGGGTTGAAGTGGGTCCAGAACTTGGGGCAGTCCGTGTGGTTGTACAGAATGTACTCGTTGGGGTTTTCGCCGCTCTGGATGATCCAGCCGCGCCACATCCACTTGATGCATCGCTGGAAGCCGCTGCACGAGATGACAATGGTGGAGTGCTGGTCGATCGCCATTTCGAGGGCGTTGAACGGCGTCGACACGATTCCGTTCAGATTGATGGTGTACCGTTTGGCCAGCATGACGAGAAACAGGTACCGTTCGTCGTTGCAGCCGTCGATGATCTTGACCGCCAGTCTCTGTGCACATTCGGCTCGCTGGCCGTACAGCGTGGAATCGTACAGCTCATCGTCGGCCAGGTCGTTGTACCATCGGGTGACTGTCAGCAGCGCAAAAACGACACAGCCGCGGAATTTGCGCTTGGACTGCTCGGTGGTGCCGCCGCAGGCCTCGAAGCACTTGCGCACCAGCACGTTGGTCACAATCGGCGAGTCTGCGGCGTCCACGTACTTTTGTTCAATCGCCACAGGGACCGCACAGTCGACTATCGCCTTGAGCCGAATTGCGATTTTCAGCGTCTGCGACGCATTGGGCGGCTCCAAAATGATGGATCGGGACACCGGAAGCGACATGCGATTGTGGGAGGGTATGGAGGTGGATGAGAAAACCCCTGATTTGTGAAACACAAGACATTCTGAAGTCCTCGAGGGGTCGAGGTTTAAGAATGATAAAGTTGAAGGCTGTGTGGAGGAGGTGTGTCAAAACATGGATAAGCGGAGTATGGGAGGTGGTATGGACAAACTGCGAGTATGGGACGCGTCAGTTTCGTGTCGAGAGTTGATTTCAGCTTTAAAATCCTTGTTTCAAACCTCCAAGTACCCTATCTAAGACCCCTTATCTCTGTCCTATTCTCCACTAACTAAACTCAAGGCTGCATCGACCTGCACACCAGGTGCGTCTAAAGTGGAGACTATAAAATAGTTTTTTTTGTATTACTAATTTGGCGAACTATTAGCCGGTTGTGAAGGGTAAAGAAGAGAAGGAGTTTCGATGGGGGGTTATAGGCGGAATAAAAGGAGTATTTCATCAAATTCCTTGTTTATCTACAATATCAATGACCTCAAATCAGTCTTATTCAGGTTGTAAGGAGAATCGGTATTATTTGCTGGAAATTACAAAAAAAAGATCTCATTTAGTGATGGGGGTTGGTGTGGAGTTGCTCTCTGGGGATTGGCTGGCTTTCAAAGATGTTCTTTGATTTTCCGTCATTTTTTGGTGTTTTTGGAAATTAATCAAGTTAATAGAAAAAATCTACTTAATTGACTGAAAGAAAGAACTTCCATTTTCAGCCAATCTCGTTTAATAACCACCTAGACGACTACCAAGGTCCATGTTCAATTTTTGCAGTCAATGAAGAAGGTGGAGCTGGTTAACCGATGACTACACCTTCCTACACCTTCCTACAATGCTCTTTAGGTGTATACAAGAAATCTTTTCAATACAAGACATTTTTCAATACCCCCTCTTTCAATCTAATCAGATCAGATCTCACCTGATCATCAGAGATCTCCCGTACGAATACCCGTATTTGTTTCACATTTAGACCCCGGACAACAACAGGCACGTATAGACAGAGAGCTAAGAGCTGTCATCCGCATGGGGAAAGAATAGTGGGACTAGTTGGTGAGTGACAGCCTTGTTGATATTATGGGCGTGGAGAAGACGGACAAGACAAGCTGAAAGACAAGCTGAAAGAAAATCGTATACTCGAACGAGGGGAAGATGCACTGTAACGTATAGATGAAGTGGTTTGGTGTTCAAAGTGGATCCTCTTAGCACTGAAAAACCCGTTTTGGCAGCTTGAAGAAAGATGTGGACATTTCAGTCTTTGTATGACTTACTCTAGATGTTTCTCTAAGACTGTTTCTTTTGGTAGTACTGAACAGATGGTATTCTACAGTTTAACTAAGAGATCTAACAATGTCAGGATTTAACCATCTTTTAAATGCTCTCTTTATATAGACATTGTTGGAGAGTAAAATGGCGATACTGAGCCGGTTACTACGTGATTTGGAAGTGCTGCTTCTCTTATTGGCAACAAGTGGTACGGATTTATGGGCAGACTTGGAAGAGCTTGTTGGAAGCAGAAAAAGAATAGAATGACGACTGAAATGATACAGATGTACTAAGAGAGAGTCACCAACTGCTATCATCAACTCTCTGTGTTTTCTTATACACTTTGCTGACTTTCAACGACTCTATTCAGGGTCAAGTTGTTAGAGTAAGAAATAGATCACGAAACAGTATAAAGCAAAACGGTGGGGTTTATTCAAGTTCGTCAATGACATAAATGAGGGGCCAGAAATGGATGCAACAAGTCTTAGTGGTAGTTTCCCTACTCTAGGTCTTGGAAAACTACTTGATATGTGAAGCTAGGAGACTGAACATGTATAGCAAAAATGGAAGAAAAACCATGGAATTTTTACAGGGAGTTCAATATCTCCATATAGGTACAGTAACGATTCTTCTTGAGTTACTTTAGTGCCGACTTTTTAACACTGGGCGTTAGTAATCGCATGTTAGTAATCCTAGGCTACCTGAGTCGACATAACTTGGAGGAGGTGTAGGAGAGACATTGGACAACAATTGAGGAGATTGATTACTGTGAGCAGACACTACTCTTTGACTGCTTTTGTAAACTGAAGTGATCTATCTCGTCTACCTTGTACTAAGCCAGTATACTTCCTGTGTTAGGCTCTCTCAAGACCAATGGCATGATAACAAGTCAATGAGCATGATAGCCACATAAGCCTGAACTTCATCTGTGAAGCGTTTCAGCAGCTCTTTAAAATGGAAGCTCATATAGTCGTTTTTTCGCCTCCTAGAGAAGCCTCATCTGGTGCTAGTTGCCGTTACGGAGAAAGATATAATGAGACTGTACCAAAGACAGATGCGACTACAAAAGACATGTGTAACACAGTCAAGGAGATGGGAATTACCGTACGTACACCACACTCATCAAGACACTTCACATCTCCATCACACACCTGACTCAATCTCTCTTAAACTGCGATTTTGATGAGAATAAGACCCAGAAGCTCTGCTATTCTAGGACTTTCAGAAAAACAACCAGCAAATACTGTTAAATACTGTCAAGTCCTGGTTGATTGGAGTCCAAATACTCCCATGCTCTAGTATTACTTCATACTTATATCCTGTTTCTACCTCTCCTCATAATTCTTGTACCAACATTACTTAGATCTACTTAAGAAACCCCTCCCTGCTACTTGACAAACTACTCGCATCCCCAAGACCCAGTTGTACCACAATCACCACACCGCCCACCAAACAACAGCAACCCTGACTAACCCTCACTAACCCTAGCTAACCCTAGCCAACCTCCACCAGCTAGCCCCTCCCCCTCTTCCACCTTTCCCACATCTTAGCCATATATTTCCACCCACATCTTTTCCCCACGCTACTAGCAGCTCAAGTGACCCACAGCACGTGACGAGAGCCATGAGGCTGAGAAAATGAAATGAAAAAATGGCGTCTTTTTCTCAAAATAACAATCCCAAACTACATCACTCGTTTAAATTAAATTCTTCAAAGTACCCTTCCAAGTACTTGTACAGTACTTGTAATTACACACACACATAGCACACCTTATCATGCATAATCAAAACCTAAACTTGTCAACCCCACAAACGAGCTCCACCATGAACGTCCCTCCTGAGGTGCTAGAGATGATCCTGGCGGGCCAGGATGAACTCACTCTAGTCGCCTTGGCCCAGACCTGCCGCTACATGTACCAGGCCGTCGCTCCGAAGCTCTGGGGGGTCATGATGCCCTCTCTGAGCTACAACCACCGATTTGTGCTGTTTGAACGAGAAGCTCACAGCAAATTGGGCATGTTCCACACCCTCAAGGGCCCCAATAACTTCCGAGACAAGCTGAACCGACAGATGCGGTCACGTGACACGGCGACTCCGAACGCCTACGTGCGCCATCTCGTGCTCACGACCCCCAACTTTGACCAGAAGTTTCTCGACCGCGAAAAGTACCCCAACGTGGCCAATATCGAGCTGGTGGTCAAGGGCTGCGGCTCCATGGAGGTGGTGCGGTCCCTGCGGGTCATGGATCTGTACATGAAGGAAAACCCGGACGTCAACGTCGCCATTGACGCATGGTGCCACGTTCCCATGTCCATGGAACACATAGTCCAGAGAGTCTTCTCTTTGGACATTTACGAGTTCCCCGAGGAGCAGGTGAGCGACGATTTGCGACTCAAACAGCTCAGACTGACTAACAGCGACGCCACAAAGCCCTCGTTGCAGTATCTCAGCAGACTGCCCATGCTTGAGTTTCTCGAAGTGCCTGGCATTGCTGTGTCTCGCGTGTGGTTGGAAGACGATGAGAAGACACACGTGCCGCTGAACTTCCCCAATCTCACGCATCTTCGCATCAAGTGCGTCAGGGCCATTCCAGTGGCGTTCCTCAACTCCATTGTGGCTCCCAAAATGGCTACTCTTGAGTTGTACTACCACTTTACGCATACGACTTCCGGCACCAAAGAGGAGGCCAGGCTGATTTCTCAAATCGCCAAAGTCAACTCCGTGACTCATCTACGGCTGGCTGATATTTCTGAGCCCTCAGACCTCGCTATTGTTCGCCGGTATCCCTCTTGTCGGCAGATTACTATCGTTGGCAAGCCCAAGTGGCCCGTGGCATCGATTGCCTTCAATCTGATGCTCGAGTACCGGCTTGACCGGCTGCTTTGGGAGCGGGTGGAGGGCTCGGTGCTCCAGACTACCACGTTTGAGCCTCTCCGAGTGGACGAGAAGGTTGGAGTCAACGTGTAGCTGGAGCAGCGGGTAGTGTTTTGTTTGAGGAGGTGACAAAAGGGGAAAGGTCAAGCTACGGAGCAAGCGTGAACAGCTACAGTCCTCCGCTATCTCCGCTGTCAGCAGTGGCGTGACTATTCTGCGAGAATGGGAATGTTAATCACTGAATATGTTAATCAGTGGAGGAGTTGAAAGAGACAGGGGTGGGAGAAGGAGGTGACAAAAAGAAAGCAACCAACGACAGCCATGAGGAGGAACTTCTTCTGCAGCATTATTTCATGTTACGTTCAGTCTCATCACTGGGTGCTTTCACATGCTGGTTTTCGGCTCTTCTTTTTGTTTAGATCCTGCACCATTTCCCACCTCACTAAATGGAAGAGAAGTTTGGGCGAAAACGCTAAAGAACACCCTTGTCTAACAAGTTGCTCACTATTGTTTCCTCGGCAGTGAAACAGTTGCTCACTATGATTCTCGTCGGGGTCTTGTAACTATGCTTGCACAGCAGGGGTGCGGGAAGTGCGAGGTTGATCTTCCTTAGTCATGCAGTTGTAATGTCTTCTTTCGACCAGCTGTGATTCAACTACCGGTACAACTATGACTATTGTGAACCCATCTACAAGTATGGTAAAACTGTCTACCAAGGTACCTCCTATTCTTCACCCTACCACTGCCACCTCCAAAGTTCAATATCAGCCTCTCTCACATGCACCGCCACAACGGCTTTGCACTAGACATGCTTTCGTCTTGCCGTTCTACACGTGGCGATCGTTATTTATCGCCGTCTCCGCACTTTTTTGTGGCGTGGGGGTCAGCCACAGGCGGGTGTCGATGACTGAACAAGAGTGAACTTAACCTAATGGACGTATACGAACCAGCGTGGCTGATGTATGCCTGTAGCTAATGTATTGCGATAAAACGAGAATGAGTCATGTATTTGCCGCCAAGGGACACGTGTTCTAATGCTCGAAAAACGGTCACTTATCGTCGTTTTTTCGCCGTTTTTTATTGAAAAATTGACTCACCCAAAAACCCTCGGTTATCAGCGCCGTGCACTTTGCACTTTAGCACCTCACAAAAATGCACTCGGGGTGGAGAACCAAGACAAGGGGGGGAAACAAGTGAGCGAGTTTGAATGACTTTGTGTGGCTGGTGGATTTGTCGGTAACATCTCTTTGTCACGTGACTCACAAGTCTCTCACCCTTCTACCTACAAGTACCCCTACCACCGCCTCAACCACCGCTCAACTCTGTGTTTCAGCCCCATGTTATCTCTGGAGATGTGGCTCAGACTCAAAATTTTCGAATCAAACTTTTTGGGTGCGTCGTGTTAACGTTGGGAGTGATGGGTGGCTAGAGAATGCCACACGGGGTGGCGGAGGGGGAGGCAGCTGAAGAGGTGGATATTGCTGCTAGAGAGGTAAGAGTGGTACCAATCGATAGAGAAAATTTCAGCGATTCCAATGGTACTTTTCGTTTTCCATTTCAACCCCTCCAACACCTTCAAATACCACCCCTATCCCCTCCCCACAAGGTTCACACCCTCTCCTCCAGCGTGGTGGCTAACCCCCACTCGCCACAGCTCCGTTGCCCCCTTGGGCAAAACCCTAGTCCACTTCCGCCCCGATTGCGTCTAATTAGCAAAGTATTAAAGTGCAGCCACCGCCACAGTTTGGACCCCAACACAGACCTCCCTTGATGACCACCACACTACGACCTATGGCGGACCTGGAAATGGCACCTGCTCTCACCACATCGTCGCAAGAGACCCAGGGCAAGGGCTGCTCGCAATCGGCGTCCTCCCCCGATCCGGAACACCCCAAAGCCCGCCCGCACATGTCCTACCTCATGCTCCGAATCAAGTACTTTTCGCCGGCGTGGTTTGCGTCTGTCATGGGCGTCGGCGTGTCCGGAGGCATTCTGTACACGTATCCGTTCCACGCGCGGTGGCTGGAAATCCTCGGCGAGGTCATCTGGGCCATTTCGCTCGGCATGCTGTGCGTCTTCTCAGCCATGTTTTGCGCCCGGTTTGTGCTCTTCCCACGACAGTTCATGAAGATGCTCAAACACCCCGGCCAGTCGACCTTCATCGGATGCATCCCCATGGCCTTCTGCACCACCATCAACATGATCCACAACATCTGGGGCCAGAACGGCTGGCTGGCGTGCTACATTCTGTGGTGGTTCAACGTGGTCATGTCGCTGGCCACGTGTTGGGGCGTGGCAGTCTCCATGTTCTTCCTCCACAGACGCACGCCCCAGATGCTCAACGCCACCATGCTGCTGCCCATCGTGTCGGTCGTCGTTTGTGCCGCAACAGGCACGCTCTTCTGGGACAACATCCCGCACCATCTCCAGGGCCTCCAGCTCGTCGTCTGCATCATGCTGTGGGCCAACGGTCAGTGTCTGGCGTTTGCCTTTGTCACCGTCTACATCTGGCGCCTGCTGTCCATCGGCATGGTACCTCCAGCGCTTGTCATCTCCAACTTTCTGCCTGTTGGACCTCTGGGACAAGGCTCGTTTGGCATTCTGCTCATGTCCAGCGCGGCGCAAAAGTACCTGCTGCGCCAGTTCCCAAATGACGCTCTGGATGCCGAGGTGGTGGGCCAGCTGACCTCCCACGCCACTCGTGTGGTCTTCACCCAGTTCTACGAGTTTCTCGGCATCTTCATCGCGCTGTTTCTGCAGGGCTTTGCCTTCTTCTGGCTGTTTGTGGCCTTCTCCTGTTTGGCGTACACCCCTCCCAAGCAGTTTGCCATTGGCTGGTGGGGCCTGACGTTCCCGCTGGGCACGTTTGCCCTGGGAACCGCGCGAATGGGCCTCGAGCTGGATTCTCTTGCATTCAGAATCCTCTCCGCCATCTCCGGAGTCATGGTGTGCCTCTTCACGCTCATCTGTGCTCTCGGCTCCATTCGACACGGAATTATTGGTGATAAAATCTTCCTGGCTGCTCAGGACGAAACTGATCCTTTGGAGCAGTAATGACGAATTGTCAACTGATCGGACAGCCATTATGTAATAGACTAACGCATTATTTATTAATACATTCTGTAATTGTGAACAAATGTGAAAACGTATGAGAAGATGAAGCTGTACAAGATGGGCAGTACTACAAGTAGTAGTTAATAGTATCACAATCGTGTTTTTATGATACTTTTTGGTCTGTGTAGCGTATTAATTTGACGACCTGGACAAGTCGATTGTTGATAACATCACTCTATCTTCTTTTGTCTATAATGAATTACTGTTCTGTCTATGTGTATAAATATTAGTGTAATGCAAGGGTTTAGTCTTGACTGTCTCAAGGCCTCTGAGTGTCTTGAGTTCTCTCAGTGTCTTGAATCCTCTGATTGTCTCGTGTCTCAATGGTGTCTTATCCTGCTCTTGTCTTGAACCATGACTATCAGTCTCATTCTAATTCTTGGATCGGTTCTTCCACTGGAAATACAGGTACTGGACACCGACAAAGCAGTCGAGCGACGTCTGAATGACCGAGCACATGATGAACTGCGACGAAATCTCGGCCTTGCCAGACAAAAAGTACGCCAGTTTCGCCAGATCTCCTCCCAGCCACGAAACCAGCAGCGAGAGTCGGAATCCGTCGACACTCTGACGCTGGTGGTTCTTGATGATCTGCGGAAGAGGAAGAACGGCCTCGATCAGCAGTCCAATGGCTCCAATGGTGTCCACGTAGATAGGATAAGAGCCAAACAAGAACTGCAGAATGACGAGCCACACGGAGAACTTCACTAGGAAGGACCAGTACAGCTCGTCGTTGCTCCAGTTCCAGAAGTTGAACGGTCTGGCTGACGACGTGTTCAGATCGGGGTACAGACTTTTGCCTCTGGATTTGAAAGCAGAGGAAACAGACCGTGCAAACTGCTGTCTGTGTTCGACTCTGTATGTTTCCGGCGAAATGGCGTGCTTGACGCCCGCGTAGGCGGCCTTGAGGGGTCCGTAGAGTCCCAGAAACTCGAGAACCCGCTCGGTATCTGATCCCAGAGGGGTTGATTTTTCGGCCGCTGCAGTTTCAGCACTGGAGTTCATGTTTCCGAGCTCAATGTCTCGTTCGTCGGCCCGCGGTCGGTACTGCAGCGCGTACTTGAGCAGGAACAGGTGCATGATGATCATGACGATGGACTGGACCAGCAGGGAGAGCTCAAACGGTCTTCCGAACCAGAACATGACTCGCAGAATCGACGACACCAGCATGATGCCACAGACGTCGATGCTGAATCCCGCCGAGGATTTCTTGCGCCGGATCGCCACCAGCGTGTCTCCATACGACGTCACTGGAGACGTCACCAGAGTGAGACCCATGAAGTTGCTGATGGTGATGTAGGACAGCAGAAATGCGGGCCATCCCATTTCGTCGGTGGCTACCATAGCCGCCACGGCTCCGAGAGCGCCGACCGAGTCGCCGATTTTCTCGCCCAGGTGTTCTGCGGCTTCTGACATTGGTTTGAGAGTGAAGTTTTGGGTGTGAGTGTGTTTACTTTACGACGCTTACAACGTCGATCATGGTTGGAAATAACTCACGTCAAAGTTTCGAGATGCATGAGGAAGGTGAGACGATGAGAGAAATGCAAGTGATATTATTTGGTTGGTTTGGGGGTGGGGTGGTGGAGGGGTGTTTATATTTTTTCTTGTACTTGTCCCATATGTTGATGAGTGTTTTTCGATGTACAGTACCGGTACTCTATGCGTAGCTGAGAACGGGTAAATACTTAGGTTTACTTGGGATAGGGTGGGATAGTTGGCGTGGTAGTTAGAAGTGAGATTGTGTGTTACTCGTGTGAGAGATGAAGAAATGGTTTTCTTGAGGTAAGAAGTCGTATATCGTGTATTTGTAAACACACAGATACACTTATTTGGCTATTGCAGTCTTTTGAACCACTGAATACTGCCTAAAGAGAGTATCCCTTGAGTCTTGAGTCTTGAGTCTTGAGCCTTTGAGAAATGGAACTAGAATTGTAACAATGATTTTGAAAATGTCATTTTTCACGTTGGAATACTCCATATGTGGAAGTAGCTCTTCTCTTCGTCTATACACAGCTATTGATTGGTAGCTATGTATGATACTTCAGACCTTCTATACTGTCACAACCTCATCTAAAAGTGCCAATTTAGCCCTCTATGTTCTCTTCAAGTTCATTAATACAGCTCTTGATGACTACATACTGACACTCCCAGCAATCATCTATTACCCCTCCACTCAATAAATATATACAAGACTATCTGTCCTTCTCTGCTTTAGCCAGCTTTGCCCTTTCGGCAGCCTTTCTGCCTTCAAAAGAGTACAAACCGGCACCCACAAACAGCAGCACGGTTCCCAGAATGGTCAGATTCGACAGCGAGTTGCCAAACAGAACCACAGACAGCAACAGAGACACAAACTTGCGGACGTTGAGAACAATACCGACCGTCAGCGCTGAAGTGGCTCCACTGAGCTTGTTGACGCCTCTAATGCACAGATACTGAGTCGTGGCGTTCAACATGAGCCACATGAAGGCTCTGGAGACATGTAGATCGAGTCCTTCAGCTCCAAAATGGAATCTGGGGTGAGCTTCCCAAACACTCCAAAACTGACGAAGAATATCACTGGCCAGCGGGGCAAACAGAGGCAGAGACAGGAAATGGGTGTAGAACAGCGATTCTCGCCAATTGCCACCGTACTTGGAGTATGTGACTTCGGAGAAGAGACCCTGGAAGGACGACAGAATCGCAGCTACCAGAAGCAGCACAATTCCGAGAACAAACTGCGTAGTTGTTGCCTTTTGCTTGGAGTCCTTATTGGGAGCCTGGGAGAAGGTGGCCAGAACAACTCCAGCCGTCAGAATAGCCACAGACAGCACCTGTCCTCGGGTATACTTCTTGCCCTTGAGAACACCCAGCAGCATGGTGATCACTGTTCCTCCTGAGCGGAAAATGATATGAAGCGGCACAGAAATGTGCAGTTTCCACACGTAGTTGTTGATCACCGACACCAGGAAGAACAGCAGCACAGAAACCGCCCATCGCGAGTATGGAGCCTTGGAGGGCTTGAGAAAAAAGGGCTGTGAAAAATCGACAAAGTGGAAAAGCCCCTCGATCGACACAAACAGGAATTGAACAAACGTGATCAGAGACCCCGAATCGGGAATGTCCTTGACAATCGCCTCGAGAGTGAAGACGTTGGAACAACATCCACCAAAGATCAGGGTGGCTATGCCAAGCCATTCAGTCGCACTTATCGAAACGGCCGCCGAAACTACCGTCGCCGAGTCACGTGACTCCTTGGTGTCACTGCTACCCCGGTCCGTCACTTTCCCCGCGGCGCGACGTGTCACTTGGCTTCTTTGATCCATGGTTGAAACTGATGGAGTGCCACACACGTGCTGCATGTCAGAACGTAGATTATGTACGTCGGGTTAGGGTACGTCTTTGTTAGCGCCGTGGCTGGTGCAACGTGTCAGTCACGTGATGGAGATACAGGGGGGGTGATCCTGTCATTTGGGGAGGCCAAAATTACCCATCAACAGTTGTATCTAGTGTTTTGGTTGCGTTACTATGACTCCTTCAATTAAGGTGATTTTTCCTGACTTACTCTATTTATTTAGCGTTAATAGTGAAAATGGCTTATTAATAAGATGTAGCTACTGGTACTGTAATTGAGTCAGAAGTAATTAGTGATATGAAGAATTACTTGTGGATGGGAGATATTGATATTGGTGCCATTGTGCCATTGAATGGCATGTGGCAGTATCTGGAACATCCGGATATCTTCTTCATCAGCCAATGAGTAAATTTTATCGAATTTGAGTTGTTCTGTCTACTTTAGTTGAGGCTGTCAAGTACGGTGTTGATCAAATACTTAGAATAGTAAGCTGAATACTTGGGACAATACTCTGTTGAACCCAGTCAAGTACATTACTTCACGGAAAAAGTCAGCTAGGGGTTCATTTTCGGTGTTCCAGAAATAGCAGAGAGATAATAAGAATACCATTGGGTATATAGAGGTTCATTTTTCAACAAAGCACGAATAAAACCTAGCAGCAAACATATTGATTTTCCATCTTCTCGGCATTTATTCATTTTATGCTAAAGTAAACTTTGACGAGTATTACTTGGGACGAAGTATACAATTGTCCAAGTCTGCACTCAAGGCTATAAATGACGATTGAGTAAGTCTACGTTCGTGAGCTGTGAAAAAAAAAGATTGCAGCACCCAGGATTCTCGTATGGTCTCCCACTACAATACTAACTAGGCTCTCTGGTGCTTGACTATGGCTGATCGGACGGGAAGCCGTATTTTCACCAGGATATGGCCGCAACCGTTAAGGAAAAAGAGCACTGGACCGTTTTAACGGGCTAAATAAGTCACGTGACCGCGAAATTGATTGCGATTTTTGACGGTATTAGAGGGGTTACAGAATTGGTTCCAACACTTGATAGTACTAAATCAGGGGTGAAAATTGTGATAGTATCATTCACTTTGTCTCATCATGCTTGGAATATCTATTTATGGACTTCTGCTGATGGTGACATAGAAGTGGACCTTTAGTAGAGAAAATGTTACGGTATGAAAATGAATCGCTTTGGAGAGGATTTTTAGCGCTCTCTCATTCAAATGATATTGTTTTTCAGGTTATGTATATCTCTTTTTCAGCTCTTTCGGCTTGGTGGTCTTAAAGCTAACAAAAGTAGTTGGTTTGTCAAGTATCATACTGGCGGTATTTGTAAGTGCATAAAGTCCACCATGAAGCAAAGGTATAAAGGCGAAAAGTACAAGTACATTCTTGATACGTCAATGACACTATTCGAGGCCCTGTATCAGTCTCGGCAGCTTTGTATATAGTCTGTGAAACTTTTTATAGTCTCATGAGTGATACTTACAGGTGAAGCAGGTTGGTGACAATGAAGAGCTCTAAAAGATAGCCATTGCAGTTGAAACGAACATTGTAACATAACATTCATTGTGTTGCTCCACAATACAATCTACAATCTACTCATCTACAAGTACACTGCTAGTCATAATATATACATGCATTAATTTTAATTATTCAAGTCAAACTGCAGAGCGGTAGGACTGTTGAGTCTTCCGTTGGAGCTCAGACTCGTCGAAGAAGGCGACTCGGTGAGATGTCGCGTCATGCTGGAATTGAGCAGCTTCTCCTTCTCCAGCCGGGCCTCCAGCACCTTGATTCGATCGGCGTAAGATCGAGTCTCTGCATCCTTGCGCTCACGCAGAGACCGTAGAGCCTCTCTGAACGCGTCTCTCTGTCCCTCCACCGTTCGCAGCTTCTCACCCATGGGGCCTCGCGTGGAAGACTCCTCCAGAGTTCGGGATAACGAAATCTTGTCGGCCTTGAGCTCGTCAATCTGTTTCTGCAGCTCAATGGGCGAACCCACCATCTTGTGCACGGCCTCGAGGTCGCGCAACTCAGGCAGCTGCGAGTTCAGAGCCTGGATCTCGGTGGCCTGCTTCTCGCTCTTGTCATGAAGCTCCTGCAGCTCCTTGGACAGTCTCTCCACCTCCAGACGAGCAGACACCAGCTGCCGGCTCTTTTCGGCAAACTCGTTCTCGTTGTACAGACCCGAGTAGTCAGGGGTGCCTCGGAAATGGTTTTCCACCTGGTGACGCTTCTGACGCTCCAGAAGCAGCTGTTTCTCGAGCTCCACGAGCTTGGAGGACGACTGGGGAACAGCTGAAGGAGTGGAAGAAGCATCCGTGCCTCGCTTGCTGTGTAGACGACCCTCGAGAACGTACTCTCGATGCAGAGAGTCCGCCAGCTCGCCCGTGAGAATAGACAACTCCTTTCGAAGCTGCTCGACCTCCGCAGTGTCCTTGGCAACGGTGATGACCTCGTCCTTTCGAGGAGACGAAAAGTTTCGCACGGCTCGAGGAGAAGTGCCGTCTCGCTTGACAGAAGGAGGAGTCATGCTCACGTGATTGCTGGACCGAGGAGTCGAGTCCGGAGAAGACGACAGCTGACGGGACTTGGCAGCCCACGACGCCTTTTCTCGAGGAGCAGAGTCGGAGAAGTCCAGACCGGCCTTGGCGTCGGAAAAGTCGGCCGAAGGCTTGAGCTTGAGAGAGGGGTCTGCAGAGGCTTCAACGTCAGCCTCCTTCTCGTCCACAGCAGGAGCAGGAGCAACGGTGACCACAGGAACCGTCTCGGCCACCTCCTTGACCTCCTCAGGCACCTCTCGAGTCACAGGCTCAGCCACAGTCTCGGGAACAGCCACAGGAGTAGGAATGATAGGAGATGGAGCGGCCTTAACGGGCTGAGCGGACTCAGGTTCAACCTTCTTCACCTCCTTCTCCACCTGCTTCACAACAGGCTCAAACTTGTCCTCCACCTGCTTCTCCTCAACAAAAGGATCCTTCTCCTCGCTCAAGTCCAAAGACCGCATCTTATCAGTGGTAGAAGACACGGGACTTCGAGAACTGTAGAACTGAGGAGGCGAAACAGGAGAGGGCGTAGGAGAGTCGGAAAACGCGGGGTACTCGGGCCGGTAACGAGCCTGAGACTGAGGCACGTCCGAATCATAGGAATCACGAGACTCGGGCCGAGAAGACGCCTCGTCATGTGACTTATCACGTGATCCGGGACGCGAGCTGTCGCTTCCACCACCGCCAACCTTGCCACTGGCCACAGATCCAACCACCGCCTGCTTCTTCTCAACAACCACCTCGGGCTCCTTCTGCTCAGGAACGACAATGGGAAGAGTCGGCTGCTGCCGAGACATGTCGGGCGACCGCGATGAGTAAAACTTGGGCGACTCGATCGTGGCCGAGTGGTCACGTGACTCGTAGTGCTGGAACGGGTAGCTCGGCGAGGTCCCGGGGTTTCGGCTGGTGTGGCTGGACACCGAGCCATTGTCCCGTGAGAGCCCACCGTCACGTGTGAGCGATCCGTTGTCACGTGTGAGCGAGGTGGTTGCTCGTGCCAAGTCGCCGTCACGTGAGATGGAGCCGTGTTCTCGAGTCAACCCACTGTTGAGAGCGTCTCGTTCGTTTTTCACCACCGTCTCACTTCGGTCTGCGAGTCCTGCCTCGTGAAGATCGGGATTCTGCGATCGGACAGGCCCTTCAGGAAGAGGAGAACCGGCAGGAGGGATGGACTGAGGCGAAAACGCAGCTGTGGCGGCTTGTCGAGTAGATTCGGGTGAAAACTCGGGCTGATACAGCTCGGAATGGGCCTGAACAGGTGTAGAATTAGAATGAGCAGAGTGTTTGGAATGGGTGGGAGAAGTGGCTGCCTCAGCATACTCATCCTTACCACTGGCCTTGTATCCATCATGGTAGCCGTTTCCGGGAGCTCCGTACTCTTCCGACTGGTAGTTGTTGCCCTGGCCGGTGTAGGAGTCGTTCTGCGCCTCCTGGGCCTTCTCTCTCAGCTCAAACTCGTTGTTCTGGACCTCGTTGACGTCTGCGGGACCTCGGGCCAGCGCATCCTGAATCACGCTCTTGGGATCAAACGCAGAGTACTCCGCGGGCTCCTCGGCAGAAATGCCGTTGGGGAAAACGGTCGTTGTAGGAGTAGGAGTCTTGGACATGACGCCAGGCACGTTGAGAGACGCCTGGTCGATGTCTGGCAGCTGGGGGAGCGAAAAGCCGCCGTCGTCCTCGGGTTTCGGCAGATCGTCCGAGCTCTTCTTGGCGTACTGCGACTCGTACTTGTGTTTGAACGACTCGTCGGCCTCCTCTTCCTGCTCCTCGAACGAAATGTCCTCCTTGCTGTTGCCCAGAGCAGGCGATCCGCGCTTGACGGCGTTGGGATGCGAGCCAGAAGGGTAGGGAGCGGTGGACTTCTGAGGCGACGGTTTCACGTGAGGAGGCGACGACTCGGAGGTGTCCGGAGTGTCAGGGTTCGGGGAAGGTGCCGGAGACGGTTCCGACCGAGGACCCTGGGGACCGGGGCCGTGGTTAGGGCCAGGACCATTAGGACCAGGACCAGGGCCAGGGCCGTACTGACCGGGACCTCCAGGACCTCCAGGACCAGGACCGTAGGGCCCAGGGCCAAACCCGGGAGATGCGTGCATTCCTGGAGAACCATGCATTCCTGGAGAACCATGCATTCCTGGCGAGCCGTGGAAACCAGGGCCAGGAGATCCGTGGAACCCGGGACCAGGAGAGCCGTTTCTGGGCCCTCCGGGGTGGAAACCCGGTCCTCCAGGGCCAGGGCCAGGTCCATAGTATCCCTGACCCGGTCCAGGGCCAAAGAAACCATTTGGACCAGGGCCTCCGGGTCCTCCTCCTGGCGAAAGAGGCCCAAAGTTGGGCGGGGGACCTCCAGGACCTCCTCCTGGCGACAGTGGGCCAAAACCGCCCGGTCCAAAGCTGCCGTTGGACCGTCTGGGTCCTCCCATTGAGCCCATGGAGTGCATGGACAGTCCGGACATGGTTCTGCCTGCTCCGAAGCCTCCAGGGCCCGGTCCGAAGTTTTGTGCGGCCTGCATGGCTCCCGAGCCCAGCGACATGGCTCTTCCTCCTCCCAGGTTCTGTTTGCCGATAGGAGGGCCGTTAATGGGAGCTCCAGACGCCCGGTGGGGCATATAATAGTCTGATCCTGGAGGCACGGGTCCTGCGGGGCCGAGGTTGAACCGCTGGGGCCCAGATCGCTGCTTGGGGGGCGGCAGTTGTTGCAGATGCGAGCTCTGTTGAGGATACGAGCCAATGTCCTGGTAGGCCTGGGCATCCTGCTGCTGGAGCTTTTGGCGCTGGGCAGCCACCTGTTTGCGGTACGCCGAGCCCGCCAGGCCCTCCTGCGTCTGGCTGGGGTGTCTGAGCGTCGGGATGATCGGGTTTGTGTCACTTTGGTTGAGCACCATGGACAGGCCTGCCCCTCCGCCCTGGGAGCTCATGCTCATGGTCCGGCCCGATCCCGAGAGCTTCGAGCCGAGCTTCTCGAACGCCAGCTCCGGCATGGAGTCGATCGGGTGCGCATCGTTACCTGGGTAATGTTGCTGTTGGTGCTGGTCGTACTGGGCGTATTGCTGTGGATGTTGTTGTTGTTGCTGCTGGTCGTACTGGCCGTAAGGAGAGTGGCCAGGGCCGTAGCCGTGGCCCTCGTTGGGTCCAAAGTTGCCTGGGCCACTGTGTTCGACGCCTACGCCCAGACCAACGCCGTTTTGTGGCTGGTGAAGCGATGGAGAAGACGTGTTGTGTTGGGGCGCCTGAAAGGAGCTGACGGAGGCGTTGTGGGGGATCTGCGGGCCGTAGTCGTCCTCGTCGCCCAGGTACAGATCATTGTCGTCCTTGGCCTTGTCTTTTTTCTTCCAGAATCGCGACATGTGGGTGTGTGTGTGCTGGGCCAGGTTTCAGTCCAAGGTCGCGTCTTTTACCTGCACCAGTCTAGCTCGGAGGTTGACGTAAATAGTCTTCGGAGTTTAAAACGCTTATACAATCCCATTGTTGGAACAAGTCACAGTCACAAGTCACAAGTGCGAAGTACGAGTACTTGTAAGAGTTAGAGGCCTTAATGGATAAAACCAGAGATGGAAACATAGCTAGAAGCACTTACAAGGAGGTGTTTCCACCTGTCTTATATCATATCTGCTACAGTATTTACTGTACTTCCACCAACCCTCTGCACATGCAGAAACCCGAAACCAATGGGGCAGGGGTGTGAAACCGGTATTATAGACGGATGACAGGTGCAAGATAGACTGCCATCTGGCATTAGTCGAAACCGCCGGCTCTGACGTAGCCCATAATACGGCGCCAGTAGAGCGGTTTTGATTACCCAAGGGCTATTATAGCTGTCTCTAGCTCTCAACCAGCCTCTCACTGCATGCATACTAATGCGAGACAAGATTGTATGAGAGATAGTTAAATTGGTGTTGTCAAGACTACAAGTAGCAACAACAGATGTGTACAGTACAAGTACCCCATATTTGTACGATATTTGCCGTCTCTCCTCGTTACTAATCATAACCCCTCTATCCCCACATGACGATCGCTCTTTGTCTCAGACCGCTGTGCGTTCATTCTAAACACGCCGAATGCAGGCATATGCAGGTTTGGGAAAAAAGACGACGAAAAGAAGGCACGATGATGGCCCGTGAGTGGCTAGAGCGAGAGAGAGGCTACAAAGTGCGCATTTCTGGGCCGGCAAAAGCAACGACGTGGTCAACCTCGCAAACCCGCTGTCTTTGACGCATGCCAGGTACAAGACATAGCTTCCAGGCACGCGGCAAGGCACAGGCAGCAGGGGTCCAGAGGTTGTCCAACCTGGAACCAATTATAATTCACATGTTATTGCATACAATGGATGACAAGGAAGTGGGAGGTAGAGAAGCAGGTATGAGGTGTGTTTCAGAGTGTTCAACAAGATTTTTTCAAAGAAATCAATCAAGAGGTCGCTTCACCAGATACCGCTGACTAATACTGCCACCTATCCTTGCCTGAACCCTCTTCTTAACCCCTTCAGACTTTACTTCCCTGCCTTGGTGATCAGAGTTGGAATTTGAAGATCCGCGGACCGAGAGTTTATTCGCAGGTTAGAGATCGTTGTACTGTACAAGTAGTCGTGATAAGGCGATCATGTACTTCTAGGAGTTGATAAACGAGTGAGCTCTGTGTCTGTGAAGTACTCAGACCACTTTTTACCTTCTCACTTGTTTTCTTCTATGTTCTCATATAGCTACATGCCATCACTACTTGTAGCAAAGTTGGAATGAACCAGGGCAGAGAAAAAGAAAGGTGATTTTTCAGTCAAGAAACGGTTGGAATGGCGAAAAATGTCCGTCGGAAAAGCGGATCGGTGCTCTCCATAGCCAGCCTCTCTTCCCGTCGTATAGTGCATATCTCTCCACTACTTGTGGACACTAGCACCTCATTAGCCACGGCAATGTAGAGTTAGAATGGCATTTAGACTGAGAGATTCGCGTATTTCCAAAATGAGTTTCGCGATGGATTGTTGTGGGGGTGGTGATGGGGGTGGTAGTTGGGTTTATTTGGTGTTTCAGCGGTTGTAAATGGCTATAATGAGGTGTAGTTGTGAGACTACTTAGACCCATACCTCGTTCTCGTCTATCTCGCTCAAAAACATAGATATCAACATCTCAAGTTCAGTAAACCTCTCTAACCAGTCCAAAGGCTAGTTTGAAACGAGAGATAGGGTTGAGAATGAGCCGTTAGTCTGGCATATGGTCGGAATGTGCCTTGTGGGTGGTAAGTCGACTTTGTCATTTCTTGAGTGCTTCATCACTGACAATGTCGCTCATTGTGAGCTATTTACATCTTCAGACCATGTCTTGCTATAGTAGCTATAGTAACAGGCTGGAGAGTTGAAGCCAATGTTCATTCTGTAGAAACCGTCTAACCTCTTTGGGCTAAATGGCACCATGTCGTTGAGTAAATCAGGCTTTAGGATGATGATCGAAGATGGGAATGTTCAGGGTGTCTGATCGGAGATCTATTTAATCGCTTTTGCAAGCTTGAGCTTTTTGTAGATCATGGATCTGGCTGAAATGCCGTATCTTTTTCGCACAGAACAGAGAATAGACAGTAGAGCTCTTGTTTCCTTTTGAGTACTCTAGCAATCAGATTCGTCTCACTGTCAGCTGAGAATGAACAAGTTAACTCTCTGTCTCTTACTACAAGTTGACAAACATAACTCGATATGCCTTAAAGTCGATTTACTTAGTTGTAGTTAGACTGTCTACAGGTACACTGTCATGTACAAGTACTCGTAGTATAGACTGCTATAGAGTAGGTACAGTCATCAGTGGGTACCCTGTGACACAGTCAGGTGAAATCCCAACTGAAGAAATTGCTGAGTACTCTAACGAAGTCTTGCTAATGTTTGTTAGACTCGTCTTTGAACTTGTTTGTTCTACCAACCACATATCATAACATCTCATTTCTATACTCTTCCATTGAACTGAAGATAATCAATGACCTACGAGATCATAGTCTCCGTTCATTTTACCACACTGGGCCATTGTAGCCTCAAATGACTGCTTAGTAACAACACAGGACTGTCATTAACACACAACAGTCATTCGTCATCGTCCTCAGCCCTTCACGCTCATAGTGCTTCGCACTATTCGCTAATTCGCTAATTCGCCAAATCAATCTTTCCCACAATGTTATATCTCTGCGAGAAATAACTGTACCACTCCTCCAGAGTCTTGAGATCCTTCTCACTCAGATCCGCAATCAACTCCTGCCACGAAACCACCTTGCCAGCAGGAGCAAAGTCCTCCTCGTCCAGAGAACTCTTGCCCAGCGCCTTGGAGGCGTCTTTGCCGCAAAAAACATGGTAATTGGTGCCGGGACCGTACGCCTTGGAGTTTCGGGTCACGTCAAAAACATCGCCCTTGATTCCAACCCACAGCTGCTCCGACTTGATGCCGTCCTTGAGAGACAGCTCGGCGAGCGTGATGGGCGTGTCCTTGGGAGGATCCAGCTGAATGGGCTCTTTGGGTGCAAATCGCATGGTGGTTGAGAAGTTGTGAGATGCTTAGTCAGGAAGTTGTGACCTAAGACGTGATATTCTAAATGACAAAGTTAGCTGACTAAGCGCATGTGACGAATGTGGTCAGCCGAGTTTGATTGGGTGAGAGTGAGGGAGGAAAAGTACCTGACTTGGGGTATCACGTGACTTGAAATATCATGTGACTTGGGATATCTCGTGACTTGAAATATCTACGGTGGTTCAATATCCGTTGTGTTTATTTTTGTCTTCTGTTTCTCCCATTTAGTAGAAATGATCTCCAGTAGAATGAATACTATGGTCCATATCTCGATGAGGAAGAGACATGGAACAATTCTGTCAATTGTATTGGATTCCTGTCGCTTTTCTTATTGCAGCTGTAGTGTCCATTTTGGTAAACCCTTCTCTATATCAGTAATGAAAACAACAATTACAGCTTGTGAGAAGATGAGATGACAGATACCCTCACAAGAATTGCTACAAGAACAGTATTATCACCAGAACTACACCATTCAATTCTTCTTCTTTTTTTAATCATTTCTGTGGCTTTCTTAGTTATATTACTTCTTTCAAGCTCTTCTTTCAAACCATTTATGCAGAAATATTCAAGTATACAAAATAAATCACAGAAAACGCTACAAACATGCTACAATTTCAGAAACTGGACTGTTCTAACCGTCTCCCTTTGTTAATTCTACACATCAACTCCATTGTGCTACATCTCTTTTGTATCGCTTACAAAAGTCTTCCTTTTTGGATGGAAGCTGAAGTTTCCAAGGATTTGATAATTCACCTGTATTATATGAAATAGAACAGTTGACTCTTCTCAAATCTAATAAGACCATTTCTCAGTCACTTCCAAGTCATACTACCGGTACAAGAGTTCGACACTGTTCTAAAGATATGCCGTCTGAGAGTATCGTTGTGAAAGTTTTTTTTTTATAATCACATAATACAGTACATTAACTTTATAGATATTGAGAGACCTATCGGTATTTACCATTGACTATTAACTATACACTCAACAAAACGTGGTTAAAGTTGGGCTGAATTTCTTCAGGTACTTCCCAGTTCTTCAACCTTTCTAATAGTAACATAGATCACCTCATACTCAAGATATCGAACTGAAAAGTATACCAAAATACTCCCCTGGAACAGCTCTACACCCTGAGATACTTCCCATCCCAATACCTCTCTTTCCCTCTCCCAGCCCAACTTTCGGAGTTAATCACCTGACTCCAAAACCAAGCTTTTTGCTTAGCTACCGAGTCTTAGCCGAGCGTCACGTGACCGCTCCTAGCCAATCAAATCACCCAAAGTTAGGCACGAACTGAGTTACATTGAACGCAACGGCTTTTTATACGGAGTCCGACGAGATAATCCGGTTGCTGTGGTTACCGGAGGGGCGGAAAAACGAGGAAAATGAGGGGAAATTGGGGTTCTTAGTCATTGTATTACGTAATCAGTAATATTCATGTACGCACAACTTTGTAATTTCTATACCCTTCCGTCTGACCCCCACGTTGCTGTAACGTCGCACAGCGTATAGATATGCATGTCGTAGTCGCTAAAATGTGTGGATCAGGTGGCGAATTTTGTTTTTCGGTTTTGTGGACGAAGATATATAGCTGGGAACGGCTGGCGGGGTTTATTTTCGGTTTTGTGGAGGTCATTGGGGGCTAATTGAGGGGATAGAGATGTTCTAATTGTCTCATTAAGGTAGGTATAGATTTAAGAAAAAGTTGGATATATTCATTGCTACAAAGTGGGGGTATTTAGAGTTTTGAGTAGGTATGAGGGAGATGAGGATAGGATATGAGGGTGTTGTAGTAGTCCAATTGGGACGATTATTGTATGGTTTGATTCAGCTCAATCTCGCGAGTTGATTCCCGTTTTTCCCTTCTCTTTATCTCCATTGCTTCTGTTACAGTATCTTTCCTCTCATACAAACTAACTCTACCCCCACACTAGACCTCGACGCTAATCGAGAGTATATATAGCCCTGTGGGGCTCGCCAATGACAATGTTTTTCGCCCGTCTGACCCGCGCATTCACACCCTTGACGTCTGTTTCTCCGAGTTTCCACCACTCTCTGAAACCTGCACGTGCATACCGTTTGTCTGTTACTAGTAGTTTCGCTACCCCACGACTCTTCTCTTCCTCTTCTACACTTTTCAACACCGCGAAAATGGCTGCCACCGACCCCAAAAAGTACCTGTTCAACCACACCATGCTGCGGATCAAGGATCCCAAGGTCTCCATCCCTTTCTACGAGAAGCACTTTGGCATGAAGGTGCTTGGCCACTACAAGTTTGAGCAGTACAAGTTCGACATCTACTACCTGGCCTACGACCATCCCGAGTCGCCCTACTACGGCAAGCCCGTGTGGGACCGACAGGGCGTTCTGGAGCTCACCCACAACTACGGCACCGAGAACGACCCCAACTACAAGCTCAACAACGGCAACGTGGAGCCCCACCGGGGCTTTGGACACATTTGCTTCTCGGTCGACAACATTGAGAAGGTGTCTGCTGATCTCGAGGCTGGCGGCGTCAAGTTCCAGAAGAAGCTGACCGACGGCCGACAGAAGGACATTGCCTTTGCCCTGGACCCCGACGGATACTGGATCGAGCTGATCACCAACCACGAGGCCAAGCTGGTGGCCAACGAAACCAACCCCTCGTCGTACCGGTTCAACCACACCATGCTGCGGGTCAAGGACCCCAAGAAGTCCATCGAGTTCTACACCGAGAAGCTGGGCATGCGGCTGTTCCGAACCTCCAAGCACGAGTCCGCCAAGTTCACCCTCTACTTCCTGTCGTACGACAAGGACTTCCAGGAGAACGACGCCTCTCGAGCCGGCGACCGGGAGGGACTCCTGGAGCTCACCCACAACTGGGGCACCGAGGACGAGGCCGACTTCGCCTACCACAACGGAAACGCCGAGCCCCAGGGCTTTGGACATCTGGCTATCACTGTTGACGACATTGAAGCTGCCTGCGAGCGATTCAACGAGATTGGCGTCAAGTTCAAGAAGCAGCTCGACGAGGGCGGCATGAAGTACATTGCCTTCATTCTCGATCCCGATGGATACTGGATCGAGGTCATTCCTCCCTACAACCTGCCTCTGGAGAACCACGCTAAGATCTAACCGTGGTCAACGAGAAGAAGGGGATGCATGCCATAGGCGATATAACATAATGATGATGTATAGTATGAGTACTGTACGAGTACAGTATGTACGAGTACAAGGTACCGGTAGGCTAGAATGTACGTAGGTCTAGAAATGGAAGTTAGGCTAGAGAGATACCTGTAGTTTTAAAGGTACCGCGAAAGAACAGTTGAATCGTTGTCATAAGGGAAGTTGACAAAATAGATCCGTATAGGGGTTCTTCCTTAGTAACCTGGACAATGGTATGTAGAGAGAGCTACAAGTAGAATCACATGAGAGTACTGTGTTAGCAGACACTCCCCAACTACTTGTAATTACTATACAGTGAGATTGTTATCTAAGGTGCTGTATATGTATAAGTGCCTTTTACAAATTTCTATAAAGCGATAATATGGAACTACTTGTAGGCCACAATAATTGTCAATAGACGGCTTATAGTACAAGTAAGGCTACTGTCAATATATATTTAGCCCTTAGTGTCAAGCAATCTCTCAAAATGAGTGTTGGGGTGGTGTCAAAAACAAAATTTGTCTTCCTGTTTTTCCAGTTAAGACGTTTTGTTGGATTTTGTTAAAGAAACAGTTGTGCTGGGGGTACCTATTTTGGGGTTCCCGAGGTGGTGCCGGTTGCAGGAATGTGTCATCTGATATAACGTGTATAAGTTACCAAGTATTATGTGATCATTTCAACTTTGTGCCATACAATATTCCGAACTAGAGACAAGTCCGTCCTCTCCCCTCAACTACATTTTGTTAAGCTTATACTTAGCCCCGGTTAGACACGTAAAATAAGACAGCGTAAGATTAAGCTGACAAGGAGTGTCAGTTCTACAAGTTCAGAAGATACGCAAGGTCACCGGTTTGGTAGCCTTGGGTCTTCTGAAACGTCTCTTCCTCAAGGCATGTTGTACCATGATGGAGAAATCTTCAGTCAGGGTTAGTCAGGGTTAGTTACGTCACTTACCGGCTAAATACCAAGAGAGAACTTGTCCAGACCCCTATTGTGCAAAACTGCAAGTCACTCTCGTGAACGTCTTCCTCAGTATGGAGTCATCTACGACTATAGGGCCTTAGTCATTGCGGTTGTGGATTTGGAGAAACAGAAGCTCAAGTGTTTCCAGGAGGGTATGTCAATAGTTGCGTTCAAAAATGCCCTCATCTGCGAACCGGGTCTGGAAGTACACTCTCGAGTATGGCAAAGAGTTGCCAGAAACATTCAAAAAGTGCATCTCCAAGTCTACTGTCTACACCTCTCTATAGTACAATAATTTAATGTTAGCTATATGCAATCTCCTCTCCACTGTGCTGTCTAGGTCAGCTTCTTTCTCTTCTTCCACAGACCGGAGAACTTTTCGTAGTTGATCTTCTTGGAGGGAGCCCGTTGCTGCACCATCTGCTTGGTGCTCTCGGCCGCATCCTTGGGAGGCGCAGGCTTGTCTCCCTCCTTCTGCTTCTGTCGCTTTCGCTTCTTGGGCTCCTTGTACACTCCGGCAGCCTTGTCCGCTTCGATCTTCAGCAGCTTGGTTTCCTGTTCCTGCAGGTACTCCATGTTCACGGTGGTCCACACGGCCTCCTTGATGTTGCGCTCCTCGTCGTTGAGCAGAATGGAGTCGATTTCGGGATCGTCATCCAGATCAGATAACGACTCGACCACTGGAGCTCGGGGTTCTCCTTCTGCTCCTTCAGCAGCTGCCTGGTCCTCCAACATTTGCTCATGGGGCGTCTTCATGGCCAGCAGAGCTTCTGTGGCAGCATTGTTGGCCTCCTCGTTGAGCATTCGGCGTCTCTCACGCTCGTATTCAATGATATACTGCGCTCTGTTCTGGACCGATCTCTCTGCCACTTCCTGGGGCGTGTCTTCCAGAAACAGCGCCTCCTTGGCCTGTTCCTCGCGGTTCTCGTTCTTGGCCACCATTTGCGCCATCATTTCCTCCATCTCCGCGTCAATCTCGTCCTCCACCTTTTCCTCAATACCTTCCTGTTCCCGCTTTCGGTGCTTCTGGTACGATGGCGGGTCGGACTGCGACTCGATGTTGGTCATCCGGAACACGGAGATGGTCTGGCGGCCGGCCTCGGTGTGTCGAAACTCGTCCAGACGTCTCTGCAGCGTTTCTTCAGCCACCTTGGCGTAGTATGCAATCTGGGTCTTGGAACGCCGCTGGTTGTTCATTCTGGCGGCCAACATAAGCGCTGCAGCGGCAATACCGGCCGGACGACGACCCTCAACCAGGTAGTCGCGTCCCATTCGCTGAACGAGACGAAGGGCGTCTTGTCGCACGTTTTTGATGCTTTCTCCAAAATCGAGTTTTGCCGCAAACCGTTGGATATAAATGCTGGGGTCAATCAAGGGCAGGTTCTTGATGTCCAGGACCTTGAGCAGCTGCAGATAGGTCGTGCCAATCGCAAACACGTTGCAGAAGAGCTTGTCGGCAAAATCAATCAGCATTTCGGGCCGCTGTTCTCGCCGACAGGCAATGTACAGACACGCGGAAACCACGTACTGCGATCTCCGGCCCTTGACAAAGTTTTTCGTCACCGCCAACACAAAAAACCGATGGGCCTTCTCAATGATATGCTGGGGGATTTCGAGCACGCCAGCCAGGGCCGAAATTCGGTTCTTGCCCTTCTGCAACGTCAGCTCACGTGACTCGCCGTGGTACCGGTTCGTTCGCACGCCGGCCTGGTCGGCTCCCACAAACGAACCGTGCACCACAGCCGCTCCGGAAGACGACTCTCCAAAGGTCACCTCCGACACGATGGGCGCGTCGTCCACAACAACACCACAGTTGGCGCACGAGGAGTCGTTTCCGTCTCGCTTGATCGAGGTCGATCCACACTCAGGACACTTCATGGTTTGGTCTTAGTCTGTAGCAGATGGAGAAGGAGTTCTCAGGACGTGACGAGAAAATCAAGTGATGGTAGGTGATGTATGCGGGTGGATTTTTTGTATGCATCAAAAGTTTATCCAGGGGGAGAGGTTTGTGGAGCGTATTAGGAAAGTCGTAGGGGGGAGGTAGAAATGGCAATATTTGCTTGGAATTTCAAGCGGATTTGAAAACTCTCGGGTTTGTTATCATTTTATTCAGTTTTTGTTGTTTTTTTGTTGTTGTTTTTTTGCCCTACATCTACGCCACTCCCAAGAATGTTTTGAGTTGCAGGAGAAAAAGACGCCATAAAAGTCTCCCTCCAGGAATCGAACTCACAGTCACGTATTTTTTGGATACCGGAAAAACTAACACATGGGGGTCAACTTGCATATATTCCTTGCACATACCGACGGCGTACAGCGTGAGTCTGTGGATGTGTCATTTTCAGCCCGAGCAGTCGAATTTCGACAATTGTAGCCGGATATCACGTTTTTCGATATCCATATCATCACATGGGAATCAATACCTTAAAATTCACTTTAAGCTTTTCTTGAGTCACCCACTGAGACTCTTTCATGCCCCAACTGGAGTCCTTCAAACGGCCCATAAGTAGCCCCGAAAAGCCCCGTTTTTCCACACAACATTCCGCCCCCCAATATGTCGCTCTGTGTCAAATCTCCTCCCGCCAGCGTTACCCCGCCCAGACTTACGTCGGCTTCTCTTGCACCTGTCGGGCATAACCGTAATATTGGGGGTGCATTTTTTGTAGGCTTTACATGAGGCCCGGTGTTGAAAGTGCCGTCGAATGTTGTGTTGACCTGGCAACGGTTGATTTACCCGGTCCCCCTGCTGTTGGATTCAGTTACAGGGTCTAGCTGGAATTTCAGCTATTTTCCGGGCTACTTTTCAACGATTTTTAGCCCGTGTCAAGATCCCGAATTTTTCCTTCCCTACGAAAAAGTCAAGGTTGAAGGTTGAAATACAGACGAGAGAGAACTCCGCAAGTGGCTCAATTGACGCGGGAAATGAACAGTTCGAGTTTGCAAAATGTCTGCAGAATCCACACGCCCCGCCGGCCGCTTTAATTCGCTGTATCCACGACAACGGCCGAAAACAGGCCGATACACCACGCCCTTCTCTAACTTTGGACCTGCCTCGGTTGGGGGACGTTTTGCATAAGATGAAATGCACGGCGGCCAAGAATCGGCGTGTATTGTAGTGCCATGGTACGGGCGAGGGTGTTGGGGTGAGGTGGGGGGTGGCAATTGGTTACGAGTATGTCTCCCGCTACACTGGTCATGTCACGGGTGTCGTATATTATATATAGGTGCGGTTGTCCTGTGGTTTCCTCCTTCTTTTTCTTCACACGCTTTTCCTCTCACTATAGCTACCCCTCAGTGGACTAGGGTTGACGACATGCTCGGCTTCTCCTCCTACATTGGACGCAGACAAGGTTTGCAAAATAAGCGTTGGGAGAAAGGCCCTCTACAACACAGTTAGGCACCTCTCTACAAGCGGCCACAGTGGTAAACAGCATGTGTGCGGTCCTGTATAATCTCGCACACCCAACGTAAAAAGGGTAAAGGTAAAGTTTCCAACCTTGGGACATCCACCCTTTTTGTGCCTCTAAAGAAGAAGACACAAGTCACAACTCTGGCTCACGGACCTCACACCTTCTTACCCACAACCACACACAAGAACACAAGATGTACTCCGCCATCCGAGCCACCCGTATGGGTGTCAGGTGAGTATGAGCACGGGCGAATTGACGAGACACACACACACAAACACAGCGTGCAATTGAGCCCGCAAAAACAACCGACACACAACATTGGTAACCCACAACCACAGACGACACAAACACAGACGAGCCGCAAAAACGCTGCGGGAGGGCGAAATGCGGGCCGGAGATTGCTCCCCACGTGTAATTGAGCGCGCAAAGGTGGTCTTCGCCGCTGCTGGGCGCCCCTACGGCCCTGATCTCCCCCGTGTCGTTGCCCTTTTCCACGGCCCTTTTTTTTACTCATGCGCTGTTAATTCCGGAATTTGACGTAACTTTGAGTGGTCGGAAAATCACGGACACTACTGCACGCGTGGGAATGGGGGCCCGGGGATCCCACGACACGGGGCGTGTCACGATGACAGCTCAACGAGTCGGCCATTGTGCTGGACCACACCCTCCCCAGCAGTGTGCCGTCTGCAGGTAAATTAACCGAGGCTGCATGTGGATGGTGATATTCCGGAATAATCCGGTGTGTGCATGACCCAGCAGACGGCAGCAGTTGCCAGTGTGCGACGCCCAAGGTGTTCAATTGGCCGCTGCGAATTGATTGCCATTTTCGACAAATGATGTCGTTGTTTTTTCCCTCCTCTGGCGCTGTTTATTGTGTGATTGCCTACGTACCATGTCTCTTCCCTACCTCTTCCCTACTAACACAGATCCTTCTCCACTTCTGCCCCCAAGCGAAGCTACGCTGACACCATCAACAACCTGAAGATCAACTCCAACACCAAGGTGCTGTTCCAGGGTTTCACCGGAAAGCAGGGTACCTTCCACGCCCAGCAGGCCATTGACTACGGCACCAAGGTCATTGGAGGAACCAACCCCAAGAAGGCCGGCCAGACCCACCTCGGTCTCCCCATCTTCGGCACCGTCGCCGAGGCCATGAAGGACACCGGCTGCGACGCCTCCGCCATCTTCGTCCCCCCTCCTCTTGCCGCCGCCTCTATCGAGGAGGCCATTGAGGCCGAGCTGCCCCTTGTTGTGTGTATCACCGAGGGTATCCCCCAGCACGATATGATCCGAGTGGTTGACATGCTCAAGACCCAGTCCAAGACCCGACTTGTCGGCCCCAACTGCCCCGGTATCATTGCCCCCGGCCAGTGCAAGATTGGTATCATGCCCTCTTCCATCCACAAGCGGGGCCGAATCGGTGTTGTGTCCCGATCCGGAACCCTGACCTACGAGGCCGTCAACCAGACCACCCAGGTCGGTCTCGGTCAGTCCCTCGTTGTCGGTATCGGAGGTGACCCCTTTGCCGGTACCAACTTCATCGACTGCCTCAAGGTCTTCCTCGAGGACGAGAACACCGACGGTATCATCATGATCGGAGAGATCGGAGGTACCGCCGAGGAGGAGGCCGCTGACTTCCTCAAGCAGTACAACCAGACCCGAGAGGTCCCCAAGCCCGTCTGCTCCTTCATTGCCGGTGTGTCTGCTCCCCCCGGCCGACGAATGGGCCACGCCGGAGCCATCATCTCCGGTGGCAAGGGTGGTGCCGGCTCCAAGATCTCCGCTCTGGAGGCTGCCGGTGTTGCCGTCGAGCCCTCTCCCGCTCGACTCGGTAAGACCCTGTACGACGAGTTTGTCAAGCGAGACCTGCTCTAGACTGTTAGTTAATTGATAGATGTTTTGATAAGAGGGGTTGGTGTAGTGATTACGAGTGAACTGGGGTACAAGTAGGAGGTGTTACGAGCCTTGTAGATTTGTGGTACGCGTGGTGTCAGCTCATTACCAACAGTTCAGACCTAGAAGCGTGTGTTTGGAATAAGTGTTCTGGATGACTTGAGCTGTAACTACTGTACACTAATTATAGTCCCTTCAGAACTGTCGGGTAATGTGAATTGCTTGTTTGAGCCGTTATAGTGTGGTACCTGCTTCTGTAAGCGAGATTAATGTGAGACAGTTGTAGTTTGAGAGTGCTTCTTCGATCTGAGCACTAGATGAAGGTGAGAGATGGAATGTTTCATGATTGGAGAAAGAGGTGTACCTTGACTTGGAGGTCCACAAAACATTGGCAAGCTGTGTATTCAAGTAAATATTCTGACCTGGTACATATATACATCAGAGGCTCTGTTTCCACAATGCAGTTTCAATTCGACTTAAAGAAGGGTACAGAGAGATGATCATCTGTCGTTGTAATATGTCAGTAGAGTCATCATCATGTTTCTCGTATCAAGTTCTCTGGCTCCCTTAGTGTGTCTTTGTGCAGTACTGGAATGCTAGTGTCTCTGCTTTACTTAAGACTGTGGTAATAGTTAAGAAATTAGTAAAGACAGAGTCAAGTATTACAAGCCAATGGAACAACTTTGATCCACAGTGAAAGCAGCCTGGTTTCATATGACTAATCACCCTTTTACTTCCTACTAGAGGCTGGCCTTGAGTTACGAATCTATGAGTGCATCAGATCTTGTCTCTATTGCTCTGGATGACTTAGATAGCAATAGACATGTGATAGTGATTTGGATGATTAGAAGCTGGCTCAGGCTGATAGTTACAATAACTCTTGGCGTTCCATGGTGTTTAATAATTTTATTCCGATTTCCTCCGATTTTCCGCGAATTATTTCGATTATTATTGGCACATCGCGTTAAATTTAAGCTCTGGGGTATAGAAGGTGTATATAGTGATTTATCTGATTCAATTAAAATGATAAAATGAAGAGAATAATAACTACAGTTACATCTCCTCCAATATCTCTTGTTTATAAATTTTCCCTATTTTCTAACACCAAAACTGCACCTTCCACAGCACTTTCAACAAAACCACTCCCTATAGCACAAACTCTGTTGATATGAGAGAACCACTTTAGTATCTCGATGAAGGCGGTTGGAGACTCGCTTCTGACCCCAGAGCCTCCACCAGATGAGTCTCGCCAGCCTGCATCCAATGGTACCATTTTTGAGACATTATCTCGATTTTAGCCGATTTTAGAGGGTTTTTCCGGTACCACTGGTAATACCAACTGCAGAACTGCAGTGGAAAACAAATACTTTACCAACTACAAGTACGAGTACTCGTACAATTACACATCCTCACCTGTAACACAAACCCTTATATTTCTTTACATATTTCAGTCTCTCAATCGTTGCTATAACGCTCTTCTCCACAGCAATGTTTTATTTGTACATGTGAGGTGCACGTTGGAGCGGTATATTTAGTGGTGCCATCTGCAAGGCAGCTTTGATAGGGATATATATGACTTGAGCATATCACCACTTGACACAGCACTATAAAGTGGGCAAAAAAGTAGGAAGCGACTTGATTTTACCGTCAATCGATAGCAACACGTCATCCTCCACAAACCCAACTATCTCTCAACACTCCCCCATGGTCCCCAACACTACTGACGGTCATCTAACCGTGCTGGTTCATGATCTGCTGAACATCACCGATGAGCACACTGGCAGCTCCAATTTGTCCACAAACCAGGCCAGAGCTGCGGCAGCCGGTCACATTCTGTGTGAGAAGTCGCGGCATTCGCGTGAGGAGCTCAACGAGTTTGTGATGAACATCCGAGGCCTGTCGAACCGACTGAGCAACCTCAAGCTGAAACCGCAGCTCCGACAGGTGATGATTGTGGCGAAATTGCAGGATAAGGACATCATTGCCAAGACCCGCGACTTTGCGTCCCTGCTCATGAAACGCGGCATTTCTGTCTACGTTCAGAAGGAACTGGCGGCCCATCCGCTGTTCAATCTCAATGGTCTGGAAGACGAGGCCAAGACTCCCGAGACGCAATTCCACACGTGGTCTGAGGTCGCTCTGCCGGACCCCAACAAACTGGATCTTGTCGTGACTCTGGGAGGCGACGGCACGGTGCTGTTTGTGTCCTGGCTGTTCCAGCAGATTGTGCCTCCTGTAGTCTCTTTTGGGCTGGGATCGCTGGGATTTCTGACGGAGTACGAGTGGGACAGACGAGAAGAGACCATCGACTCGATCGACAAGAACGGCATCTACCTGTCGCTCCGAATGCGGTTCGAATGCCGAGTCATCAGAGCCGTCAAGGACGACGGAGAAGACTGGATGGTGCGAGACCTGGACGAGGAAATCCGGTCCATGGTCACCTCCCACAACTCCACAGACAACCTCGACGAGTACTCGTACGATAAACATTACGTGGACGCCACCCATTCGATTCTCAACGATCTGGTGGTCGACCGAGGTACCAACTCCACCATGACCACTACAGAGCTGTATACTGATTTCGATCACCTGACCACCGTTCAGGCTGATGGACTCGTGATTGCCACGCCCTCTGGCTCTACGGCTTACTCTCTGTCTGCCGGTGGATCTCTGGTTCACCCCGATATCCCTGGTATTCTCATTTCGCCCATTTGTCCCCACACTCTGTCGTTTAGACCGGTAGTGGTGCCTGACAACACGACGATTCGAATCGGAGTGCCGTACGACGCCCGTGCGTCGGCCTACTGTTCGTTTGACGGACGGTCGAGAGTGGAGCTGACTCCTGGAGATTTTATTACTGTGACAGCTTCCAGGTTCCCCTTCCCCAAGGTCCAGAGTGAAGCGGGTTCGGAGTGGTACTCGGGATTGAGTAATACCTTGAACTGGAACCAGAGAAAGAGACAGAAGCGGTTTACCAACATATAATCTCTGAAATCTCTGAGCGAAGCGAAGAGATTGAGTCAGGTTGGTCAGTATGACTTGATTGAGTCAGCTGGTTTGAGTCAGCTAATGAGCCACCTCGATCTGAGTGAGCCAGCTGAGCCCTTGATGAATCAGCTTGAGTAAGGCTATAGAGGAAAGATGCTAGAAGCTTGGAACATAGAGTGATTACAGGAGTCCTGAATAGCAGAATTGCTGCTGTCGTTGAATGAGATAACGCAAGTAAATGGTGAATGGACGTACAATGTACAGAGAAGTGGACTGTGATTTGGTGGCACCAATAAATGTTAAGTGCAACTTGCCCATAGCTCTATATGGAGTAATGTTGATATGTGACTCTGTTGGTAAGTATTAGTGTTCAATCTCGCTTGCCCATAAGTTTCAAACGAGATGGTTCTTCCAGTACAAGTAGTAATAGCACTCTCAAAATACACTGTAATCGTCTAGCCTTCTAGAAGCATACTTTCAGACTGTTAGACGTGCTAATAATGTATAGAACGATACAGCCTTCTTAGTCTTGTCTTAGCATGGACTAATTAGGTGGCTACTCGTATAACTTACCGAGACTACAAACTGTCCAAGAACTGTTGAATCAGAGGCACTGTATGGATACTGTATTTCCGAAACAGCCCATTGAATCATTTTTTGGCCTTCTCCACCTCTTCTGTGCTTCTGAGGCGCTTTTTGGCGCTCAATCTGAACATGTGTCTCACTATACGAGTTAAACGGGAGGTGTATGGTTTCAGTGAGGTGTGAATGAGACCAGTCAAGCAGAATTGAGAGAACCAGTTCAGGAACAAAAGGAGCTATTTCAACAGCTTCTACAAGTACAAGTACAAGTACTTTTTCTTGCACTTCAACTGTACTTGTACACTCTTACTTGTAGCTTGATTCACCACCCTCTAAAATGATTACATAATCACCGTACTTGTACAAGTACATAATCACAGTCTCCTCACCCACACCCTCCCCAACGTGTCTCACATACGTCTCTCAATCAGCTGCCGGCTTTCATGTGGGTGGTGCAAGGGGTGCAAGGGGTGGCAGGGGTGTGAACAGGCTGGTGAACAGATGCTGGTCCAACTAATTAGTGTGTAAACATGCAACTTTGACTAACCCTGGCTAACCCTGGCTAACCCTGGCTAGTTTCTTGGCAGGGGCGGTGGATAGTACGGACGTAGTGAGAACATACGCTGGTGTTATCTACTCGTACTTGTACAGCTGCTGGTTTGTTTTTTCTTTTCATATTTTTTCTTGGCTTACATCTCCGACTCTCCGAAAGTATAACCTGAGACAGGTGGCTGGGGTTGAATGTATACATGGGGAAGATACGAAAGAGGCGGTACCAAAGGGGTAAAGAGATGGGCGGTAGAGGAGAGCAGAGGTCACGAGTTGGTTCGGATTTAGTTGAATTTGAGACGGATATTCTTGTACAGGTGTGTATTATAGCTAATAGTGATTAGCTGATTATAGCTAACCAGCCCAGTGGACGGAGAAATACAAGTCCATATTAGCATGATTTACAAAACAAAAAAAAAAACAGTAAGCGTCGATAATTGTCCAGTATCGTACGGATAGCAGACAGCAGCGTCATTATTACTGTATCGCTCATCCAGGAACAGCAATCAAAGCGCAATTTTGCACTTTTGCACTTTTGCCCTTTCCAATAATAGCGGCCAATTGGAACCTGTTATTAGAGCTATTAGAGCCAAGTATAAGAGGCCTTTCCTAGATCCCTGGAACCAGTTCAAAAACAAAGACTGAACTAATAGAGGGCGGAATACCGTGCGATCTGACGGGTGTCTACAGTCTTATGACCGTTAGCCACCCAACAGAGAAAACTGACACTCTTACAAGTAGACAGACACAGTTGAGTTGTGGGCTAAAAATACACACTTGTTTAAGTTGAAAGGTTGAGTTCTTTTTTGGTGAAGGTGACACCGTCTGGAAAGCTACTGCAGGCTATAAATAGGCAATTTGAGGCTGGGGGGCGATCTGGGGGCTGAAATGTGCGTTTTTTCGAGCGGGCAACACGTGATTTGGAATCTGCTGACTTTTGCGAGCACATCCGTACCCTTCAAACGCGCTTTCCACGTTTATCGAGGCTGCTAATGGCTTGTATGATTTGTTAAATTCCATCGATGCACCCCCGTAAGTTGCGTCATAACGTTAATCGAGTGGGAGGAGAAATTTGGGTGAGTTGGGGAGGGTTTTAGAGGAGCAAGAGGATTTTTAGAAAATACAGGAAAATCAGGGCAAACTGATGAAATGGTCGATTATGTCCTGTGATTTTCGCAGATTTCTAAAAATTCTGTAACCCCCCCAAAATAACCCCTCCCCTCCACTGGCTCCAACCTTGTGAGATCGTTACCAACGTTGTTACAGATCCCCCTGAATGCTAAGAGATGAGGCAGTGAGCAGCAAGACAGCGTCAGGTTCCGTCGGCGTAGCCAATTTGACTGCTAAAAGCGAATAGCGGCAAATACGACCGCGGCGCCGCTCTCCGGGCCACGCCACCATGCACTCAGAGTAATATCGTCGATTGTGCGAAGTACTCGTACTGCGGTTGGCAGGTGTTCTGGACACTACCGTTGCATGCATGTGAACCAAGAGAAACGGATAGATGAAATAACTGGAAAAGAAGAACGACGATTGCAAGTCACAAGTCATGTATCAGACGTCATCAGTTCTGTCCCTCTGCCTATTCAGTCATCTTTTCGTTGGTCACATTACTCATGGGCTGGTTGTCTGGCTTCTTTGGTTCTTTGCCTACTTTGCCTACTTTGCCTTCTTTCACTGCCCCTCCCAAGCGCCGATCAAAGTCTAGAAACGGCCCTGAAGACCAGGGTAGCCGAGCTCCGCATGAGTGAGTGCCACAGAGCGCGGTCGCCGACAAGGCGGAGGGAGGAGTCACGTGCAACTTCAGCGCACAGATTCCTGCTTGTGCAAGTGTACTTCCTATAGTACAAGTAGCCCATTTGCACGCATTCGTACAAGTAGGGTGGTTTGAAAAGCACATATGAAATTAGTCTAAGCAGGGGTGTGTGAAAAGTGCCACAAGAAGAACGAGTTGAAAAACGAGTAGAAACGAAGACAGGTCAATAATTTGATGGGATAAGTACAATACAAGTACCACAGTTCATCCCCCCACAGCTGGCCCATTTTTCCGATCTCTCACCGTTTTCCTATTTACCTCACAAACCTTTTATTTTTTAGACAACCTTGAGGCTCAGCGTGAGAGAAAAGCAAAGGCAAAAAAAAAGCCAAACGCAAACGGAGGCTTGGTTCAGGAGATGCAATTTTCTTCATCCGGCATTCTCTCATTCGCGTCATTCTCACTTATCAGCGACTCCTCGTCAGTCTTTGAAAACAGCTTGCGCACCCCGATTGACAGCAGCGACCTGTAAACACCTACAGTCAACCACCCACCTTTTTCTCTTACTTTCAGCACACTCACTTGACCGTCTTTCTGACCTGTATCTGCTCCAAAACGATACATCAGGCAATTCTACAAGCGACACAGTGACCAGCGAACGAACACGACCTAACTGCTTCAGTCACCGTTCAACGAGCTCTTTTTGTGGTTCTTTTGTGGTTCTTTTGTGGTTCTTTTGTACCAGTTCTCACACGATTGTACGAGTACCTCATAAAGCCGATTAATTCACGCGACTGAGATACGACTCTTTGTGTGCAGTATTCCCTTCGACACAAACAGACTGCCAAGTTTACTCCGTGCCATCTTCTCCCACACACCACAGTAATATCGCTCACCCAGTATTACTCGTACTTACATTCCCACTCCTCCCCTACCTTTACCTTCTTTCTCTCTCCCAACCACACTGCTCAAGCAAGGCTATTTTTAAAACAACCTTGTGGGAAAATCTAAACACGCGAGATCCAAGGCCCAAAGTCAAACCTCACAACACCACACTTTTTTCAAACCTGGTATCATTGAGACACAATGGTAGCAGCCAAAATCGTCTTTTCGTCGGCCCTGCTGGCGCTGGTGGCGGCCTCCGCAGGCCCCAACCCCAACCCCAACCCCAACAACAACGTCGCAGACCTCATGCAGCAGATTGTCGAAAAGGACGCTGTGCCGTCTTCTATCACAGACCACAGAGAGCCCCCTTTTGTGGTCGTCGAGAAGCGTCAGAACCAGGGCAACCCCGGAAACCAGGGCAACCAGGGAAACACGCAGAATAACGGCACCTCCTCGATCCCCTCCAACTCGGGATCGTCTTCTGCAGCTGGTGGCTTTTCCTCCTCAACTCCGGTCTTCTCGTCCTCGCAGGTCACCTCCACAGAGTCCTCCACGTTCGTGCAGTCGTCGTCGTCGCTGTCGTCGTTTGTGCCCTCGTCCACAGAGACCTCGGTGTCATCCACGGAGTTCAGCTCTTCCTCGGAGTCGACTTCCTTCTCAGAGTCGTCTACGGTTGCGTCCTCAACCGAGGTCTCCAGCACCTCCGAGTCGCCCTCCCCCACCCCCTCCTCCTCGTCTGCATTTGTCCCCGTGACTACATCTTCCTCGGAGTCCTCGTCCGAAGCGTCCTCGACGTCTGAGTCCTCCTCCTCGGAGTCTTCGGCCTCGCCTTCTCCTTCTACCACAGAAGAGGCCTCGGCAACCTCGACCGACGTCTCCACGGTGTCGTCCACGATCGTCGACGCGTCCGGCGGCCGAACCACCGTCGTCATGACCCTCACCAACACCCGGGTGACGTACGTGGGCTCGACGCTGACGCTGGGGACCCCCACCGAGACCCCCACGGCGTCCGGCGTGACCGGCAACCAGAACAAGAACGCCGGCTCGAGCTCGCACACCGGCCGAAACGTCGGTATCGGCGTGGGTGTCGGCGTGGGAGTGCCCGTGGTGGCTGCCGTCATCGGCGGTCTGTGGTGGTGGCGTCGAAAGCGAGGCGGAGACACTCCTCTCTACGACAAGGACGATCTCATCTCCGGCGGCGAGGACTCCAACGTGTTCCGATCCAACATTGACCAGTACCACGCTCCCAACCGGGCCAACTCGGCAGCGAACTTCTAAGTACCCTCTCTCATGTGGAGATAGTTGATCTACTCTCCTTCACCCCCTTTCCGTTCGCATGCATGACATTTGGAGGCTGACCCCGGTCTCCGTCTTTGACCCGCACTTTGCACCGCACTTTGCACCTTGCACATAGCTACGCCCCCAGCACATTAAAATACCCGGCTCGTTACCACCCTGCTCATCTGGCCGCTACGGCAGCCAGACGCTGTATTCAGTTAATAGATGATTTATGATAGATATGGTAGAACTGTAGATGTTTAGGAGGTGACGATTAGTGTCAATAGGAACACACTTTGGAGCGATGTACGATAGAAGAGAGTCGTGTTATGACTGTGGAATTGTAAGTACAAGTAGACGTGAGTGGTCGTTTGTATGTCAATCATCTTCTCATGTTCCAAGGTTGAGATGTCATGACTTCAATACCATCTTCATTAACCCAGGGTTAGTCAAGGTTGAACTTGAGCTGATGACACTAAGATTAAAATAGCGCTTCTATACTGACCATTTTATCACTTAATTACTGACCATTCTATCTCTTACAACCCTCAGATTCTTTAGTCAATACCAAACGATGATCTTAGGCCTTTCCTACTTGTAGTTCACTGCTTAATGTTGTATGACCTTTGAACAGTTCAATGAGGATAATAATGAGTAATGTAATTAGCTGGGGCTAGTCGTAGTCCAATTTATTACATCATTAAATTCCCTCGGTCAGGTAACATTTCTTGACATCACTCAATTATTGTACTTGTACTTCACACTTAATTAGTCATCACAACGTTTCATTTAACAAAACATTGCCACCTTATGCTACTAATAAGGTCTCGTAGAATTGCTCAAAGACACAACTGTTGTCCATCGTTTATTATTTGTTTGTGCCATCACACCTCCTCTGGTCTCCAGTTGCTGACTAAGCACACCAATAATTAATTTCAGGATTAGCTCAGAGTATGAAATGGGGAGTATGAAATGGGGAGTCTGATAATGGGGCTTATGTGAGAAATATAACGAAAGCGAAAGCGGCAAGCAGTTTAAAAAGACACAAATAATCCTTCTCTTTTTTCCTTTTTTTTCCCACCACCTAATCCTCCTCCTTGAGCACCCCTTCTTACTAATCACCATATGCACGTCCTGCAGAAAAGTTTTTAGCTTTGGGAATCTTTTCTATCTTTTCCAGACGTCTGCCACCCATCCTCACCACACACCATGACCTCTCTAGCCAACCGCAACATTGTCGGGATCGAGTCCGACCGAGTCACCAACGTGACTTCCACCGATTTCCCCGGCCACTGGCCCGGCGCCAACGATGCCTGGGATCTGGAGAAGTTCGAGCAGGGTCTGGAGGTCAAGATCCACGCTCTCACCGACACCTACAGCAACTTTGACCTGATTGGCATTGACACGTCGCTGGCCAACGCCTTCCGACGAATCATGATCGCAGACATCCCCACGATCGCCGTGGAGGAGGTCTTCATCCACGCCAACACCTCCATCATCCAGGACGAGGTGCTGGCCCACCGGCTGGGTCTGGTGCCCCTGGTGATCAACCCCGAGCGAATCAACGCTCTTCCCCGGGGCCTGGACGCCGCCGAGATCGAGGACTACTACGACGACTCCAACACGTTTGTGCTGCGGCTCAATGTCACGTGCGAGCGGCTGGCCGACGGCTCGATGAAAAACGCCCACATCTACGCCAAAGACATCACCTTTGATCCCATGGGCAACCAGAGCCAGTGGGTCAAGGACGAGGGTCTGGACGCCGTCTTCCGGGTCGCCAACCCGGACATTCTCATCGCCAAGCTGCGGCCCAACCAGAGCATCAACCTCACCATGTTCTGCCATCTGGGTTTCGGACATGACCACGCAAAGTTCTCGCCCGTGGCCACCGCCTCCTACAGACTCATGCCCACCATCACCATCACCGGCGACATCTCCGGCGACGACGCAAAGAAGTTCCAGCAGTGTTTCCCCAAGGGCGTCATCGAGCTGGAGAACGGAAAGCCCGTGGTGGCCGACGCACGAAAAGACACAGTGTCCCGAGAAGTGCTGAGACACGAGGAGTTCAACGGCAAGGTCAAGCTGGGCCGACGTCGAGACCACTTCATTTTCAACGTCGAGTCCTCCGGAGCCCTGGAACCCGACGAGATCTTCCTCAAGAGCGTCATGGAGCTGCAGGCCAAGGCCCAGACCTTGAAGGCTGCTGTGAACGGATACATGCAGCAGTAGAGGTGAGATATAGTATGGGTACGGAAGCATCTCTGGTGCGAGTGGATATCAGTACTGCAACCAGAAAAGGAAAAGGATATATAGAGGAGGACTAATTGATAATAGCATATGAATGAGACTGGTGATAGAGCTCGTAGGACTTTTTCATTGAAGAACAGTGAATGTCTACTTGTACTTATAGCGTGCTCAATGAATCTGTATAGATGAGATGAACGATAGTCGCTTATAACTATAGTCTTCTGATCTATATCTGTTCTCTCATCACGATCCAGATCCATACCAAAAGTGAGCTAAGAGGGTATCGGCTATGTACTTGAACAACGACTCTGTAGACTCAGCCGTACAACCAGCATGTGGAAATGTGGTGCCAAGACAGCTAATTAGTGCCAATTAGATGTCAAGTAATTTCCAAGTAATTCTCAAGTAATTCCCAAGTAATTCCCAAGTAATTCCCAAGTAATTCCCAAGTAATTGTCAAGTAATGATCAAGTAATTCTCAAGTGATTCTCAAGTGATTCTCAAGTAATTTCAAGTAAATTACAAGCCACAAGTAATTCCAAGTAACTTCTAAGCCATCAAGTCCTCAAAACACACCACAACATCCACTCCTCTCCTATACACCAATCTCAAGCCTCGCACTTTTGTTAGTTCTTCTGAATCGCAGCGTGTCTTCGACATGTAATGTGACACAGAACCAATATCACCCACGCCTCGGTGACACCTCTCACCTCTGGAAACGCCCGCCGAATTGGAGACAGAACATGATTGCGTCCGCCGCTTTGGTTGTTTCCGTGAGGTAAGTGGTGTGGAGGAAGAAGAGTGGCTTAAGGTGAATGGGATTATAAGGCCTAGAGCACACAGAATAAGGCCTAGAGACACAAACAGAATAAGGTGGGTTTTTGTACGATGCAGATAGTCCTTTTAGTACGGAGTTCCTGGTCTACAATAGACCGCTCTGTCACTTGTTCACCTTGAGATGCAAGTGGAATACAATGAGATAGGCGTGTGTTGTATATGTGAAGTGTCAATATGTGAAGTGTCAGAATACATGTAATACTCGTACAATGTTCTACAAGTAGTCAAGTATATACAGACTACAAGTATGACTAAGATAGAGGATGTGTTAGTACTGTGTTCTTCTCTCAGAGTGTCAATGAACACCAAGTGCTATCTCTGTCTGTACTTCTGCTCACTCTGCTACACTCGTTCATCCGTTAGCATTAAATGTACACATTATAATAAAAAGCCCGGGCTCACACCCGGGTATAGGTGTTCGTCCGAGTATGGCTCAACACCTCCTTGACCCTCCAGAAACGCCAAAATAACCGCAGTTTTACCTCCATGTAGATATCTTCTTCTTAAAGATCCTCTTAGTCCCCTTAGTCCTTCTCTTAGTAATCCCTGAACCCATCATAATCCTCCTTGATCCTCTCACTGACTAACCACTGACTAGCCACTAACTAACCCTACCTCCTAAAAGCATAGGCTTTATGGTACTGGGAATAGTCATCCAGGGGCTGATTTGCCTGGGTCGATGCCTGTGTCTGTGCTTGAGTGTTCTGAGCATATACATTCTGCTGAAGACCGCTCTGTACACTCTGGACGTTCTGCTGGACATGCTGCTCGTCGTAGTAGTACTCTGGATAGTAGGGCTGGGCGTAGGGAGCCGGCATGGATGTGGAAAGCGAGGAAAGTGACGAGTTCACTGTGGAGGCCGAGGTGGCTGTGGGAGGCCCGCTGGGCTGCATGCAGGTGTCGCCAAAGTGTCCGTCGCGGTTCTCAAACACCACCTTGAACAGAATGCTGTTTTTGAACAGCATGTCTCGGACCTTGGCGCGCACTACGGGCGACGTGATGTTTTTTCTGCGGATTTTGCTGAGTTCCGCCGCCACAAACTCCCACTTGGCCCGCTCGCCGTCGTCCAGCAGCGCCTTGAGGCCCATGTTGTCTTCGGGGTCCCAGTAGACTGATCCCGAGCCCTGCTGGCCCATGAGCACCTGGTATCTGTTTCGGGCTGCGAGAGCGTTATCGCAGTGTGCGGCTTCGCCAATCTCGTGCCAGCCCTTGCCGGCCTTCTTCATGCTCAGAATGATTTCGTCCTGCTCGGCCGAGTACTTGGACTTCTTTTTGGGGCGGTCCGAATTCGCCGACCGCAACACCTGCATGTTTGGCGGCACTGCTGCTGCCAGCGGAGGCAGAGACAGCGTCAGGGGAAGCACCAGGGGCGGCGTCTGTGACCCATTGGCCGACGGGGTGGGCGGTGGACCAATGGGGTTGCCCTCGGCGTCTCTGTTGACGTCGGTCACCAGCGCTATCGACGAGTGCGCCTTGTAGTAGCGGGGGGTATCTGTGGCGGACTGGTCGAGCTGATCGGCCGTGCGTTTGAGGGGCTGGCGGTCTGTGTTCATCACCGTCAGCATGTGGTCGTCGTGCTTGTGCAGCCGCGGCAGAGGCAGTCTGGGGGCCTCGTCGTAGTACCCTCCGTCGTGGGGTTGGTAGAATGGGTGCATGTGTATTGTACCTGCGTTGAACCAAGTACTTAGCTATGTCGCTAGATGGGTTGGTCGATGCGCTGTCGCCTTTATACAGCTCTTACAACGAGAAACTTGTATCCGTACTTGTCGTACTTGTACCCTCCTCAGATATCGTATCAATGTCTCGTACAGTGTGACGGCTCAGGGGGAGATAAGTCTATGCAGATGACTGGTACTTGTAGTAGTACTGTAGAGGCAGGTGTGGGAAAGAGAGAGAGAGTCTGGGGAGATGCAAAAACGCCAGCTGAGTGAGTAGTCGCGTTGGTGGCTCAAAAGACGGAAAAAACACAAAAAAAAAACAACGGCTCCAAAGTCCCTGGTAATTTCACCGGCTGTCAAAAGTCCGCCCACAGATATGTCGTATGGTAATGTTAGATCCCCTATTTCAACCCACCTTGTCGAGCTCAAGGTTCGGTTTAGGGGTAATGGAGAAAAAAAAAGCGGTGGAGACTTGTGCGAAAAGGCGTGCGAAAGAGGCCGGCGGAAAAGTTGGCCGCAAGAGTGGCAGATACGTGACCCGCTCGTGCCAAAAGACTGACTCTGCAAAATCCCGGCAGGCGACCCCAGGCCATTATTATATGACTCGGTGATGGGACAAAAGCTAACCTGACAGATTAGATGGTGCAACTCTATTTGGGCTGTTCCTGGGGGCGAGTATCGGTGCTGGCGCGAAGCGAGTAATACCGGCGTGTTCCCCCGAGCGCGGCGAGCACAATGGCGCTCTCCGTTTTGCGATCGGAGCTGTTTTGCGTCGCCGGCGTTGTTTCGCGCTGCAAAATTGCCCAGGCACACCCTTCAGAACAAGGTGGTTGAGACAATAGGGGGTAATTACAATGTGACGTGTGGAAAGCCGTGGAACAAACAAAAACACAAGGCGACGTGCCGGTGCAGTTTGGAGAATGGCACAGCGACAGCCTCGCTCTCCGTGGCCACTTACGAACAAGACTTGTTTTTTTCTTCGTCGGCTTGTTTTTTTTTTTTGTGCCTTGTTTTTGTGTGCTTCTTTTTTGGTGTAACCTCTTCACCACTGCTTTTTCGTTGTTCAAACTAAAACGACTGGGGAAAAAAAAAATACAAAAAAATACACACTGTAATACCGCGGCTAGGATTATCCCTGCCGCACATCTGCCTTCTGTCTGCCGATGTGGCAGGACATATGCTGCTGTATGCACGGAGTACATGGCCTGTGATTTCGTGATTTCGTGAAAAAAAAACAACAACACACAAACGGGGGAAAAATGTGTGTTTTTCTCGACGAACTCACCTGTCTCAGAGATCCACCCTCTCACAAAGCCAAGAGTCTGGCCCACATTTTTCACGTTAGCCGCTTTTTGGGTTTCTTCGAAACATGGACGTCCACAGATTCACATGGCAGAGTACATACAGATGGAGGATGGTATTATGTACTCGTACAAGTACAGTAGGCTTGGTATGTGGACAATCAAAAAGGAAACCCCGATAAAATGGGTTGTGGTAAAGATAGGAGAAATCCGAGACCACCACAATAACCGCCTCACCGACTGCTCCATTTCTATACCCATATCTCCCTAGCTCCACAGTCCAACGTTTTATCCACCGTCTTATCACGGTTGCATTCCCCATAATATCTGCCACACGACTCCAACTGCTCAACAAGGAGTTCTTTACGAGTCCAGGAGTCTCGTGGGTACTGAGTACGAGTAGTCTCCTCGACACAAGTCCGGTCACACAGCCTCGTATAGGAGGCGCAAGGGTACATATCCGTTCTTCCACGGCTGCGGAGAGAGCTGTCTGCGTGCTGTTTCACCTTGAGACGGCGATAATTTCCCCCTATTTCGCTGCATCGAAGTAATAACCCGTTGCCATGGATAATTTCAATAAAAGGATAATAAACCAATAAGCCCTTGGGCGACAATTACGTCTCTGATCGACAACCTCTTGCTCATGGAGATACATTCTGAAAGCAGACGAAGCTGGCTAGCATCACGACTCTGCAACGACCCTTGCAAACTCACTCGCCAGCGTACACGGGGCCAAAGAGGGGTATGGTCTGATAATATTAGCGGTGTGGGAAATTTGCCTAAGAGTACGGTACGAGTACAAGAAAATGGACGACCGAGACTAAAGGTGCAGTTGTGGGGATGGACGATATCTAAAGATCCAAGAGAGATAGAGATGTGGGGACTTCACCATACGAAAACTGCGACCTTGAATTGCCCATGTACCGGTTTTCTTCCCTACTCCTTCGATATTCCACATTCTACAGCGTTATCCCACCTACATCTCCAACTTCAATATTGAAGCTAATAGAGGACGAAAAGTGCAAATAATACTGCACTCTGTCGTCCCACTGGTTGGATTGCTCACAAACCCTGATCTTGGCAAGATATTACTGGTCTTCACGGGATGTTGGTGGTTCACAAGAGTGGCAGATGGGTTTTGTGGCATACAATGGGCGTACTGAAAGATGTTATTGAAATATGTTATTGCTGTGGTTCTGTGTCCATTACTCTCGTTTCAGCTTACTAATTACCACAAACTCTCATCTCGGAACACGGAAGAACGAAATTAAGGGGAAGTCGATAATCACCGCGATATTAGAGACGATATTAGAGCGGTATTAGAGGCGGTATTGTCCGGGCGCTTACGCATCGGGATCAAGCCCGTATTATAGTAAATGGGGCTTGCACAGGAGAAGCTCTGGATATTGTTGAGGAGCTATGAGGAGCCAAGAGTACGATACTAGGTGTGTTGGTTTCTGTGGTGAACCAAAAAGGTGGGCTATCTGTGGAGTTGAAAACAAGCAAATATGGGTCTTTCGGAGCAAGCTCCTTTTTCCGGATAGTCGCTAGCATGTTTATAGCAAAAGTTGTGTTGGATGATCGAGAGGTTACTGATACATGAGACTACATACGGTACATAGTCCCATGTAGCATGTGATTGTCGGGGGAGTTGAAATTGCTGATTGAGGGAGTATATCTTGCCGAAGTAATCTCTTTTGGCATATGAGTACGAATGGTAGTGGCAATGTACAGGGAGTATGAATGTGTTGAGTTGAGTACACCCTTAGCACAGTTCATTGTCTTTTGTCATAGAAAGAAAGGACAAATGAGCTCTTGTTCATATGGTGCTTGGACTCATGAACTTGCTTGTTCATATGGGGCTTGTTTGGCGGTAATTTGGGGCATTATAGAGCTCGTTGGTTCATATTATACAGACTATTGCTGTGTCATCTATAGTCATCTATGGTATAGAAGCTAGCTCCAGAAATACTGAATGGAGTTTCTGGGTATTTCGGAGAGGCTTATTATTCCATAAATCAACTTGTCGTCTTAATATCTCTTCTTTGGTTGGTCAGTCTAGGCTTTGGAGTGTTACTTGGCTTTAGTTGAAGTATTTACAAATAGTTGACTCAATACTTAACTAATGGAGAATACCAGGGACTCAGCAAAAAATAGTTGACTCAATACTTTAACTAATACCAGGGACTCCGCAAAAGATGCCATCAAGACAATCAAACACTTCCAAGCACGTCCACTAGCCCACCTTAGTTCTTATTATGTAATTAATGAAAGTAGACGTTTACCGAATAATAGGTAGTTGATGATAGAAAGAAAAATAATGACTATTAACTGTAATAGAGAGCTAGAAGGTATTCATTGCCATCTTAATTGACACAAAATCATCAGCTTGGACTTTTCCTAGTGTCTATTGATTCACTATTGGATGAGTGGTCTCGATAGTCTTAGTTAAAGGTATGTATTTCGGTACTCAAAGTAAGTATGGTGGTACTCAATTAGCAAGTATAGATGTTTTAAACCCGTCTAAGAGCATATACAAATGCTTCTTATTAGTTTCCAGACGCATTCACCTCAAAAATGCCTTTTCCAGTAGGTAACCCTGACTAACCCTGACTAACCCTGGGCCAACTTGGGTATCTTAGTAAGCGGGATAGAGGAAGTCATAGAGATATGTCAACTATTCAGTAGCGTATAGAGGTCCCTGGATCATTAGTCACTCATAGCTCAAATATTTGTATCTTGGTTTCACTCAATGTTCTACAAGTACATCTACTTCTTTACTTTTCTCATAGATCATCTTACATCATCAAGTGCTACCACTGTCTTACAGACTTGATAACTAAACACTATTCACCCAGATCACCCAATCTACTACAAGTAGCAATTACTTGCTTCATTTCCTCTCATATTTGAACTACTGCTTCTTACAGCTCTACCTAAGACACTCCAATGTCAATCAGTAGATACAGATATTGGCGGTGAACTGGCTGCTCACTTTCCACTTAGTTTTATTCTAAAGATAACCCTGACTAGCCCGGTCACGTGACTAGTTTCTCTCCACCAAACGCCCCTTTTCCACTCCATTCCAGTTGCGGCCATATCCTGGTGAAAATACGGCTTCCCGTCCGATCAGCCATAGTCAAGCACCAGAGAGCCCAGTTAGCCACAGCTCACGAGCGTCAGCGAGTGGGCTGTATTTTTCTTCTCTTCTGTCTTGTTTCCTACCATGCTTAGTAAGCGTTACTTGAAGAGATTCTCATTTGTGAGCTATCTGAAAGCTTTTTTTTTACCAGTGACTTGATTTTCCGATTCGTTGCACTTGGAATTATCCTGATATTGTCTTCTTTCTTTTTCTCCTCTCTTCTACCAGTTACTGGAGAGATTCAAAGAGTTTTGTCGATGAGAATCGTGAAACTGAATCACACACTCACTTGAGATAGCTAAAGTACTGAGAAAGTCAGGGTTTGGATATTTGACCACAACAAGTCGCCCTGATAGCTTCACCTCTGTTTCTTACTCATTTTGGTCTCAACTGGTCTCCTCAAATGTGTGCTTAGTCATCACGAAAGTGAAGCGTTTTGAGCCATTGAGGCTATGATTGGAACTAATAAAAGTATTATCGGAGATTTACACCTAGTGGTAGTAACTGGGCGTCTTCTTTTCACCCCTCTCTTCTTGTTTGAGGACCTATCCAGATGTTCTGTATCAATCCAGACGAGATCATGTACCTCCTGAAATGTGAAAGGAGTCAGGTAATCGACCATTTCATTGTTTGTTCTTTTTCAATACTCGATATGTATTGGCTTATTTCTTCATTTCTTCTATCTAGTACATGATGACTATTATCTCCACATCTATCACTCCTTCACTTCGATAAGACCAAGAGAGATGAAACACATAAGAGACTCTACAAGCACAATACTCAATAGCAGAGATGAGTCACCAAGTCAGATACGACGCAGATCTATGGGATAATTGGCATTTACTTGTATAGTGATCTTGTAGACCTCATTATAGACACAAGTATATGCGTTAACAAAATCGTCATATTGGGCGTTATTGGCACAATAAAACACCAAAAACATATCTAATCAGCTTTATACTCTTCATAAAACATGACACAAGTCCCACATTTACACTGTCTCGTTTCTATCGACCCCAAGAACGTATGATCATGCTTAGTAATCACAATTGAAGAAAGACTGAACAAACAAGACTGAAGACACAAAACTGAAGAAACACATCTCTATGCAGCTCTGAGACTACCACTCAGTACTCTGGTAGCATTCTTTGCCAATAAAACAGGCCCCCAGTCTCTCGCTGACTAATCAACTCGCTTACTAAGCAAAGCAGTGATACCTACCAAAAAGTAAACTCCGATACGGGGAATCGAACCCCGGTCTCCACGGTGCTCAGAATGAGAGCGTGATGTGATAGCCCCTACACTATATCGGAACGATGGATTTTGGGATATTTTCTGGCTATTAGTGGTTATAGGGAAGCAAAAATTCCCGCGAAAATAACGGAGATTTTGCAAATCTAGTGGTATATCTGGAATCAGAGGATGATTCTCTATCGATTGGTGTTTTTTTCACTCATTTTCCTTCTCATTTGGCATTTCAAAAGACTTTTCTAGAGACATCTCTGAGATTACGTAATACATCAAATATCACTGTGTAGCGGTTCAATAGAACTACTCGTACGAGATTTGGGACTGTACCGGAGGAACTAGTTCCATAAATAACCACCTGAAAAATTATCGGCGTATACATCATCACACATGGCTTCAAACACCGAAGTGCGCTCTGTAGAACACGTTTCTGGAGTCCAATCACGGATCAGGCAATTGTTGCAGCTAGCACGACGCCGTGTTTGTCTTTTAGTCCAATTCCATGCATTTATCTTCCCAACACGACCTCGTTACATTGTGATGCGTTCCATAGTCCAATGCAAAGTCGACTTTACGACTAGCTGCACCGTGGATAAAGGATTTTGGATGTTTTTTGTATGGTTGTGGAGCTCCTTTTGCGGAGCGTACAATGGTGAAGTCCGCTTTGTTGTATCTTCTTTGCTTTGTGTTTTGGGGTGTTTTGAGTGTGGCTCTTTGGGTGTGTTGTAAAGAGTCGTAGACATTCCCCTACTCGTACTTGTAAGTACTTGTACTTCGTATCCGTACTTGCCAACTGCAAAGCGCCCAGTGGTCTCCTGTACAGCAGTCTTCCATGCACTTGAGTGTTAAACTACAGGCTAGTGAGCTGGACTAATATAGGTAAGTGCGTCTTACTAATCAATGACTAACTGACAGAGACATCAACCACACAATAAGCACACTCTCATCCCCCGTCTCGTGCTCTGATCGGACATGTCCGATGAGCTGTGACTTTTCGTTTGACACGCTAGTGCATTTGAGACTAGTGCGGAAGCTGTCGACAAAAGGCTCCTGCTTTTAGTTGACGTTAACGTGGGTAGCCTTGTCGACGTCTGTAGCGTCCTGCTAACTCGACGCCCTATCAGAATCGAAGAAGATACACATGTACCGATTCTCTTGGCGTGGGGGCAAGTCCAGGAGCTCTGGTGGTCGTGTGAGTGGCTGTTAAGTGTTCACAGTATGGCAGTTACTCTTACATTTTGTTCTACGAAACTATGTGAGGTGAGAGGTTTGAAGTGATGTGGAAACCCTTCATTCTCACCCAGCCGGTCTCTTCCGAGCTCTCTACACGGCTGGAATTAATATTGACAAGCTAGGGCTTTGAACCGGACTAAAATGGTGCTATTGTGGCACTAGTGAACAAGAGAAGACGAACAAGAGACAAGAACGGATAAGGGTGACTAAAGAGCTTGGGGCGGTGGAGGGGGAGAATCAGGAAATCGCCTATTTCTCAAAAATCACTCATTTCTCAAAAAGTCTCCTGTTTTCTCAACCATACTACTGCTGCTGAGTCTGTCACCACCCTGTCATTCTGCTGTCATTCGGTGACACATTATGAGTAATTAAAAGTCCCAAAACGTCAGTCTGAATCTGGAGAGCTCGCCAGCCATCTGCCAAGCTCACTAGCTCATACAGCGCAATCTGAAGAAGAGTTTTTTGGCAGTTAGACGAAGGTGGGCAAATAACGCGATTTGTGAACTACAGAAGAGCTCAAAGTACATACATCGGAGCTTCAAGGTGGTTCAAGATGATCTACAGTGTGTTACTTAAACACAGAAAGAACTTCTGAGTCTCCCAGGAACATCTCTTGTCTCCTAAGTAACATCTCTTGTCTCCTCCAACATACCTCCATATCAAGTCTCTAACACCCAAATTCTCCACTCAAGAAGGTAGACGCGCTAGAGGTGGCTGTGACGACTACAAGTACGGATCTGGGCAAATCGCACGTCATATCTCTTCCAGACAAGGACCTCTAGGCAGCACACTAGGCCTTATCCATGCACCCAAATGTATCAGTGATGAGTGAGAGGTGGAAATATTACGTATCTACGACTGGTTGAGAAGGTAGGCGGGTCATGAGTACGGGATATTTTATACCCGTGGAATCTTCATCCGTGGAATAATCACTTACCGGTCTACACGTGTTTACCTTGTATAGCACATAATATAGACAGTTCAAGTCTTGAGAGATTGGCACTTTGACACACTAAAAGTTCTGTCAAAGACTAGCCACACGTCGGCTCTATCTCTCCTCTCTTCGGAGTCCGCTATTTTTGCTTGCTTTTGTGATCTTCCGCTTAGTAAGCACATACTCCACCTTGTTTGGTGATGTAACGGAGGTGAGTGTAGTGAATGACTTGGACGTTTTATATTGATGAGTCACGTGATAAATGAATAATTAAGGTGATTTGGTCACGTGACACAACCCACCTGAATTGCAATGTCTTTTTTGATTTTTTTCCCCACTTTGTGCAAATCACCTTAATTCTGCAAAAACATATTTCTCCCCACACAGAAGAGACACAGCAACGCGGTTACCACCACCGTAACCAGCTCGTCTCGGCGGTCACGTTGATACCCCTCATGACGTAGTTCGGGTCCAACTTTCCTGTTCGGTGAATTCAGCAACTCCAGCGTATACCTCCAAGTGGTGTATTTGCGCTCATTTGTCCAATCCCCGACGCTTACTTTGAAGACTCTTATTCAACATGACTCATGAAAGTGTTCGTCAAGTAATACGAGATGCTAATTAGATAGAACCATAGGCCGAGACTAAGGCACCGAGAGAAACACCGCACAAACGCCGACATGACCACCGGTGGTCGTCGTTGCTACGTTACAGCTCTCTCCAATCCCGTGCTCTTCAGATCAGCACACTCACACGACTAGGTGGACACAGCCTCGATGCATAGAAGAGCAGGGACGGTAGATGTGTTAAATTAAGTCTCACGAGAGATCGTCTAGTCGCGTGAGCGGGAGTGTGTGGACGATTACATAAGCCCAGAAAAGTCACGTGACGCCCAAAAGTGCATCGTTGGGTTCGTTTCGGTGCGGCGAGTGTGAATCTGCCGTTTATTCGGCTACCCGGGCTCTACGTCGTCCACAGCAGCTCTTCTACCCCCCGCTTTCTCTGCGCCAAGATTTTTCATCAATTTTGAAAATCTTTGCAAAAGACGGTTTTGCACCGGGCTTGTCAATACACGTGGGGGTAGCCCGAGTAAGAGCGCTTTGGGTTTCTGAGACACAGGGCGGTCACGTGATTTGCCCTTTCCCTTTCCACCGCCAACTTTTTTCACCCTGGATCGTCCACTAAACTAAAAGCCCAATTGTGTTGGCCAAAAAAAAAAAAGGTGCGATCAAAGTGTGATTGACAGAAGGCGTCGTTTTCGGCAACTAAATCTACAAGTAGGTGTGCGATGAGCAGATGCCGTAGATGCCCGGTATGTCCAGAAATCCGGGTCTCGGAACACTCTGTTTGCAGACCCGGCAGATTATTTGACCAATTCGTCCCCATCTCGTCTCGCCATGTCTTTTTCCGCACGTGCTCTTGGCGACACTTGTTCGCTTGGCGGGGACTAGGTCTTGGCGGTTGGCACGGCAAAGAAAAGGCTGAGCTTATTGCCCAACCTAGTCTCCCACGTGGAATGCCAAGGTTTTTCAGTGAAACGAGATAACCAAAAAGTGCAAACCTAAACCTTGTTTGGCGGAGTCCAGATACGTGTCTTGGCACACCTTTGGGGCTGGTGCAACGCCTTTTTTCAATGTCAACCGGCCAAGTTGGAAAATTCCGCCAAAAGTCGGCCTTTGACCGAATTGCATCCAAAAAAACACCGTTTGAACAGCCATCACACATAGCATCAAGCTACACCTAATCGCCCATTTGTGTTTGAACTTGCATCGCAAAATACGAGTTTTAAAGTGCGAGGCGGAGTAAGTGGAGTGGAAATGGGGGAGAAATTTGAGAGTCGGTGGGGAGTGGAGCTGGAAAAACGGAAAAATATGGAAAAAAACAAGCAAAATCCGGGCGTCATTTCTGTGCAAAAATCTCACCCATAGCTCGTCTGCCCATCGAATTGCCGGGGTCTATACATTTTTTTCTATCAACTTTATTCTCAGCGATAACCTTGTGCAACAGCAAGATCGACTGAAAAAATGGTAGCGCCGCATGTTGGAAAAAGTACGATTATTCGACGAAAAAACGTCCAATTTCAAATCGAAAACGACGAAATTGATGGGCCGAGCTTGGCGGTCATTTTGGTACACTTCTTTTTGTGCCACCGTGTCTCCTTCCCCTCAATATCGGGTCCACTACATACGATAGACTTTGGACGGCTCTGGGTCTGAGATGTGGATTTTTTTTTTAGAGTCCTGCCGCTTTTCAATTAGCCACATTTGGTAAAAACAGTCGCAGGTATCATGGGTCTGTACAACGGCCGACTTTGGAGCGCTTTTGACTTTGGAGCACCACGTGGAATAGAATACGGAGACGAGGTCATGGGGGTAAACGGGCTCGTGGGATGATGAAGGCGATGAATGGGAGCGAATTGGTATGTTTGTATTATCTGTCACGTGTTTCTACAACGACTTAGGGGGGTTCTTGTGGTGTCAGAGATAACTAGTATATTGAGGGAAGTAAAGGAGATATAGATAAGAGGACTTGATAGAGCTGATCATCGACCTCGTATCAGTCTATATCCCAGTTTTTAAAGCTTCCGGACGTCTCATCGAAAAGTTGTCGACGTTCTAAAATACGCTCGTTTCAAAAGTACCCATATTGAGCCCAATAATCGTCCAATTAATACGGGAGAAGCACGGGTGCACTCGCCCGCCCGTTTAGTTGCTTATTGGCAAGTCTTCAGGGGCTCTGGACCGTTGGTATCGCACGTTGTAGAAAATATTTCGTGCTGAGGTTTCGTATCCCTCACATGGTGCTAATAATACCCGCCAAAGCTTCCACCGGTTGGGGGCACGTGTGCAGACCCAATGCCACCATCCCCTACATGTTTCAACGGCTCTTAGCCATGTATAGCGATTAGTAAGATTGGAGCTAGCGGATGGCACCATAACGACATAATAGGAGCCAGAAGGAGAGTTTGCGCGCTTGTGAGCAAAGTGTGGGACCGGGAGACGCTGGGAGAGGCGACGGGAAAAGTCTTTGCCAAGTGCGATGCAAATTGGCCGACTTCTGGGCGTTCTACTGCTACCCGGAAAACCCCCCGTAGGTCGCCGAATACTCACGGGATTTCAATTCTGCGACCCGTGATCGATTCCCTGGGTCGCCGCGAATCGATCAACACCCCATTCGTCGCTTTTCCCTTCTTCTGGGCTGCATCCAATTTCTTTCCATGATCTGAGACACTCAGCTGGCTCTACTGAACCTAAGGGAACCTAGGGTAGGCGTGTGACTGAAAAGACCAAAGTTCCAAGGTTAGACGAGAGCTCTTTGTGACAGTTAGATTTTCCCTTTTTTCTCTTTTTTTTTTTTTTTTCCCTTCAATTTATACAATTATAGAACGATCGATTCGAGACAGTAATAGGTAGGACGTTACAGTGGCGTAAAAAAGCGGAAAAAAGCGGAAAAAAGCGGGGAAAAGGGAAATTAGATGAGAACGGATAGTATAGTCGTTCAATCACCTCAAAAACCCATTTCCACCCCCCTCCATGCAATTATTCATTTCTCAAAAGACCATGCAATATCGTGACATTTTCCCAAATAGGGTTGCAAACCTTAAATTATCGTACTTTGGTGCTGTATGGCTATGTTCACACACGTGGGGTAGAAAAACGCGGAGGTTGGAAAACGGGCGAAAAAAAGGAGGAAAAACGGAAAAATGCGGGAAAAAATGGCAGTGTGTTCTTGGCGAAATCAGCGACATTTCCACGTTTTGCGTCACTCCAATCGGGGCAGTCCCACGTCAAGGAAGCGTGTTGTAATGATAATAAAATGTGGACTAAAGAGACAAACTTTATTTGGGCCAATGAAACGGCTGAAAAGGTGCACGTTGTGGGGATTTTTTTGGGCCAAACGGAAATGCAAGGAAAAAAAAAAAGAAAACGAGAGAAATGATGAGAAACATGTCAGCAACAAAACTACAGGCTTGAAATTCTTGTGCCGTCAACACCCATGTGTCTACCCGAGTCTTCTTTGCCCCTCCTCTGTAAACTCATTATCGTACCAAACCTTCGCACCAACCTACGTCAAAGTCCAAGTCTAACCGTAACCTAGGCTAACTCTAACCATAACGCTAACTCTAAAATATTAACCGACGGTCAAACCCCGAAAAGAATATATAACAGCTCTCAACTCCTCTGTCTGTTCTGCATCGAACTGCAAGCACCACCGCTCTACCACCATGGCCGCTCTTCACCAATTCGACTACATTTTCGCGCTGGCGATGATCTTCGCGTTCCTGGACGCCTGGAACATTGGAGCCAACGATGTCGCCAACTCCTTCGCCACCTCTGTGTCCTCTCGAGCCCTCAAGTACTGGCAGGCCATGATTCTGGCTGCCATCTGCGAGTTCCTGGGAGCCGTTCTGGCCGGTGCTCGAGTCACCGACACCATTCGAAACAAGATCATTGACGTGGACCCCTTTGCCGAGACCCCCGCCGGTCTCATGCTGCTGATGATGTGTGCTCTTGTGGGCTCTTCTGTGTGGCTGACCATTGCCACCCGGCTCGGTATTCCCGTTTCCACCACCCACTCCATTGTCGGCGCTGTCATTGGCGCTGCTATTGCCACCAACGGAGGCGGAGGAGTGCACTGGGGCTGGTCCGGTTTCTCCAAGATTGTTGCCTCGTGGTTCATTGCCCCTGCCATTGCCGGTGGCTTTGCCTCGCTCATCTACCTCGTGACCAAGTACGTTGTGCTTGAGCGAAAGAACGCTCTTCGAAACGCCCTCTGGATGGGCTACGTCTACGTCGGCATCACCTTTGGCGTTCTTACCATGCTCATCGTGTGGAAGGGAGCTCCCAACCTCAAGCTCGACAAGCTGTCCACCGGCGCCACTGTCGGCTCCATCATCGGTGTTGGCGCTGTTGCCGCTCTGCTCTACGGAATCTTCCTGCAGCCCTTCTTCTACCGAAAGCTGGTCAAGGAGGACCACACCCTGCGAGTGTGGGACATCTTCTACGGCCCCATGCTCTACTACCGAGGCGAGGTGCCCCCCATGCCCGAGGGAATGGACCGACACGACTACGTGGTCGACTACTACCGATTTGTGCGAACCAAGGAGGAGTACCTCGAGTACTACGGCCACCTCAACGGCTACGAGGGTGATGACCTTACTGAGGACGAGGAGCAGCAGATTCTGGTTGTCTCCTCCAACCCCGAGAAGCACAACGGCATCGAGTCTGTGGAGTCCGAGGAGGACGAGCGAACCAACGCCTCTCGAGCTGCTGCTCTCGACAACGTGGACAAGTCCTGGAAGGTGATGATCCGAAACCCCAAGAACTGGCCCCTGCTGTTCTGGAAGGCCATCTCCCACGGCTGGACCGTCGACGTCATTGCTGCCCAGAAGACCAGCGGCCACGCCCTCTCTGGCGATCTCCGAAAGATGTTCTCCAAGGCCAAGAAGTACGACAACAAGGTCGAGGCTCTGTACTCGTTCCTGCAGTGTGTCACCGCCTGCACTGCTTCTTTCGCTCACGGCTCTAACGATATCTCCAACGCTGTCGGTCCCCTGACCACCATCTACCAGATCTGGTCCACCAACCAGACCGGAAAGAAGGCCGATGTTCCCGTCTGGATTCTGGTCTACGCCTCCGTCGCTCTCGTCATCGGTCTGTGGACTTACGGATACAACCTCATGTCCAACCTGGGTAACAAGATGACCATGCAGTCTCCTTCCCGAGGTTTCTCCATGGAGTTTGGCGCCGCCGTCACCACCATCATGGCCACCCGTCTCAACCTGCCCATCTCCACCACCCAGTGCATTGTCGGAGCCATTGTCGCCGTCGGTCTGTGTAACGGAACCATCAAGGCCGTCAACTGGCGAATGGTCGCCTGGTGCTACTTTGGATGGATTTTCACCGTGCCCTTTGCTGGTCTCATTGCCGGTATTCTCATGGGTATCATTTCCAACGCTCCCAAGCTCGGCGAGGTCTACACCATGTCTTAGGTGTACTAACGGTTAATTCTAGAAAAATCAGTTAATATTTGTTGTCTTACCACAACCACGAGTACGAAGTACGAGTGGTACCTGTAGCACAACTACGAGTACGAAGTACGAGTAGTTGTAAGCTGTAGATGCAGAGACAAGTACGAGTACGAAGTACGAGTGCTTGTATCGTATTGTCGAGACTTATATCTCAAGTCCAGTACAGTACTCGTACGAGTGCTTGTATCGTATTGTCGAGACTTATCTCAAGTACGAGTACGAGTACGAGTACGAGTGCTTGTATCGTATTGTCGAGACTTATCTCAAGTACGAGTACGAAGTACGAGTGCTTGTATCATGTAGTGTGACTGTAGATGTAGAGTGATTTTCGTACTCGTAGTTGCATCTTGTAGATGAGATGTGTCCTGTAGAGAAGAGTTCGAGTACAGTACTGTACTCGTAGTTGTATCTGTGCTGTAGATGTACTCGTAGATGTAGAGTGCTTGTATCCGCATTGTCGAATTACTTGTATCCTTGCTGTATGTACTGTAGATGTAGAAGTAGAATACAGGATATGATTAGTCTTCACTGACATCACCAACTTGGTGTAACACAAACAGGACTATAATCACTAATACATTAGACTAGCTACAGTACTTGTATATAGAACATGAGAAAACTATACAAACTTGTCTAATGGCAGTCGCTAGTAAAATAATAACATGATGTTAGCTAGTCTTAACTGACCATCTTAACTAGAACAGACATGACATAAGACTATTATCAGGTGTGTTGTATGTAAGTGTCTTCATCATAGAACACAAGATATTACAAGTACTTGTAGTCTTCACTTGACATCACCAAATGTACTAGTACATACTGTAGTGTAGAGTAGAACACATTTTATGAACTTCCAATCATTCCAGCTCTCTGAGTTGTAAAAAGTACCAGACTTGAAAGCACTATAGAATAGAATATATATACTTGTACGGACTGGTGTGAAGTGTCTTTATACGAACGAATGGCTACCTACTTGTACTATCAACCATACGAGCATCAAACTCCATCTCAGGAATGCCTAGAATTAATGACTATCCAGATGCTTCAAACTTCCTTGGACAACTTCACTTACTCAAAACACTGGTCTACCTCTTCTCTAACAAACCTCCTTGGTCAGATGTCATGTCTGATATCAACTTGTACTGTAGGTGACATCTACTCCTTAGTATTATTCGTACCAAACATGAACACCAATTCAATACAATTAGCCTGGCAAAAAGTTGTCATTTGAACCAATCTCACTGACGGTTCTCAGATGAGTTGTAATCTTCTGAATATCAGTTTTCACTTAAGATCATCATCATCTTGTCTAATGAACAGTCTCTGGGGTCACTTGTGGAGTTCAACTTACAGCTTCAGTAAGATGAGCTCAGATCACATCAACTTGTCATTACTAATGATTGGACCTGTTCTTTCATACAGTGACACCATTCAAACACCTGTTGAGACTAATGCCATGGTGGATATCATAGTATGTACTTGAACTGAAGATACAACTTTCCACCATTCTGTGTCTTGTACCAGTACAGTGTCTTGTACACTGGAGACATCTGAACCTCAATTACCAAGCCGCCTTTTCTCCTTTTTCTCAAGATGGCCCACCAGGCTGGATCTCACCCCTAGTCTGTGTGAAGATCACTCATTGTCTGCCTCCGCATCTCTGCTTCATGTCTGTCTCAGACGTATTCGTCTGTCGATCAAGCCGCGGCTGCTGTTGATCCTGAGACATGTCGATCGGTGGTGTTGACGGAGGTGCTCTAGATGGTGCAATGACAGGTGTGCTCTTGCAATAGACAAGTGTGCTGTTGTACTGATTCAAGATAGGGAAGGTGGTAATCGTACAAGTGTTGGATTAAATTCAGTTGTCAATTCAAGGCAATCTTTGACAGCACAAAGAGTGTCGATCACTGTTCATCTGGTGAGTGTGGGGATCTGAGGAGTGCACAGAAACCTGTGGAAGGTGTGAACCACAGTAATGAACCATTTTTACTGGTGCAGGTGTATGTGCTTGTTCAGTGGTAACAATACTTTCAGATCAATGACTTCATTTCACTTAACCAATAGTATGCCGTTACTATGGCACAATATGACTGTCATATGGCACTGACCCGAGAGTGGAATTGATTCTAAACCACCAGGTAGACGTCTTTATGGACAATATCGTTGCAGGGTTCTTCACATATACAACACACATCTGTATTATCGTTGTCACCCATTTGTTAGCTTTAGTTAAGAAAAAAAGTCAGCTGGGGGTGCAAATTCGGTCTTCCAGGAACGCTGGAGGGATTCTGAGAGTGTCAGGAGGTAGACCGAAGCCATGTTTCCAAGTAATCTGTGACAATCCACCTCACCCGTCATACAAAATCTGTGTCAAAATCCATCTTTACCGTAGTCTCCCTTCTTTAACTTAACCACCACAGACTCCAAAAACCAAAAACCGAATTGTTCCTCAATTGCATAAATTGGAGGTCATCTGCTACAATACATACTCTTCGCTTATGCACATTGGTTGAGTGATCATGTTGGGCCTTGTCTTTTTCATTCTATTTTTTTATTTTCGAATAAAAAAGAGGGCTCAACAAAACCACTGTGACGTCACAGATGCCCCAAAAGACCCACGTTGCACCTCCTTGTTCAGGCCACCTTTTGCTCACATTTTCCTGCTCGTGATATGCGCCTCGAGATGCGTGACATGCGGAACTCATGCCCCATCGGTCCCGTACGCACAGCCATGCAGATGGAAGACATACAACGTCGCGTGGTGTCACGTTGCAATGGCGCTAGAAGGTCAAGTGGTCGACGATAGGATGGGTTATGCAGGAGAGATGTTGTGGCAGGAGGGGTTGTGGAAGGAGTGGTTATGGCAGGAGAGGTCACGTGAGTGATGCGGAACCCCCAATGCGAGGTTAGTGACGTTGGGGTGGGTAAAACGGAAAACTGATGCTACCATGAGAATCGGGAGATCGGGCCGGTCACAATGATACCCTGTAGGACCCACTTTTATCGCGTTGTCGTCTTTTCTCAGGTTTCTTAGTATTTCGGGATCCACTTTTGCGAACCACAAAAGAACAAAACCACAAAACCACGAAACCACAAAACCACAGAACCACAAGAACACAAAACCCGCTTGGCCTGGAACCTCCTCCTCATCAAGCTACCAATTGTCTGTCTCTTATCTCCTCTCCTCTCCTCTTGTCTGCTTCTTGGCTGACTACTAGTCCATGTGGGGAATGTACAAAGAGTGGTGATCAGCAAGAGGACCAATGACGAATTTGGTGTATTGGTGGGTCTACCATAGTTCTGATTTGCCAATGTTTACTTGATTTGAACACTACGATTACAAGTATGGTACGTACCACTCACCCTCAATACCACTATCAATGCACTACGACTGTAACCTGAGAGTCCTATAGATGACGGAACGAAGATAGTTGCCGTCCCGAACTAGCTGTAGCTGCCACCAATTGTCCGACCACAAGCCGAACACTCCACTTTTCTCCATTTTTTCCCACTTTTTCCCACTTTTTCCCACTTTTTCCCACTTTTCCTCCACTTTGGTTCATTCGCCTATCTTCACCTCCACCGACGTGTAAATTTCGGACCCCGAGATGAGCGTATGACAGGTGACAGTACAGGCTTTTTTCAATCGCTTGCTTGTCTTTCAATGGTCTTCTCCGTACTAAAAGCCCTGCCCTAGAATTATGCCTCTTGCCCTAGAATTTTATACCTCTAAAAAAAAGGGTTTTTTTTTTTTTTTTAATTGACCCCCTCCCTTGTTGTGTGGCTTTCTAACCTTTCAAACCTCGTCAATGCTAACATTAAGCATACTGCCACTTTAATTGGCCGTCTATTTGCAGCTCTATTGCCTGATCTAACATAAACACAAACTATCGACTAGCGACTAGCTGAACTATGAGCTCAAATATGAGCAAACTATCGGCCTATAGACCTCTGCTATGAGCTCTAAATGGCTGCTTAATTAGACGTTGGAGCCGTGCGATAACTGGTGTTATGGTTGACTGTGTTATGTGTCAGAAACAAGTATCTTCACGATAACGAAAGACACAGAATCCATGCAGATAAATGTGACTCAGACAAAGCGCAACCTGTCTCATCTTCCAATATCTCTCGTCTGGCATCTGAGACATTTGTATTTGGCAGTTTGAGGGGAAGGCAGACGACAACAACAAGAGGCATAAAAAGACAAGCTGAAAGAGGATTACGAGGAGAGAAGTGAAAAATTGATTACAGTACTTGTACTTGTACAGTACTCGTACTTGTATTCGTACGGTAATGTCTGTTCCACCTTTTCTCTTGTTTTGACGTTTACTTCTTTCCCGCTTAAGACGTTACAGGTATGAGACATGAGGCCACCGTTAAAACCTCAGAGATAAAACCACTCAAGTGGGTAAATACTCAAACTGATAACCACTCAAAGTGAACAAATAACCACCTCTTCGCTACACCTCTTCGCTACAACTTTCCTCTTGAGTTACACCTCTTTTTAACGCCTCTAGTCTATCCTTAGTAGCTCAACCTCGGCAAAACACGCTGCTTTGAACAAGCCTTTTCCCAGCCTTCTCCTTCTTGAGTTTCATATCCCGAAGCGAGTACGGATAAGACCGCGTACAGTATCCATACATGGTACACCCTCGTGCTTTCACTATCGCCAAGAGCCAGGATGATCGACATGTGCATTGCAGTAGCGTGACGTTGACGATTTCGCACGAGACCAGGTCGTGTGAGAACCGGTGTCAAACGCCGTCTTGGCGACAATTGAGCAAGGTGGTTTAGTTCTTTGGTACATACTCGTACAAAGTACAAAGTACAATACCCTAGTAGTTACCATATTTGGTTACAGTAGTATCGTCGACTGTCTGACGTCAGATTACTACAGACAATGCAACGGAAAGTACTCGTACTTGTAACGGGAACATGTTACGTATGAGTACGAGTATGTACAACTCAACTCCTGAGTGCAACTCTCAACTCCCGGTTGCAACTCTTCGCTATGATCGCTATGATCACCATGGTATAACTCTCCACTTGTCCTCGAGCTATCATAAATCTCTACTATCTCCACTTGGCAGACCTAGACTGCGAAACGTCATTCCGGATCCAGAAGCGCCAAGAGGAGCCATCCATCACAGTTTACACCGGCGGTGGAGACGCCTATACGGTCTGATTAGTGATAGTTGTGGTTAGAGGGGTGGTACCTTTGGCTTTGATGTCTGTCTTTGGTTTTGTCTTTGACTACAGAGTACAAAGTACTTGTACTTGTAGAGCTGTTGGTGCAGTTTAGTTGAGATGGAAGTGGTTCAATTCTCATCTAGACGATGAATAACTCTACATCTACGCACTGAAGTTGAAGACTGTCTACACTCTGAAGAGAGTACTACGTAGTTACACTGATGCTCTAGATACAGCGTCAATTTCTTTGCCCTGAGAAGACTGAATATGACGGTAGAAGTCGTCTAGACTCACCTGGACTCTTGAGAAACCAGTGTCTTGTATTTGTTTTTGTTTGGTTGTCAACTTCAGCAGACAACTGATGGTTCAGTAAGAGTACTCCAAGAATCACCCAGAGTTCAAAAAGTTGCAGTAAATCACGATCTAAGAGGCTGGTATCTCTCCTGAGGTTTCAATCAACTCATGTGGCTGTCTTGGAGTGGTATATGAAACACGCAATTACATGTTTGAATTACAGCTACTATCTACAACGAGAAGTATGTACACTTGAAGAATCAGAAGTACTCAAATAATCAAATCAGACTACTGTTCAAACATGAACTACTTGTACAGTACGGGTACACAAACATTATCGCCAATCCTACAAGTACTTTTTCACTTATAATCACATTTTATGTATTCAAAACACCCAGTGGAGCTGTAACTAGCCTACCAGTTCTCTCCCTTACGGAGATTAAGGCTCCAGAGGTAACAGTAATGTCCAAGCTTCTCATTCCATTTGCAAAACAAACTGTCAGGCTCTCCTTTGTCGTTGATGGTTTCGTGCCAGGTCCAACGCCCCGGTCCAATCGCGGGAGCAGCTGTAGCCATGGCAGCAAGAAGAGTGATGCTGATTGTGGAGATTTTCATTGTAAGAGTTTCTTGTAGTTGTTGGTTGGTTGTTTGTGTTTGATTTACTGATCTATATATACTTGATTCCTACGCGCCTCACTGAGAGATGAGGTTCGAAGATATCTCAATGGGGCAATACACCGAGGCGCGGAGTTCTCGAACAGTTCGAACACTACCAACAGCCACTCCCACAGACTGCCACAGATAATCCCAAACAGGAAATTTTCTTGTCTCGTAGGATTCTCCTTTAGGAAATAACGCAGGTCGATAATATGAGGTTCATGCGTGAACAAGGGATAGGAGTGGTTACTGAAGGGTTTTAATGTTATCGAGTGATCTAGTCACGTGTTTAACCGTGTTTCACGTGACAGTAGAGTGTTTCAGCCTGTCTTGGAGTGCATTTTGAAACCTCACCATTTTCTCATAAACTAGCACTCCCTCAACTTCACCAATAATGATCCAAACGCGCTGAAACTAGTTTTACGGAGTATTCTCCGCTCCCTCACTCACCTACTGTTCCTAAAAACCCCACCACACCCCTACAACGCTCAAAAATCGACGCCGGAAAATTCCCCCATTTTCGCCGTTTTATACTTTCAAACACCCTGAAAATCATAGCCGCGCCTGGTTGGCTCAGTTGGTTAGAGCGTTAGTCTCATAATCTGAAGATCACCAGTTCGACCCTGGTACCGGGCAGCTATATTTTTTTTCTCCCACTTCAAAATACCGACTATTTTTTGCTCGGAGATGGATTAAAAATGCCTCCCCGAGACGGCAATAATTTTTTCAACCTCATCCACCACCCCAAACAGCCTCCAAAAGACACCTCTCACTACCCCCAAGGTTAGGGTACTTCCCAAAGTGGGTGAAAACTTTCCTTTCAATATGTGGGATCATTTGGTTTGGTGAGATCTGTTGGTGAAATCAAAGTACACACCCTCACACGACCGCTTCGCCCCTAACACCGGCTGCAGATCGCGTACTCGCAAGAATAGGACCATGCTACGGGTGAAGAAAGGAAGGGTCACCTACCTTCCGAAGCTGGCGTACAAGCCTCCTTTGCCTGACGAAGAAGCACCGAGGCCTCATCACAGTGGGTATGAAAACAATCTCTCCGCCGATCTGGACTGTCCGTCGTCGCTGTGGCAGGAAGACCACCGGCGGTTTGTGGCCTACAAGGGTCAGTGGTCTGTTTTGGACGGCGGCCGGGTCCGCAAAGCGGGAAACGACGTGCGGTATGGCCGGGACCTGGTCAACAAGATGAAGGAGGCTGCTGTCAACCTGGAGCAGCTGTCGCCGGGCCAGCAGCGCCGCAAAATGGTGAATCTCATGGCGCTGGGCGTCCGCATGGCCGCACGCAAGTCCATGCCCATCAAGTACGTGGACGTGGCTCAGATCGAGGACATTCTGCACGCGGATCAGGCTCTGCTGGCACAGGCGTTTGGCGCAGTGGAGTCGGCCCTGCACGTGGATCTGGGCGGCGAATTGCACCGGGAGCCGCCCCCGGACTGTAAATATCTCCTGACCCGGCGGATCTGGCGCATCCTCGGCAAAACGACCCTGGCTCCGGGTCTGATGGGCTACATCGTCAGAGCCCTGGCAGCCACCAACGCACACCCGGCGCTGGTGATTGCGCTCTACACCATCTTCGCACAGACCCAGTACGTCTACGACCTGCCGATTGGCAACGCCTGGGGCTACCAGCTGAACCTGGACCGCTATTTCCGCGCCGCCACGCTGCACGTGTGTCCGTCGCCGAAAAACCCCTCCGACAACGAGCTGGCCAACCTGTGCACGCTGTTTTCCAAATACAACCACGAGACGGGCCTGCCGCCCAACGTGCCGTTCTGCGGACGCATCGAATCGCTCATTCCGCCGACCTGGATGCACGTCTTTCTCAAGATTCTGCGAGACCGACAGTACCCCTGCGACGGCCGCACGTTTGCGCAGCTGGCCCTCCGGGTCTCCAAGGTGTCGCCTTCGGCCCGCCAGGACCTGGTCGACTACCACCTGCAGCAGTCGCAGCGCTGGTGGTACCTGGACGAAAGCATCTTCTCGCTCATGTACCTCATGTGCAACCGAGGAGATGCCGAGGCGTCCATCGAGGTCATGAACTCCAAAAAGTTCGCCGACCGCCTGCTGGACGAAAAGACCCGCATGGGCGCCTTCCGCATGCTGCTGTACCGGGCGGTCAAGTTCGAGGGCATGCGCGACGCGGTCTCCGTCTTCCAGACCATGAAGGAAAAGAACTGCCCGCCAGACCTGCATTGCTACGGCCTGCTCATCCACGGCTACAAGGAGCGCGGCTACTACGAGGAGGCCATCTCACACACCCTGGACGTGGCGGCGCAGAGCAAGGTGCCCGTGGAGATTGCCACCGACTACTTTGAGGCCGTGGCCAAGAGCAAGGATCTCCGGGAGGCGCTGGCGGTCTACTGCCAGCTGTTCACGCCACACTCGCTGCAGGAGCTGGGCATTTTCGCCTATGTGCTGCGAGGAAGCGCTCAGAACAAAATCTCGGTCGAAACTGCTCTCAGCGAGCTGCCACAGCTGCCCCCGAAGCAACCGGGCTTTGAGCTGTACCGCTCCGACGCGGCGTCGCTCAACATTCTCTACCGCGCATTACTGACCTCGGCCGACCAGGTGGAGCAGGTGCGGGCTCTGTACGAAAAGTACCGCGACCTGCTGGCGTCCGTGCTCAGTGCCAGCTACGTGCCTCCCCGGTGGCGGTGGCTCAAGACCAACAGCGGTTTCGAGCTCATGTCCACGTTTGTGGCGGCCGTTCTGCGCTGCACCGGCGACATTTCGCAGTGTCTGCTGCTCATCCGCGACTTCATCGACGTGGCCAAGGTCAACATGTTTGCTCCGGAGGTGTTCAACACGCTCGTCAAGGCCGCCTGTATCTCTGGCCGCTTCGATCTCGCCGAGGAGACACTCAGGCTCGCCATGGCCATCAAAACGCCCACCAACAAGGTGGTCTTCATGCCGCTGGAGGCGCACATGCGCGCAGGCCGGGTCGAGAAGGCCGAGGTCTTCTGGGACATTGCCACGCAGAACAACGACGCGTACTCGTATCTCGAGCGAACAGCCGTGTTGCTGCCGATAGCCGACGAGCATGGATGGCGGGTGCCGGGACAGCTGAGAGAAGCCGTGGCCGAGTACCTGGCCAAGGAGGAGGCCCGCAAAGAAGCACGAGCGGCAGGATACGCCAAGGACGACTCGCTGGAGCAGCAGCTGCTGGAAGACAAGCCGAAGCCGAAGGCGGAAGACAAGACGGAAGACAAGACGGAAGACAAGGCGGAAGACCAGCACGAAATCGCATCTCAAGTCGGACACCAGGAGGCATAGAGAAGAGGAGGATGGAAGGGCGCAAGCCGACAATTGTATATATGCATGTGATTAGGAAGGAGGAAAAAGGATATAGTATGATGAATACATGATGATAATGGAAGAGGAGGAGTAATTAGGTGTTGAAGATGGATCTGAGATGTAATGAACAAGAGTGAATGTCTTTATTCAAGTTATACAACTGTCCCAGAATAGAGTGGGTCTTGAAGTACATCTACTCAACAATATTAATTACTGTTTTACACAGAGTCCGTTATTGACTAACCCTGACTAACCCTCTCACAAACAGCGAGATGTAGAAACAGCTCACACAATGTGATTGTACCATGAGAAAATTGATCAATTTGGGACACTGACTAGCTGATGGATACATCTGGACTGCATCAGGAAGTATTCTAGTATAGCCATTAGAGAGTGAAGTAGCCTATTCTGATGTTTGAGAGGTGTAGGCTGTGTTGTGTACATACTTGTAGACTGAAGGTGTAATACACTGACATTCAATTAATGGATCTGAAGATGCAAGGAGTTCAATATCAGAACAAAAGAAGAAGTGCAAGAGGGTGACTCAGAATAGAGTGGGTTCTTGAAGTACATACTGAATCAACTCGTTACCATCAATAACTGAGTTACAGTACTTTCTCTACAAGTACAATACAATATAATACATTAATTACTGTTTTACACAGAGTCCGGGAAGGTGGTTTTAGCTGAGAGGTATCCATACAAACCATTGGCCCCAGACACAGATCACTAGAATGGCCTTTGAGAAACCCCATTTGTGGTTCCCAAGAATCGAATTGTGCACTCACGTGATTCAAGAATCGAATTGTGCACTCACGTGATTCAAGAATAATCAGGTTGACTCAGGTGCTCATACTCGGCTTGACTCGGCTGCCTCAGTACTCAACAGACACTCGGACTACGTCCTCGTGTCTGTTACGCATTCGTTCCCACAATCGGATCAATCTCATACACCAAAGCCACATCCGTACTCGAGGTTCCACTCCATCCCCGGTCTCCACTCGACGTGACCATGTATCTGCAGCTAGGATCCACCTTGATGGACGACAGAATGCCGCCCTGATGACCAGGCACAATCCAGAACGGCACGGCCTGCTGCTTGGAGCTCTGAACGTCGTACAACCGCACGTTATCATGTGATCCACACAGCACGTGACGGTTGTTCGGCATGGCAGCCACGGTGCTCACCGCTCCAGACACCGACGGGAACTTGAACACCTTGGAGGGCACATGCACGTTTCCTCGGAGCGAAAACTCCTCGACTGTGGAGTTTCGTCGACCCACATAGATTCTGTCTCCGTCGGTCGACCAACACGCACTCATGCACCACGGCGGGGTTCCCTGGGGCACTGCGATCCGCGTGATTCGCTGCTGCTGACGTCTGTCCCAGATATCGACTGTGCCGTCAATGGCAGATGTGAGAAAGATGGACTCCGAGGTCGCCGTCTTTGTGGGCTCCTCGTCTGCTCCATCTCCGGGCTTGACGCTCTCGCTGGCCTCCTTTTCGGCCGCAATGTCCACCTCTTCCTTGCCGTCCTCCTTTTTGACCACTGTTTCCGCCTCTTCCTCCTCGTCCGACCCAAACAACGATCCCATGCTTTTATCGTCGTCGTCTTCGTCCTCGCCCTCGAGGATCTCCTTTCCGCGCGCAGTTCGATCGCTATCGAGCCCTTCCAGACCCAGGTTTCGAGATACTATCGCTCCTCCCACAGGCTGATACTGCACTGTACTAACTTGACCCGAAATGCCGTCAAAAGTCCGAACAACACTGCCGGTGTCCAGATCCCACTCGTTGACGGTCTTGTCCCACGAGCCCGACAGCAGCCGGTTTTCCCACTGGTTGAGAACTAGCACCGACACCGTGGACGTGTGTTTTTCCAAATACGCCTGGATCTGGCCCTCATTGTGTCGCACGCTCATCAGCGTGATTCCTCCGCTCTGCAGACCCGACAGCAGCCACAGACACCGCGAATGGGCTGCCAGAGAGTACACACACGAGAGCTTGGGCTCGTAAAGTCCGTCTTTGGGTTTGATGTCCGTCTCATAAACGGGCTGTTCATTCTCCCAGTATGACGTCAGAACGCCGGCCTTGGTGACACAGTCCACAAACGGATGACGCTGGGCCACTGTGAGCGGCAGTTTGCCGTTGACGGACGCAAAAAAGTCGTATTTCCGCACAAACCCGTCCTGTCCGCCGGTGAACATCCACTTGAGCTCCCACGACAAATCTATCGCATGCACGGGACAGCTGTGGATGGCGGCCACGTACGGCACAATGTCGTAGCCCTCGCAGCGGTCTGTGTTTGTGCACAGCGGAATCGGCCGTCTGCCAGTGTACTTGAGCACGTCTTCGGGGATCTCGTTGGCGCTGTCGTCAAACACGACGTTTGTGTTTGTGTGCGATCCGTTGGAAGTCGCCACGTGGCCATTCGACCTCGTGACCACCTCCTCTTCCTCCTCCTCCTCCTCATCGTCTCCATCATCGTCTCCCATCACCACGTCCTCTGCGTCGTCCACATCCATGTTGTTCTCCAGCGCGTCCTCAAAGAGGTCGTCCTCGTTCTCCTGCTGCTGGTCGTCGTCCTCCTCGTCCTCCTCGTCCAGCTGGTTCAGCGCCTTGTCGTCTAGAAAGTCGTCTTTGGACATTTTCAAACCCCGTGGTGGTGCACTATATTGCGGAGTCAGAATTACACTGCACAACTATCAAGTCCAAAAGCTAAATGGAGATGAGGTGCATAGACGAAATGGAGGAGGGTGTTTTTAGATGCCGTACAGGTGTTCCAGAGGGGGGAAATTCGGGGGGTTTGTTTATTAGGGGTCGTGGAATCACGTGACGTCTTCAATTTTTCCATTTGACCTACTTTGACCGACTTTATCAGGGTCTCTGTAGTACAGTAATCATGATCTGATCTGATCTGAGTGTGAAAGAATAGATGAAAAATGGATAGTTATATGGATAATTATATGCTATAGTTGATTAGAATGCTTTGAAGAGTCGTCAGTGTGTGAACCTATGGATCATGTTAGGATGGGGTATACTGTGTGGTACAAAACCGGTACGAGTAGTGAACAGTATACCAAGAGAGGTAGATGATTGAATCGAATGCAAAAGTGAAATGTAGGCCGTTTGTTTCTGATGGAGCTGTCTTCATACAAGCAGGTCTTTATCCAGTGAAGTATGGGATATGTTGTGTAGTCACATGGGTAAATGAATAACACACCTCTTGGGTGCACACTTGAAGGCTCATATGACTCCAGTGAGCTCAATGTGGCTCTCCATAGCTCTCCATAGCTCTCAGCAACCTTTCTTAAGCTGAAAGACCAGTTGAGAGTCATTTAAGCGCTTTGCTTGTGTCATGAATGATTCCCCAACACCCTCCTCTAGTCAAACAAAAACAACCGTTCACTGACCTCCTTAACAACCAAATCCATACCTGCGTCCAGATTGTACCCCGTGTAGGCACTGCAGCCCATGATAGTCGTATTATGACCTTCGGGGATCTGATCGAGGTCCAAATGGCTGCTGATCCGCTCCACGGTCTTGTCACGTTGATCCTCGTCCACCAGGTCCAGTTTATTGATCCAAATGAGCACGCCAGCTCCCACGAGCCGGTCCTCATTCAGAATAGCGTGCAGTTCCTTCCTGCAGTCGTTCAGACGATCTGTGGCACTGGCATCAACCACCCAGATCATGAAGTCCGTTTTCTCAAAGTAGTTTCGCCAGAAAGGTCGTAAAGTCTTCTGACCGCCGATATCCCAGATGTTCAGCTTGTACTGGTCACGTGTGACGGTTCTGATGTTGAATCCCAGCGTCGGAGACACTTCATTCACGTCCTCATTGAGAATCTTCTTCACTATCGTCGTTTTTCCCGAATTGTCCAGCCCACTGTGTTAGAACAAAGACTAGAAGACTGGCACTTGTCACCCCCATCCACTCACAGCATCAACACCCGGATCTCCTTGTCCTTGAGCTTTTGTTTCTTGATGATCGTTAGTAGTCCCATTGTCAAGGGATATGTGGAGATGGTGTAGTGAGATGCATATTGGAACGTGCATAGGGGCGTTTGATGAGTCGAGAATGAATAAATACGCGAATAATATCGTGGAGGGGGTGTTAAAGTAGGTGTATTAAACGATGATATCACGATACTTGCAGTGGTGCAAAAAACACATTTGCCTATTGATCCACAGAACACAACACGACATGACGCGTACGTAACACAAACACCAATACGTCGCACCACCAAAACCACTCAATATTGGTACCAAAACACTCCCCTCGATCTCAGGAATTCACCAAATCTATCAGTTTCTCTCTAGCGTGGATATTACGTAATCCACAAGCGAATCACGAAATAAGCTCGAGGGCTGAAAAGTCACCTGTGAGCTGTGATATTCACGTAAAATTTCGGTCAGGTCCATCTTCGTACAGTACTTGTACCTCATTCTGCTTACTTGTACTTTCCCCTTTCCCGTTCTCCAGACTTTTCAGATGTCAAGTGAGCCATTTTAGGTTTCTCACATCTGCACGTCAGATGCATACGCGGTCTCAATATATACCTCAATACAAACGACTATGACGGGATGGATCTATCTGCACCGGGCTCTCCGGCTGCTCACTCCATATCCGCAGGCCGTGCTTAACCGCAAGCGGTCGAGTGTGGCTGGTTTCTCGCTTGACTACGGTCTCTGGGCCTTTGTCGGAGCCGTATGCCACTTCATCTTCACTTTGACATATATCAACAGTGATTTGGTACATCGCCAGTTTGTACAGAGATACCCGTTGGCGTTTGAGATGCCCAGTGCGTCCGGGGTGATTGCGCTGATCGATCTGAACGAGTCGATAGTCTGGGGAGTGTGTGCTGTTCAGGCCTGGATCACCTATAGACACACCCAGACTAACGCGCAATCGTGGTCTTTGGAATGCAAGGTGATTATGGGTCTGTTTTTTGGCGTGCTTGTGTTTCTCGCGGTCGCCGTCAAATCCCACCCTTTCGCTAAAACTCCCTCTCCTCCTGGAGTGGGATACCTCGGCATCAAGTTCATAGACGTGGTGGACTGGCTGGGGATCATTGGAGACTTCAGCGTGTACGCACGGTACATTCCCCAGGTGTCGTGCAACTGGACGGTCCAGAGCTGTGTGGGCTCGTCGTTTCTGCTCATTGTTCTGGACCTGGCAGGCGCTTTTTTCGGCATTCTGGACGTTTTGGGCGCAAAAAAGGCCAAGCCTACGAATGAGAGAAACCGAAACAAGGTCGTGCGGGCAGTTCGGCCCTCGGGACTGTTTTGGGCATGCTGGTTCCGCTTCTTCTGGGACTGCATCTTGCTCTACCAGCAGTGGAAATACAAGGGTCTTCGTCCTCTGGTGAAACGAAAGTACGTGAAGCCCGTGGACGTGGAAGTGGTGGGAGAAGAGGACGACAGCGACGAGGGACACCGGCTGTTGCGTTCGGGCGAGGTCGAGCTGAGAAATATGGCCTGAGAGGGAACACATGCATTTATTTAATGAATCTTGATGACACAGAGTGGAGTAGCTGTAGCTGTTGTAACAGGCTGTCGATTAAGTCTACTTGTAGTGAACTGACATCCTTTAGAGAGTCTCATTCTGTATTCTTGAGTGTTCTCTGTGCTTATGTAATCTTGATTAGGTGAAGAAGGTAGAACTATAGAATTACTTGTACAACTAGCAAGAAAGTACAAGTAAAGAAGTTTTTGAACAGGGAAATAAGCCTTATCTCAGTTTACAAGTACTTGAAGAACCCAGCTAATTTTTCACGCTCTCCGATACTTGTAGTGATTATGTAATCAACCATCCCAGTGTGCAAGTTAAATCAGATCATTATGTTCATAAGTTTTTGAGGTGACTTACAAGTATGATGGTGGGCTATGAACTCTTCAAAAAGAAAAACAACCAGTACAATATCTCACAGATGAACCACCAACACACCAATCCCCAGATCTAGCCACCAAGTACTTGTACTAGTACTAGTACTTGTAATACAAATTTTTATACTTCACATTATCAACCCAACCCCGAATCGAACCCACAACCACTCAATATATGAGATCATTGAAGTACTAGAAACGGAGATTTGAAGGGTCTATAAAAAGGCGAAGAACGAGTGAAAGAAGCTGGAAAAGTCGGAAATCTGACATAAACCACCATCTATCCCCTCCCCCGTCTCCACACCTCTCATTTCCTCCTTCCACCACCACTTATCTACAAGTCCCCCTAGCACTGTCCACTTTAGGCTTCCCCCTACCCTGAAAAATCTACTCGGACTTGACGCAGTGCACAAGTCTGCGAATCACCGTAACACTTCCAGCACCCGTTCGACACCATGCTGTGGAAGACTCTCTTTGGCAAAAGCGTGGCGACCCCGGCCCGGCTCGTGGCCCAGCAGCGGCTGTTCTCCTCGTCGGCCGTTCGATCCAACGACTGGTTTGGATCCATGACCGAAAACAAGAGCAAGGAGACCATCAAGCAGGATCTCAACAAGGCTGCTTCCAACAAGGCTGCGAAGGATGCCGACGTCGAGGCCGCAGACAAGGACAAGACCAAGATGCCGTCGTTCAAGGAGGACGAGAAGCTGCAGGAGTACCTGGCGGAGCAGAAGGGCCAGGCCGAGAAGGGCATTGAAAAGTACGGCACCGAGCTCAAGCAGCGGCTGTGGGACGCGTACCAGAGCCAGCACAGCGGCTACGACAAGACCAAAAAGGTGACTGTCGACGGCAAGACCTACCAGATGGTGCTGTCGCCCAACGAGATCAAGGCGTTCGAGCCCTCGGTCTACTGCAAGTCGTACCGAATCGACGGCACGTGGAAAAAGGCCCAGCTGCTGCTGCGAATGCTGCGCAAGATGGACGTGCACGAGGCCATCACGCAGTGCCAGTTTTCCGCCAAGCGAATGGGCCGACCCGTGGCCAAGCTGCTGCAGCAGGGCGTCCAGGACGCCAAGGACATGAACATTGATCCCCAGGGACTCTACATTGACGAGATCTGGGTGGGCTCGGACCCCCGAAAGTTCCGGTTCGCCGACCCCAAGGGCCGAGGCCGAGCCGGCTTCATCCACGCCGAGTACATCCACATCCGGGCGATTCTGCGAACCCCCGTGACCAAGCAGCGAGAGGCCCGCGACAAGGCGTACAAGCGGCTGGCCAAGAAGCCCGCGTTCCAGCACGAGACCCGCAAGGTGGGAGATGGGTACCTCAAGTCCGACTACCGATGGTAACTGTATATAGCTAGTAGGGTAATGTATATATGATAGCGAGGGTGTACAAGTAGTACGAGTTGAGATCGTAAGGTGAAGTACTGTACTTTTAGGGAGTTCAAAAAGAGGCGGAGAAGGGGGGTACAAGTGTGTCTAAGAAGTACAAGTACCCTACTTGTAGTCTCCTTGTGGTTGGTAGGCTGTTATTGTAGCCTGGTAAGATGTAAAGTGTCTGATCTTATAAAGGTCGTATAAAACGAATGAGAGAGTGCTAGACCTCGGAGACTTCAGAAAATAAGTGAATTAAGAGAGATGAGTAAATTGTTAAAGTCTTTGGTGCTCTACTGTCTCTCCTTAATGTGAAGAAGGTGTGTCAGTGTCCCCTCTAAGATGTGTACACTCAGTGAATGAACCTATGTTATAGAATCAACAGTGAGAAGGTAGACATAACAATCCACTCAACGAGCTTCACTTGTATTTACTTAATTACTACATTGTGGCATTTAGTCACCATTCGTACTCTTCGTAACAATGACTTGAAGTGTCAAAAAAGTGATATCACAAATAAAACATATTCCAATCAATGCTACCATGAGGTCTACTATGGTAATAGGTAATCAAAAGTATCCCATTTTATTCAGAATTTGCTGCTGATTCTGATACTCGACTACAAAAGCACTTTACGATTCAACTGATTCATAATAGCTCAGGTTCATCTTCCAAGGATACTCTGTCAACTACAAGTACATACGTACTTACACCAATTCTACAAGTATTACATATCGACTGGACTCAGACATTTCGTCAAACACTCTTCCTTCTCTTTCTATCAGTTCTTTCGTATCTTCAAGTCGTCAAGTCTCCACTTGCTCCTCTCAACTTATAAGTCTAATGAATTCATGCTATTTACTCGTCATCGAAGCCAGTGAGCTGCTCTCGAGCACGCTGGGGGACTGCGTTAGTGGGGATATTGGTGGATGTCAAGGTATCTTGGGCATGTTCAGGTTAAGACGTCAAGATGTTCAGGTTAAGACCAAAGATGGTCAGGTTAAGACAGCTTGAACACTTCAACATGTGTCTGCCTTTCTGAGGCCATTTCAACCAAGCAAGACTCGAACACACAACAGTTCAGTCATTTGGCAGTCGTTAATACTCACGAGGATATGATTGGGGAAGAGGGCTGTGATCGGGGTAGAGGTACTTTCTTCGCAGAGGAGTCAGTGTGAGGGCGGCGATGGGGCCGGCGAGACCAATGGCAAAGGCAAAGAAGAGGTGGGGTCGGTTATGAGCAGACCATCGAAAGTACTGTGTTAGATGAGTTGGTGGAGTTGGTGAACATGACTAATGTGACAAGGAGAAGTGGGAAATGGAGTTAAACGGTATCCTATTGAACCAGATGAAACGAATATCATCTCCTTCAACAGATTGACACAGCCACGTCATTTCAATCACTGCATTTTTGTCGTGTCAGGGAGGTTCACTTCAAGGTCACGATACTTGTGAAAAGTCATCATTTCGAACCGTGCCAAGTGACACAAATAGCTCTGGCTCGCGCTACTCACTCGAAGGGGACCGTTCCAGAAACCGGGGTTAGCGTTGATCATTGTCGAGTGTCCGTTTGAGTCTCGTTTCCGGGATTGGATCTTGAGCGACAGATGCACAGGTGTGGTTTTGACTTTTAGTTACCCTCGTCGTGATTGGCCACCGGGTTGGGAGAGCTGACTAAGCGGTTTTAGGTGAGTAACGATTAATTTAAAAGAGATATTCAGATAAATCAGGATAATCAGAATAATCAGAATAGTCGGTGTAAAAAGAAGTGCGTAATATCAGGTATGATGTAATAAATGAAGACCACAAGTCAAGAAAGCCACGTCACATGACCCTCCACATTCCCGTCTTACACACAGTCACATGGATGTGGGGTAGGTGTTAATATTGGATAGTAAGAGGTTTCTGAAATGTCTTATTAGTAAGGGGGGACCATTATTGCTTGTCCAAATATCGTTCTCCGTATGTAAGTCACCATACAACTCTCTAAACTCACTCAGTGAGCCTCACCTTAGACACTATCATAAGCAGTAGCTAGTTTAATAGTGAGAGAGATGTACAAGTGACTACAAGTACAACTATCACATAGAAGTATTGTACAAAATCAGACTGTGCTTGTACAAGCACTTCTATATCGCACCTCCACAAGTACAAAACCACCTTCCCCCACACGTGACTACTGATAAGCCTGAGCTGCATAGTGTCCACCGTCGCATCTATCAAGCCTGCTTAATAACTTTGTCGTACATACAGTGAGCCAACAACAGTACGAAGCACGACTACTACCAGACCCTACCACTCTCAACCGCTCCTCCCCCTCACGCCTATGGAATACATCAAGATTTCCAAGGTCTCTGACGTGGCGCTTTTCCGCAGAGGCAAGTCCTCTCGGGGGACTCTGCACCTCACCACCCACCACATGATCTTCCAGCTGGAGGGCTCCAATCCCCACGAGCAGGCCGATCGGGTTGCTGGTGGGGTGGCTGGGGTGGCGTCTGAGGCCGCGTCTGTGTCCGAAGTCGCCTCAGACGCCTCAGAAGCCGTCAAAAACCTCACTTTGGAAGCAACCGAGGTAACCCAAGGTGAAGGTGACAAAAATGGCCATCTCAAGGCTGACAAAGATACCACTAAAGAGAGTAACGGCGAAGACACTTCTAACGGTTCTAAAGACGTCAAACAATCTGCTCCTGCCACCTCCGAAATCTGGATCTCGTATCCCATCATCTCCTCGGTGGAAAAGAAAAACGGAGTCATCCGAATCCGATGCAGAGACTTCACGTACCTGGCGCTTCATTTCCACAATGAACCCGAGGCCAAGGACGTCTTTGACAGCATCCAGAAGCTGTGCTGTCCCCCCTCGGTCGACAGACTCTATGCATTCTTCTACAAGCCCGGAAAGTCCGAGCGCCGGTTCAACGGCTGGGCAGCCTTCAACCCGCAGCAGGAGTTTGGCCGCCAGGGAGCCTTTGCCAAGGGCAAGTGGCGCATGACTGGCCTCAACGAAAACTACAGTCTTTGTGCCACGTATCCTCAACAGCTGTCGGTGCCTGCTTCTGTGTCGGACAACGTGCTCAACTACGCGGCTCGTTTCCGGTCCAAGAACCGGCTGCCCGTGCTGTCCTTCCACAACAGCTTCAACGGATGCACGATTGCGCGGTGTTCCCAGCCGCTCGTGGGCCTCAAAAAGAACCGGTCGCCTCAGGACGAAAAAGTGGTGGCGGAAATCTTCGGAACAACCGTCAACTCCGAGTACGAGACGCCCCGAGACAACCTCATTGTGGACGCCAGACCCGTGGCCAACGCCGTGGCTCAACAGGCGCTCGGAGCAGGGTCCGAAAACACAGACAACTACGCCCGGGGGTCGTGTACCAAGCACTACCTCGGCATTGACAACATTCACGTGATGCGCGACTCGCTCAACAAGGTGACCGACGTGCTCAAGGACGGCGACTACAGCGAGCTGGACTACGTGTCCAAAAAGGACGCGCTTCAGAAATCTGGCTGGCTCAAGTACACCACGATTATCCTGGAGGGAGCAGTGCTCATGGCCAAGGCGCTGCATCTGGAGTTCAAACACGTGCTGCTGCACTGTTCCGACGGCTGGGATCGAACCGCCCAGCTCTCGTGTCTGGCGCAGATCATGGTCGACCCCTACTTCCGCACTCTCAACGGCTTCATGGTGCTGGTGGAGAAGGAGTGGCTGGCGTTCGGACACCAGTTCAACGAGCGGTCGGGGCATCTGAACGGACCCCGGTCGTTTGTCGACCTCACTTCCACGCAGAAACCGGCCTCTCAGTCCAACGCCTTTTCGGATTTCATGTCTGCCGCTCGAGCAGCGACCCAGGCCGCGACCCAGGCCGCCACGTCCTCCAATCATCTCAAAAACACGTCTCCGGTGTTCCACCAGTTTCTGGACTGCGTTTACCAGCTGGTGAGGCAGTTTCCCGACCGGTTTGAGTACTCGGAGCGGTTCCTGCGTCGCCTGTACTACCATTTGCACTCGGGACAGTACGGCACCTTCTTGTACGACAATGAGAAGGAGCGGGTGCAGAACCGGGTGTTTGAACGAACCACGTCCGTGTGGAACTACTTTTTGGCGCGAAGATCGCAGTTTGTCAACCCCAACTACAACGGAGAAGCGGAGATGAAGCTCTCGGCCACCCTGGACGCGCTCATCCTGCCCGATGTGGACAAGGTCACGTGGTGGTTCCAGCTGTTTGGAATCGACGAGGTGGACGTGACTGCAGAGGTCGGAGAGGCCTCGGAGACCGCTGCCACGCCTGTTCTGACCGCCAAGGCTGCCACCGAAGGAGTTCCCGGTCTTGAAGGCGCAGACCGAGTGGGTTCCGTGAAGGATCCTAAGCGGGAGCCTGTACGTGATTCAGCACGTGATCCTGCGGGAAAAGAAGCTGTGGGTTCTGTTCCTGTGTCTGTGTCTGAAGCAGAGCCCGGTGCTAGTGAACCCGGTGCTAGTGAGTCTACCGACTCGCCGCCCACCACGTCCACCGTGTCTCCTCCTTCGGAAGAGGAGCCCGTGGAGCAGGGCAATCCTTTGGGCGACGTGACGCCGCGGACGAAAATCCTGGAAAAGAAACGGGTGCATATCCAGCCGCTGTCCAACACGTCGGTGGAGTACGCCTCGTTTGAGTAGTCTACGCTGTTAAGAGTAGACATGATGTAATGATGTAATGATAATGAATGATGATTTGGTATGAGAGTACGGATACTGTACTTAACTCATAAGGTGTCTGAGAGGTCTTGCTGGTGTATTTTGAAGATGACTTGGATGGGAGGTGTTTGAAGATGGTATGGGAGGTGTTTGAAGATGATGTATTTCAAAACTGTGATTTTCCCTAAATAGAAGACAGTTCACATATATAACACATAATACTAAAAGCGTTTACTAATCATCACTACCTTACAGTGCCCTTATAAAACTGGTCTTGAGGTCTTGATGTTTAGATGATGTACTTTGATGTGTGTTTAGATGATTAAAGACTCAGACTCTTCTAACTCGGTCATATCTGAACATGTGCTACTTGTACAAGTAATATCTTCTGACTTAGTCACCATCCTCTGATACTAAGACCATGAGTTACACCACCAGTAAACGAAGACAATGACATACTGTTAAGCATAGTAGGGTTAGTCAGGGTAGGGTCCATATACTTGAGGTGACAGGAAAAGTTGTCTCTCGAAGAAACCACAGATGGGGCTTGAGGACCCGAGTCAAGAGTTGAGATGGAATGTGTGCAGTGATATAATAGTACAGTACGTAGTGTGATTAATAAGCCAGAGCATTGGTGATTACATAAGAATTCTGAGCAGTGAATGTATCGATCTGTCTTCAGATTTCCAGCTCATTCTGCCAAGCTTGGAGCTCTCATAATCTATTGATCTCACTCTCACTTAAGACTGGTACAATATGAGAGTTCTACGTACCCACCTCATCTCTATCATGAATATGACAGCAGACTATTGAGACATGACAGATCAGCATCAAGTATCTTCATTCAAGTAGCCTCAAATCGAGTCTTCGTCTCAAGAATTCTAACTAGTCACAAATCACTCAACACAGTACTTCATCGAAAGCTGCACTTATTCCCCCTGAATAAACGCCATGTATTTCTATGTACAAGACGTATCCAACGGCTCAATACAAAGATGTGGCTTGTTATATAAGAGATGGCGAGGCTGAGAAGCGATACGAGTTGTCATTATCTTAAAGGAGATGGGTTTCATTGGTTGATAGAGTGAGAGATAGATACAGAGATAGATACGACTGAGATACAGATAGGTACAGACAGTGATAGATACAGATAGTAGATAGATAGGCTGGATCTCCGTCTTCCTATTGGATACGATAGCCCATCATGTGATGCAGCCCACCCCACTATCGAACGTATGTGTCGATCTGAAGATAACAAAAGTGTGCTTGGATAATGCACGGCAAGATAGCCGAGGGTTCCAGAAGAGTTGTAGAAGGAAGAGGTGGGAGGGAAAACACGGCTTGTACTTGTAAGTGGTTTTGTGTACTTAAGAGGGGTCTGTTTAACCAGTTTTGTGTTCTTTTTCAATAACATCCCTCACAAACACAATAACTACTTTTGCAGCACCCTTGTAGAGCCCTGTCACTATCTCAGTAAGACAAGTCATGCACGGGATCGGAATGTGCAAGTAAGAAGGTCCGATTTGTGAGCAACTTCGGGTGTCAGGTGAGAGAGTGAGACGGAGTGGAGTGAAAGACATGTCGGCAATAGGTGGGTGTCAGATAGCGATAGGTAGATAGCTGAGGGTTGGATACAAGACATTTATGATAGAAAGATACAGGTGGTGATATGATCTGGAGTGAGTGGATGATAGAGAACTGATGATTAATGAAAGACATGGAATATAGTGTACCAGGTAGACTGATAGTATGTACAGTTACTACTCATGACAACAGTTGAGTCCCACAATAATACAATGAGTTGTATACCACCTGACTGAGAATGACGTCATTAGAAGAATAGATCGACGAGGACTATGGCTGTATACTGCGAGAGTAAATTGGCGTCTCACCAGTCTTATAGTCAGCTGACGTCATTGAAGACACTTTACATATACAACACACACCTCATTGTACCAGATAGAGACATCATTAGTATCATACGAGTACTTGTTTTGAGCCTAGAACCTCTTCTAACAAGTCACGTGATTTCGTACCCAGTCCTAAGATCTTATCGCCACGTGACTCCACAATATTCCCTTATCGTCACATGACTTCATACTCCAAAATCCCCACTTATCAGCAAACCAATGATATCCAGACCTGCTATCTGATCTGTGCTATCTCCTATCCTCCAATGGCCACTCTCTGATACGGTATCATTCTCCATCACCCAATCCGTCTCGTTGATCTAATCATTTTCCGTCTATCACCTAAGTGGGCAATCTCTCCACCAAGAGTTTGTCACCAGAAGTTTGTTACGATGATCATCGAGGTGGAGTGAGACTTACCTACAAGTACAACAGAGACAGAAAAGTGGTGAATAATGGGGCAAAAAAATGACCAAAAGTAGATAAAACAGCGCAAAAGGTCACGTGTCATCATGGTATCAACTGCTCAGCTCTTTTTGTGCCCTTTTCCGCCATTTATCTCGTGTGCGGCTCTTATCAGGCACGGCTCAGGCTTATCGCAGGGCTGTGCAAAGCCGTGTCGATGGAAGCAAACAACAAATAATAAACAACTGAGCGGCTCGACGAGATATATATAAATATGTAAGAGCCGACATGTATATAATGTTCAGAGCGTACAGAAGTTGGGGTAAGTGGAGATACCAAGAGATAGGACCTGATAAGAAGATAATGAATGGTTGGCTGGCGGGAATTTGATAAAGACACAAGAGATATGCGATAATATGGGCGAAGAGGATGGTGATATATTTATAGGTGAGTTCTGGGGCGTGGTGAACTGAACATCTGGACCTTTGCTAACACACTATGCGTGAGGTGGTAGCTGATGAAATGCCACAAAAACAACTACAAGTAATGAAGAAGCGTTGTTTATCTGAGTGATTGTGTTAACCGTAGGTTTGGTCTTTAAGCGGTCTTTATAAGTGTTCTTCAACAAGACACATACAACACACTTATTCAAGACCATGCTATATGGAGGACCTCATATTGGGATGTTTTTCTGAAGAAGGGTTGAGAGAAGTCGTGGGTGTAAATGTCGATTCATTACAAAAATCCATAGATTAATGTATACCTCTACTTGTATAAGTACTCGTACATACTTGTAACTTGATATCATGACACTGATAGAAGGACAATTTACACCAGCTACTAATACAAGTAGTCGTCGGTGATGTAAATATCAATCTCTACAGTATTATCCATAGATTAATGTATACCTCTACAAGTACTTGTAACTTGATCATGTGCTGATAGAAGGACAGTTGAAATACACCAGCTCTGACTTAGGAACAGTCTGAGGTCAATCAGAGTATCTTACGGTTGCAATCTTCAATTGGTCGCTAACAGGTGCTATGATACACCTACAGCTTCTAACTAAGCAGTCAATTATATTCATTACATACACGTAATGTCATTCTTCTTACTGGTATCAGTTCCTGATACTCCTACTTGTATACCTTCCATAACCAGCAGTCAATTATTGATCTTGTACTCATACATGTCATTCTTAGTACACCTACTTGTATTACTAATTCTGACACTACAAGTAGGAACAAGTCTGTAAAGAACACTCAAGAATTGAGGCCTATCCAATACTTCATATTGCTTCTGATCAAATTGATAACCATGCCAACTCAATCACTTAGCCGCACAGTCGATCCAGACGTTGATATATGCCTTCACAGATTGAGTCAAGATCTATCAGTACACAAGTCTCACCTACAATGACAACTCCACCTACACAATCAACACGTACCATGTATTTTCCTCCAGTCTCCTCGAGACATTTTCTAGAGACATTCAACAGCAATCTCAACTAGAGACAGAACGAGATGATCCAATCTCAACTATGACATCGTTCAGAACTAATGACATCACTCAAAACCAAACGCTCAGTAACCTGCGGTTACTTCGCTATTTAGTCTTCTTACTCTCCTTCTTCTCCTTCTTCTCCTTCTTCTCCTCATCGTCAAACTTCTTCTTGAGCTTGGCATCCTCCCTCTCAGCCCACCACTGGCCGACCTGGAGACCAAGGACACCCAAAAGCACAAAAACAATCATCACCTGCGAGGCGGCAATCACGTTGATGCCGGTGTGCTCGTCCACGTCGCCCCAGTTGCCGTCGACAGCCGAAGCCAGACCTCGACGAATGTTGGTCAGGTAGATAGTCACTCCGACCATGTACAGAAACAGCGAGCCGCCGTCAAACAGCTTGTTGGACTCCGAGGGCTTGTACAGCTTGATGAAAAAGCCCAGCAGGCCCAGGCCGATCACCGTGTGGTGGATGTGGTACACAAACATGGGACAGTCGTACCACGCCTTGTAGTGGTCCAGAGAGGCGGTGTATCTGCTCTCCGGAGGAGCAGCCGTCCACAGAGTGTAGAAATCGTAGGGCCAGTTGGAGTACAGAACGCCCAGCGAGAAGGACGTGGCGCACAGAATGAGCGCGGACGAGATGGAAGACGCAGACGTGGGCATGGTGTCTGGGGGATGTGTTAGAGACAAGAGGTGGTGGTGATAATCTTAGCACTATGGAGGTGAAACTTTGAGGGGGATAAAGTACGGTACAAGAACGAGGAGACGGGATATAGGTGGAAATAAAATCAGAAAAATGGGGGAAATTGGGAAAACATGAGGCCAGTTCTGAAATATTTTCTGTAATTTTCTGAGATTTTACAGAGCCCAAATCCACCAATTAACCACCTCCCCAAACCTCACGCCCCACACCCCGCTGTCTCAAAAAAGTCCCAACTAAAAAGCAGGGCTGGACCTCAACTCAACATTCTGGGGGCAAGGCAAGTGTGGGGTCACGTGACCAAAGAAACAACAAACGGTTTCCATTTTCTGCTCATAACCTGTAAATTTGTCTTGTTTTCCATGTCACGTGACTTATCTCCACGGAACCTCTTATCTCTCTCAATCATCAATCAATCTGACTCAGTTCTCGAAACAGTCTTCTCCTGCATGGTGTCAAGCGACAGTCGGTTTGTTTACTCGTATTCGAAGAGGGGCTAAAAAAACGGAGAAAATGGTTGAAAAATAGAAGGCAAAAATGCTGGAAATGTGAAGATGCGGTAAACGGTTCACTCTGAATTTTCCACAAATTTTTCCGATTTTGCCCGATTTTTTTGGGCATTTTTTTCTGGACACTTCTCCTGATTGTCACAATACACAAATACGCATCTTTATGCATGTCCGTAGACATATTATTGACAGTTGAGGGGTAGGGTAGGGGGAGAGTACGAAGTAGTTATGGACAGTACGAGCAGAGTGATGACACCTGTGTTACTCGGTTTTTTCGTTTTTTCGGTTTTTCTCGTTTTCGTTTTTCACTGTCCAAGATGATGACTAATCACAATTAAGGTTAGCTTACTAAGCACAGACTCAGGTGAAGACTCAGGAGACATGCTTATTAATGTTACAAATATTGAAATGAGAAAAAAAACAAAACGAAGAAAACCAAAGAATTGATACAAGAACACCACCTGTGTGACAAACACGACTACTGTACTTGTAACAAACACAACTACAAGTACTCGTACTTCGTACTCGTACTTGTCTTGTCTTGTCTTAGTAATAACCTTATTCCCCTTTCATCCACCTCACGTGCTAGGGTTTAGCCCTAACTCGTGCAAATAAGCTCAACTTTTCACGACTCACTCCCTCCGGCGAAATATCATCAAATTTTGACCCACCTCACAACCACACACATCCGCAATGTCCTCCACTGTCACCATTTCCAAGAAGCGAAAGATCGTCGCCGACGGTGTTTTCTACGCCGAGCTCAACGAGTTCTTCACCCGAGAGCTTGCCGAGGAGGGATACTCCGGCGTTGAGGTCCGACTGACCCCCACCAAGACCGAGATTGTTGTCCGAGCCACCCACACCAACAAGGTTCTGGGCGAGAACGGCCGACGAATCCGAGAGCTCATGTCTCTGGTCCAGAAGCGATTCCGACTGCCCGAGGGATCCGTCACCATCTACGCCGAGCGAGTGCAGGAGCGAGGTCTGTCTGCCGTTGCCCAGTGCGAGTCCGTCAAGTACAAGCTGCTCAACGGTCTGGCCATCCGACGAGCCGCCTACGGTGTCGTTCGATACGTCATGGACTCCGGCGCCAAGGGTGTTGAGGTTGTTGTTTCCGGTAAGCTGCGAGCTGCCCGAGCCAAGTCCATGAAGTTTGCCGACGGTTTCATGATCCACTCCGGTCAGCCCGTCAACGACTTCATCGACACTGCCACCCGTCACGTGCTGCTGCGACAGGGTGTGCTCGGTGTCAAGGTCAAGATCATGCGAGACCCCGCCACCTCCAAGAAGGCCGGTGTTCCCAAGTCTCTGCCCGACGCCGTCACCATCTTCGAGCCCAAGGAGGACGCCGTTGTTGCCGAGCCCATGGTCAAGTCCTACGTTGTCAAGGCCGAGGTTGTTGCTCCCGCTGCTGCCGAGCCCGTCGAGGCTTAAGTTTGTCTACTTGTAGAGGAAAACTAGTCAAAAATAAAATTATTGAACCCCAAACGAACGAAAAACGAACGTAGTGAGTTTTTGAGCGAGTTTCAACTGTTGTATGAGCTAGTTGTAGGATACCATTAGAAGTATCAACTGGCTGATTGACGTTCGTCTTTGAGCCAGTTTCAAGCGTACAGGTATTGTAGTGTTGTGTTGCAGGAAGGAAGAACCATTACAAGTACAATTGTATCAGCTTTCAAGTAAGGTCGGCAAGATGACTGATTGATGTTCGTTTTTGAGCGCGTTTCAAGTGTTGTATGAGCTACTTGTAGGAAGGGTTGATTGTGAATAAGAGTATTCTAAAATGTATCACCAATTCCATCATTTTGACTTGTATTATTTTATAGAACCAGATTGACTCGAAAGAAGATATGGAGCATGGTTGGTGTTCTTCGTACTACAAGTATCTTCCATACATTATTCTGGCTACTTGTAGCAGAAAGACAGGCTATTGCTATTACAGTACTTGCAGGATAGTTACTAGGTGGTGCCTTATTGTACAGTTGAACATGATTACTACTGTAAGTGGATTTTAATATTTGAAGTGAAGCAGTTTCATGAATCAACTTTCAAGTCGGGTCAGGCAAGATGGCTGATTGATCTGAGTAGATCAGAAAACCAGTCAAAAATAAAATTATTGAACCCACAAAAAGGAGTGTAGTGTTGTAGGAAGGAAGGGATGCATATCCCAGACTAGTCCATGAAGATATTGTACGCTTTAATCAGCAAGATATGGAGATCGTGATGGGGTAATTCACATGTCTTGGTATGTCGGACTATGTCTTCTGACTAAGACTGTCAAACTCTCTGAAATAGTGAGATCTAGAGATTTATGGATGAGAGTAACACAGCTAGAATAATCAGAGAAAGGTAGTACAAAGTGTTAGATGACTGTGTAATCTGTATGTTAACAGTAGAGGCATAGAGACATGACTCTCTTAATAGTAATTAAGAAGCTTACAAATGACATGTTTGGAATCTGCAAGACAGAGAGAGTAAATGGTGTACTTGTAGCTCTTATGTTTATCTTATCATCTTCTCTACAAGTGTAAAATTAAGAGGCGAAATAAAAAGAGTGTAAGGAGACATTCTTCAAGAGATGCTTATTAAAGTGATCAACTCCACGATCATTGGATGTCTTTATTTGCTGAGTTAGATGACCATGTCTAGTCTATCTACTGCAGAGTATGTGTTGTCCTGTTGCCCTGGAAAACAAACAAAAGGAGGAGCAAGACCTTCCTTCTTGTAGATACAAATTGAGTGCTGTGATACAAGGATAGGTCTATTGAGATGTACGGTACGAGTACAAAGCTCAACTGATCTGTGAATAAATGAATCCAATGAGTGCTTGTAGGTACAAGTACTTGTACAGTGTACATACAGTAGATTTGTTATAATTACAAGTAGACGTTTATACAAGAATACTTGTAGGGGTTTTCAACTCCAAAGCTCAAAAAACCGGTTGATTCATGATCTGAGAATGGAAGACAATTGAACCACATTGAGTGTACGTTGATGTAGTGTTCATTAGACTGCTGATTTGAATCAGAAATTACTCTACTAACATTTCAACTGTGTGAAGTTGATGCTGGAACATACAATAGTGGTCACTGATATACCAGATCAGTATGGTGAGTGAATGGTACGTACTTGTAGTTGTTAATAGTGTGTTGGTACAACCCTAGATCAGTCAAATCAATCACCAGGTTGCTTGTACAAGTAGTAAATACTGTTGGTTCAATTGTTCTGAGTGCAAAACCAGAACCCCAATGAGTGTGAGAGTGTTATTGACGGTACTTTACAGTAATTGAATATAGTATGACAGTCGCTCATTTAAAGCAATTGGTCTGAGTGGAATTGTTACTTGCTTTAATTACCAGATCAGTATCGACAGTCATGGATACTACAATACAGGTACTTGTACTTTATGGCATAAATTGACTATAGTTTATTTTTGGGGTAGTTTATGGCATAAAGTGACTATAGCTTATTTTTGGGGTAGTTTATGGGATCTATTTGTGTCTATAGTTTAATTTCCAGGTACTTTATGGCAAAGCTTGGCTATAGCTTAATTTACAGGTAGTTTATGGCATGAGTTTGTGTTCATAGCTTAATTCAACGGTACTTTATGGCAGAAATTGGCTATAGCTTAATTTACAGGTACTTTATGGCATCTATTTGTGTCTATAGCTTATTTTACCCGTACTTTATGGCACAGCTTGGCTATAGCTTATTTTCGGGGTACTTTATGGCAGCTGTTTGTGTCCATAGCTTAATCCAACGGTACTTTATGGCACAACTCGGTTATAGCTTATTTTACCGGTACTTTATGGCACCGATTCTCCTTCTCTAAGGCTCATAAATTACATAGCCGTTCAGATATTAAACGTAAATCCAAATACGCTCTCGTATTCAGGTCGCTACTGCACGACTGGTGCATGGCACTAAAAGATTCACTATTTGGACTCATGCCTCATATACCACAAGTATCTTGGCTTGGGAATTAGACTACCTGGCTCATACTTTTCAAGCCAAACACTTCAATTGACACTATTAGAGAACACTTGGGTTTTTTTTGTGATCTGGAGGCCCTTCCATGTGTGCTGCAATTAGTAACGAGGGATGAGTATGTATGTACAAGTACTATAAGCACCAGGAAATAAGCTATAGCCAAGATTTGTCCCATAAAGTACAGGTAAAATAAGCTATAGCCAAGTTCTGCCATAAAGTACCGTCAAATTAAGCTATAGACACAAATACATCCCATAAAGTACCGGGAAATTAAGCTATAGTCAATTTATGCCATGAAGTACGGTACTTGTATGTATCACTGCGAACAATGTTACGTTGAAAAGACAGTTGTAGGGTCAGACTTGAAGGAGGCCGAAATGATATCGGATCTGGATCAAGAAGCCGACACACTCTCCAAATTGGAGCCCTGGTTGCGCAGAGATCTGTTCAGAGTCGAGGAGCCCACAGTGATAGTACAAGCTTAGAGTTGTTAATGTTGCTGACAGAAATGACGACCAGGAGACCTTACTGTTACTCGAGCTCAAAGTCTGTCCTGGGAATCAACTTTGGCCTGCTCCGGAAAGTTGTGCACTCCCCCTTCTTGGAAATGAAAGTCATTCAGCCAAGATAAAGCCCAGGTTGATGGTGGAGAGTGATACATTCTGCCAGCAAATGCCTCCCGAGTGCCAGAAACGTGGTACAGTGGCCAATCAAATATTTGTGGTGGAGTCGGCATGGTTAGCTCCCCAGGATTCTCGTCCTCCAAACGTGGGTGCTTGGAAACAGTCTCACGAGTAGACGTAGTCACCCGTCTACCGTTGGATGTGGGAGACTCGAGAAAGACCCCACTGGGTGGCTGACAGGTCTCCTCGACAAGTCGCTTGGAGGCTGGAATCTCTGGCAGAGTCATAGGACTCCTTGAGTTTGTCCACAATGGTGAAGAACACGAATCCCAGGAAGGAGATCCGTCCTCGTAGACGGCAGATCGAGGGCAGAAATAATACTGTTGAGTCGTCAACCAGAGAGGAAATATGGTCCGGGCATCAAGTCAAACACGACGATGAAGTTCTTGACGTGGGAGAGCAGGGTCCTCTAGCCAAGGTCCATATGAGATGGCTAAAAGTGAATGCTTCGTGGCACAAATGGATGTTTTCCCACGTGAGTATACTGGGGTCAGAGATCGCAGGTCGTGAAGTCGTTCGATATTCCTCTAGTTCCTGTCTTGTTCTTATTAGTGTCTTATGCACAACCCCATGAGTCTACCTACACCCTCAGGACCAATTGACTAACCCTGACTAACCCTGACTACACCCCCAAAATAAGCTATAGCCACAAGTTTATGGCATAAACTACCGGGAAAATAAGCTATAGCCACCATAGAGTCCTCTGTGATGAAGCAGTATACGTAGAAAGTGTTGCAGAGTTCCTTAAGACAAAAGCACCCTCTTACAAAGAGGTGATATGTTCAGGGTAGACATAGGACCTCAATAACTACTACCATGTAGCCTGAGAGACCTTCACGGCTCAAACTAGTGCACTCTCTCCACAAAGTACACCCCAAATAGGTGTCCTGTCATGATGGAGTACGAGCCATGAGAGTCATAATTGCATGTAACAAATACAACTCTTTACCAAAACCCAGTGTATTTGCAAAAATTACGACTTGTTTTATCTTAGTAGTGGAAATGTGTATTTCCTCCACTTCATTATGATACTCTATGCCATAAAGTACCGGGAAATTAAGCTATAGGAGATGCCATAAAGTACCGAGGAATTAAGCTATACAATAAAAATGGTGCTACAAGTCAATAAATAAATACACGTAAGGCAGCGAAGATGAAAGAGATATCACCACTATTTGGTTAGTGGAGTTTTTTAGCTGCATACCTTCTGCATCAATATGCAGGGACCCGCATTACCGTTGTGTGATCACCTTAGAGACGAAAACTGGATGAAGTCTTTGATTAAATGAATGAGGAGGTAGCCGGGTGAGACTGTCAAATGAGTCACATTTAGTCAAAGAAAAGTGTTTGACAGACTTCAAGCTCATAATGTGCACTTTTCTCAGTGAAGCATGATGTGCTGATTACACACTATAGTGTCTGATTTCAAGGTGACTATGCTTTTGAATGTCACATATTATGAGTTTTCTAGCGTTCAATGACCATTTCCTTCATAGCAATACGCCTCAATCATGTTCCATTCACTCCTTTTTTTTTTTTCTATCACTGTATTACGTCATCACTGTAGGTCATACCAACATGAAACCTTAATTCACATTTGTTACTGTCACTTTTACTCACACAAACTTAGCCTCCTCCACAACAGAGTGTCACAGCACACTCTACACATCTTCATCGCTACAAGTGTCGGTTGCTTCATAGAAACACGTCGAACGGACGACTCTCAGCAACACACCGATACCACAGGATACCAGCTTCAGGATACCTCTTGAGACACAAACACAGATACAGAAGTCGTCAAAGATACCAGTCAGAAACAGATTGTGATACCACTCAGGATACCCAGAAACAGGATACCGCATCAGTCACAGATACCAGTCACATACAGGCAACCACACCGGGTCTCTTTATCTCCTATTCTTTCAGACCAGCATCAATACCTTGGAAATCAGCAATATTCCTGCTCCAAGGTATCGCTCAACCTGCTCTCATCCTGTCATGATCGGGTTCTGTGACCCTGCACCCGAAGACTCGTACTCCACCGAGTCATCGTCCTCCTCCTCAGAGACGTTTGCCGATTTTGTCCAGCACCTCCTCATTCCTCCGGGCATCCGTCCTGACGGCGTCGACTTCACCGAAGAAGAGCTCCACCACATTCTCATGGTGAACATTGAACGAATGGAGAGCCATTTACAGGAAGCCACTCCCTACGCCACCAAGGGCATTCCTTGGAGCACGTTCAAGCCTCGGCAGGAGAAAAACATGACGTTCACGTCCAAGGTAGGCAGGTGGTTGAAGTCGTTGCCAATGCAGCCTCGCATTCTCATGACTCCCCAGCTCTACTTTCCGCAGACCGTGGAGCGCAACTACTTCCAGCAGGAGCTCCACGAACAGGTGTTTGAGGTGTGTTCGGTGGTAGACAGCGACGACGACGACAGCCAGTTTGATGACGTCAAGGATGTGGGCTACGAGCAAGATAACCCAAAGTACGGTGATTGGAACGACATCAGCATGAACCCGTTCCCGGTTTCGTGGATCCCCCCTTCAGCGCTGTCTTCTCCGCATGTGCAGTTATGCATCGACCAGCTGGAGCCCATGGAGAACATTGGAGCTTGCAAGATCACATTGTCGACTTCTGAGCTACTCATGCTACGCAACGAGTCTGCCCCTGGTGCTTCTCCGGGATCATACCCCCTGTACCCTCACGCCACGGACTTTGTGAACGACGAGCTGTACGATCTCAAGTCGAGAATCTACACATACAACGTGCTTTATCATGCACGTCTGGAAAGTATGATTGGCGAGCCGGCTCGGTCTCCAAGTGCCGAGCCCCCCTTGCGGTCCGACACGGAGTTTCATCTTCGAAACATGAGTCTCGCGGACGTGGGTGTGGTGGCGTCAGCACCAGCGTGTTTGCTCATCTCAAACTACCTTCCGTATGTCTGCCGAGGCTTGCCGAAAGAAGGGGAGTTATGGGGGAGGCCTGACTCTTCGTCGATGCATTCCCGAGGCAGCACTGTGTCTGCTTCTGAACTAAGCGATATCACCAATATTGCCAACATTGCCAACCGGCCCACTTCTTCCAAACTGTCCTGCCCTATTGGGTCGGGGTCTCCCTTTCGGCCCTCTCGGTCGCGACATCACTTTAGGAGACCCTTCGTTGGCAGCGCGGCTCGCCGGGGTCGTTCAGGGTTTGCAGAGGTAGACGGGCCTGGGCAAAAGAAGACGAAGATGGACGATGATTGGGAGCAGCGGGAGTACTCTCGGGTGGATTTACGAGAGCACCTGCCAGGCCGCATGAGTGTTGGCTCTCCTACGTTTATGTTTCCTCATTGAGCTGGAAGGGGTCTTGAGGTGTGTCTTTCAACACCGCTACCTGTAGAAGGAAGGAAAATGGGTTCAATAGAAAAAATGGCGGTATGTAGAAAAGATCCGTACAAGTATATAGAAATGAAAATAGAACAGAGTGGAAAGATGAGCTGTGTCTGGACGTATGGTTATCATTACTTGTGTAGGCTTGTTTAGTGTCGGATAAACGGTCGATAGCAATTCATATAAAGGCTTTTACAATGATAAATGATGAGCAGCCCCACACTCAGCTATAATAGCAGCGGTTTCATAGAAAGATAACGTACGATAGTCGGTGGCAACATGCTCTAGATCCCTTGTTCTTAGACTGCAAAGCATGTCTCTATACCACGTATTCGCGTGTTCTATACCACGTATTCGCGTGTGTCAGTTACGGGTTTGTGGAGGTATAATCCGGCTATAGAGCTGGGGTCCATATTATGGACGTCTTTTCCAGTTCCATGCAGATCTAATCCGGTAAAAGAATGTCAAGAATGGGTTCTGAACTGTGAGTTTTGGGCTCACAGGTCTGGTGTCTTGTACAAGGAGATGCTGGTTGGAGAATTGATAAATAATCTCGTCCGCTATTCCCACCTGCGATCACGTGACTCGTGAGTGGGTGCTTACGAGCATGTTTCCTTTCGACCATCAGTTGTCCAACTGTCTCGTCTTGTATCGAATTTACTTTTTCCAGGCAAAGATAGCCGAAGAAGCTTGGCTGGGGTTTCCAGGGCAACCTAATAAAAAAGCCTTTGGAGAGTCTCAGTTGACGGTTTAGTCATTTTTTAGCAGGGAAGAAAGGAAGAGCTTGGAAGGCCTCTAAACGAGATGAGCAAGGTGTGGAGCAGCTGACAAGCAACTACAACTGTAGCGGCGTCTATTTATGGAAACGCGGTTTACGATCTTTCAGCAGCTTTCGATAGTCTTTGAAATGCTCGAATAATAGCTCGTTTCCGATCCCGATTTCCGTCCCCTTCTATGGGGATGAATTAGTTTGCTATTTTCCAGTGAGAGCCGGGTGTCAACTTTAGAACAGGTTGCGTTAGCGGCACTGGCACGTATTCGGACATGTGATTTGGAAGGGAGAGGAGACAAGACGGCATTCGACTTGCAAGCACAACTCCATGGCTCTGGGATCAGTCTTATTTTTCGCTCGTTATCCCTCTCTCAGAATCTAAGATATGTGATGCGTGTGGATAGCATGGAGCGTCTTCTTCAGAATGCTTGTGTGTCTATGAAAGGAGCATCAAAGGGGGCTGTTTTTCTCTTTAGCTTTACATAGTATCGATCTTGTACAGGTGGGCTGCAATGCACGTTTAGTGCGGCCAAGAGATGACCTTTGACAGGCTAACGGCGATGAGTAGACGACCGAGGAGATCGAAGGGTGCTACGAGCAGCCCCCGATTTGGGCGGTTCTTTTCGTCGATTTTCGCCATTATGTTTTTTGCCACCTAATCCACCACAAGCCCCTACTTTAGATCCATAGCACGACTGAGTTCAAGGGAGATCATAAATCATGAAACGTTAACGCAAAAAGAGCGGAAGGGGCCGACTCAAGTAATCTGGGGTCGTTTACTTGGCAGCCCAAGTGAGTATACTTGAGGTAGGGTTCCGACCCGTCTTTTTCGATCTGCAGCGCCTCCTGTAATAGTTGTTGGTGAGACACCGGCCGCATTCTCCCTGCTTGTATCATTCATTTGTCAGGCTACTGTACAAGGTACAGGTACTGAGGGCCATTAGATTGCGCTTAAACTGACATGTGAAGAGGTGTGAAAGCAATTGGGAGTGAGGGAATAGCAGCTACGGTAACATCACCATGTAAAGGCGGATATGACGAGAACGGCCAAACACGTGCTAAATTGACTGAAAAACGCCATCCAGACAGTTCCTCCTCCACCACCCCACGCGTCCCCGCTTTGTCCTGTCGCCACACGCTTGTCTTTCTTCTTTCTCTCTCTCTCTCTACTTGTAGCGAGCCTAAAGGCACGTATCGCAGACCTTGCAGTTTGGGACAATAGCGTTAGGGTTTGGCACACAGACCACAATGTAAGGTTCGGCTAAACCCGTGACGGAAGGCTTCTTTTGTGTTTTGGGGGAGCTACTCTTTCCGCTCGTCTCTCTCTCTCTCTCTCTGCACAAGGTTACGTTTCTTCTTGCAACCAAGTCGACACTTCCCATCGACCATCTTCCTCTTCACCACCGTCAGTTTTTGCCACCCCGTGCCTCAGAAACGAGCAGCGAAAAACACACACACGACAGCAACGCAAGCAAACACCGTTGGCTACACAAACAGGTGAAGCAGCAACCCACTTTTTCCCCCCCACAACATCGCCACCTTCGTGAGGCATCACTTTTGTTGAGCAAAAAACGGTCACCACTACATCAAGTACTACACCGTCACAACAGCCACACACACACGACAGACAAGATATGCCTGCAAATGTGCCCCAGATTCCGCCTGAGCAAGTGTCGAACAACCTCCCGCTGGACTCGCCCAACGGCGTAGACGGCAGAGACTCCGGCTTCTCGTCCGGCGTCTCGTCCGGCAAGGACCCCAGCACCAGCTCAGGCACAAACTCGGGCTCCAACTGCGAAACCTCCAGCGGTTCGGGCTCGGGCTCCAACTCGGCCAATGAGGGCTCCACGGGCTCCAACTCCGAGACCAAGGCCGCGCTCAAGCAGGCCAAGAAGGGCACAGCCGCCGCTCCTTCGGCAAAGAGAACACTCTCAGACACCCTTCCCAAGCAGGTGGAGACCGTGCCGCCGCGATCGAGCTCAAACTCCAAGTACAGAAAGCTCGACGAAATGTTCTCCAACGAGGAGGCCAAGTGGAACGGTGAGACGCCACCCGTTTCCATGGCTAACACCCCCTCAGACAAGTTTTTCTCGCCACCCGCTAGCGACAAAACTACCAACGGAAGCTCGTCCAGAGACACTCGACGACGCTACCGCTCAAAGTCGCCGCAGAGAGAGAGAAACAACAACACCAAGCCTCTCGACAACCGTCGGGACGACTACAGCAGAGACGGCAACAACAACAGCCGCAACGTGTCGTCTCGAGACGAGCCTGCCTCGCGACAGCGACACAACAACAGCCACAACCGCAACTCCTACTACCCGGACTACTCGCGTGACTCGAGAGACTCGCGTGAGTCCAGAGACTCCAGAGACTCCAGAGACCCCCGTGACACTCGAGACAGAGACAACCAGGACTGGAAACAGTCTCGTGGCCACGACAGAGACCGTGACTCCCGCAACACCAACGGCTGGGAGCGGTACAGGCCTGATTGGGTGCAGGAGTGGGACACATACCGAAACCGAGACAGCGAGAGAGCTCGAGCAAGGTACCGACGGTGGGAGACGGAGCACGAGCGCAACTACGAGCGCCGTGGACCCATTTCCAAGAACCCGGAGCTGTCGGCGGAAGACAGAGACAAGCGAACTGTCTACGTCCAGCAGGTTGCTCCTCACGTGCAGTCCACCGAGCTGTTTGACTTCTTTGCCGAAGCCGGCCCTGTGCATGACGTGTCTCTAGTCAAAGACCGAAGCAGCCGATGCCGAGGCGTTGCATTTGTCGAGTTTGAGGACGTGGAGTCTGTTCCACGGGCTATTGGACTCACTGGTCGATCTCTTCACGGCCAGGCTCTTCTGGTTCGATGCACAGACAGTGTTCGAAACCGAGAGGAGCAGCAATCCGAGACCCCCTCTGTGAATGGTTCAGTCAGCAGCAGCAGTGTCAATGTCTCGACTGGCCAGAACGGAGTCGCCCCTGCCTCTGCCTCTGCCATCGACAGTGTTCGCTTCCACCGTCTCTACGTTGGAAATATTTATTTCGGAGTCACTGAGGGTGAAATCATCCAGATCTTTGAGGCATTTGGGCCCATCGAGTTTGCTGATCTGCAAAAGGAGAAGACTGGCAAGTCCAAGGGTTACTGCTTCATTCAGTACGTCAACCCTGACGACGCTAAGACCGCCCTGGAGAAGATGAACGGCTTTGAGCTGGCTGGCCGTAAGCTCAGAGTCGGTCTTGGTCTGGGAGAACGAGGCGCTACCAAGGCCCGTAAGATCCTGACCGAGATCGGTCTTCTTGCTGCAGACGGCGTCTCCCGTTCTGCAGACCAGGTTGCCACCCAGATTGCCGTGGACCGTCAGAACCAGAAGCTCAAGCTCAAGGACCAACGCAACCAACAGCGTGAAGAAGAGCAGCGAGCCTCCCCACACTACAAGCAAGAGCATGACAACAAAGAGCCTCTGGAGTTCACCTCCAAGTGTGCCATTCTTCGCAACATGTTCAACTACAACGAGTGAGTATTACCACGATAACCATCAAGCTGCAACAGCTGTTTCAAACACATACTAACATCAGGGAAACCGGAAACTGGGTTGAAGAACTCAGAGAAGACGTTCGCCTCGAGTGTGAGGAGAAGTTTGGCCCTCTGGCATCCATCTCTCTAGAAGTGGAGAAGGGAGAGATCCTGCTCCGGTTCCACAACGAGATGGACTGTGTCAAGGCTGTTCAGAACCTGCATCAACGATATTTCGGTGGCCGAGTCATCAATGCCTCTCACATTTCGGAGCAAGACTTTGACAAGAAGTGAGTATTCGGCATCATGAGTGTCACACCCCCTCGACGACGACCTGATATGATGACGAAACCGATCAGCAACTAACATCCAGACTCCCCACTCCACAGTCGTCAGCCACCAATCTGGAGGAAGTTGCTGAAGTAGCTCCCTAAACACCACACCCCGCTGTAATGGTTTGTTTTTTTCACCCTTTTTTGTTCGTCTTCCTTTCTGCCTTCATCATGTTGCATCCACTCTCACAACAATACCCCCCCTCTCACCCATGATGAACAGAATCTAATCTGGAGACTTACATGAAAACCAAAAAAGGGCTCCCATCCAAAAATGTCCTTGACATGGGTACATTTTACCCACTTATTTATTGAGGCGCATGTGCCGTTCCTGTTCATATTGTGTTCCTGTTCCTTTTTATTTTGCTGCATTTCTTTTATCCATTAGTCCTATAGGACACCCCGCAGCCCCATTTATCCGGCGTATGTGCCGATTCGCGTTATTTTTCTTGATCGCTTGCTATTCTTTTCCTTTTCCTCAAGAATACAATTGATGATATCGCTACCATGACTCATGACTCGGCCCACATGAACGGCCAGATATTAACTCGTCCCTGAGTCCCAGGCGATGAGGCATATTATGTCGAGGCACGTTGCATCTTACAATCCCATGACCACACACACACACACACACACACACACACACGCAAAGGGAAGTATCACATTCATTATGTGGGAGGTTCTGGTCCATTGATTTTGCAACTCTCGTCTGATATGTTGTACCTTTTTCGCTCCACCACGATGATATTTACCAGGTTGCCTTCACAGCTGCTTGAGATATTTACCCCCCTACTTATTTTTGGCTGGATGATGAGGCTTGACCGGTATGTTATCTGTGGCGAGCCCGTAGATTCAGTTGTAGTACACTTGAATCACTCGATTCATTCGATCCGCACATCGAATGACATCAAGTTTTTCCTTTCTTTTCCTTTCACTCCTCACACATGGCTCTCTCTCTCTCTCTTTCTTTCTTAGATGTCTCTGCTTCTCGCTGTCGCTGTCTCTATTGGATATGCTCTCTTCATCTTGTGTAGTGGCTATCCGTTCCTTTTGACACACCCCACTGGCAATCCTCGCATTGCCTCTTTTCGCTTCTGTATGACGCAAGTCTGCGTTACACTAACACACTAACAATCTAGCAGACAGGAACTCACACTAACAAACCACACACTTTACTAACCCCAATTACTAACCTATCTTTTTCTTTTGCTTCATTTTTTCTACTTTTTCTACTTTTTTTTTGGTTCATTTTCGCTTCAGCTTCATTTTCTTCATTTTCTTCATTTTCGCTTCATTTTCTTCATTTTCGATTCATCTTCTCGCTTTCACTTATACCCCTTTTTGATATCACTTTTCTTCCTCTTCTTTCACACACCCTTGGAGCTCGTCTTACTGAAGTCACCCTTCTACTATTCCTTCTTCATACCCCCCAAACCCCCCTGTCTCTCTCAAGTCTATTTATTTCTATTGCATTTCCAGCATTCTTCTCATTGCTTTACATGCTTTTACTGCAAGTAGAAATTTCGGTTGTTGTCCCCCCGTAGACTGTGATGTCTGTACCCCTCTCCTGTTTTGTCTTGAGTTCTGGCTTCAGGCTGAAGTGTCTTCATTCATTTTAGAAGATCTTCAGTTTGAACAGTCCTTCAAAACACCCCTCCCTCTCTCCTCTACTTCCACTGCAAGTATTATCTATCCGTGAGTATCCCCACACTCGAAGATACCTCGTACCAGCAGCTGACGAGAAATCCACTTCCATCTTTGTCGTGGTTCTGGTGGATTTCTGTGTGGCTTCTATGTAGAGCTCTTGTCCTTCTTTTTTCAGTGCACTGAAAGCCTTCTTGGTGTGTGATGTCTTTGTCATCAATCCTCGTGTGGCCCATCTGCTACTGCTTTGTCCTTGTTATTTGTTGCTTCATATTGTTTCCACTGTGGTTTCAGCTTGTCTCTAGTGAGTCCCTCTCCACTGCTCTGCTGCCCTCTCCGACCGACCCTCCCTGTTCTTCGAACCCTCGACACACACTCCCTCTCCATGTCCTCTCCCGCGAACCTCCTGCTCCCTTGATCCTGTCTTTATGAGACCGAGCCGAGGCCCCTCTCCACTCGATCTCGACCTGCAGAAGCAGCTGACAAACTACAGAGCCTTGATCCACGTAGAAGATCTTTCAATCGATCTGGGGAAGTGTAGCTAGAAAAGTTAGCGATGGCGTAGAGAATCGTGCGTAGCCAGAGGCGTGTTTATAGTGCGTGTAAACACACTCTCTGGATTTCTTCTCTTTTCGTTCCTCTTGTTTATCTTGTTCATCTTCTCTTGTCTTTTGAATTGAATTGAATGTCTTTCATCTTGGTCTGTTTTCGTGATGTCTTTCTGGTCTTCTTCTGCTTGTCTCTCGGTCTTGACCTTCTTTTTCTTGTCTCTTGTCTTTTTTTTTTCTTAATGAATGGTATTATGGTCTAATCTTGGTAACTGGAAACTCGTAGAGTCAATAATACATCTCACTAAATCACTATGTACAAATCTATTCATTGAGTATGTTTAATACACCGTGTCTACTTCTGGTAGGCATCAACACCCTTTCGCCATCGAGCAGCAATCTCGTCCTTGGGCACTCGGTCTCCCCACGAAATCATGGACCAGAAGTGAGACTCGTTGAACTTGGGAGCGTTAGGAGCAATGGGCTTGACGGGTCTGAAACCCATGGAGGCCAGAGAAGCAGCTTCGTCAGTAAGAGCTCGCTTTTTCTCCTGCTCCTTGTAGCTCTCGGACTTGGTGAAGACCTCCCAGGGTCTGTCCGAGTCAGGAAGAGGCATCCACTTCTCCACCTTCCAGTGGGGGCTCTGGGTCATCTCCTTGAGTCGAGACACGGCTCGCTTGTAGGCAAACTTTTCGTCTTCACCGGTGAAGGCGGTAGTGTCAGCAAAGTTGGTGGGCTTGATGACTCGCAGCTGCTCGTTGGACTCTCGCTGACCGGTGGGAGTATCGTAGGAGGCGACGTTGGGTCTATGGGGGTTCTCAATGTCCTGGAGAGTGTCAGAGTACATTTCCTGGGCCTGGATATCTGCCTCTTCCTTCATCTTCTCAGGGTCGTCAATCTCGGGGAAGAAGAGAGAGTCTGAGTTGGCCTCGGCTCGGATAATGAGCTGACATCGGCACTCGTAGGCCGCATCAAGAAGAGTGATAAGACGTCGAGCCTCGTTCTTCTTGGCAAGGGTCATGACAGGCACCTCATCGACGACGATGGTGTGGTATCGAGAGGCCAGAGAGATGAAGTCAGCAGCAGCTAGGGGTCGCTCAATGAGCTGACTGAACTTGAACATGGCAACTCCATCCTTGGTCCAGGGAACAACAAGGGGTCTTCCGTAGACCAGAATCTCCTCCTCCTTACCCTCTGAAGAAGGACACAGGGTCTTGATAGTCTCTTCCCACGCCTTGTCTCCCTCAGGGTCATTGACGTGGTACTTGACAAGAGGCTTGGGAGCTCCTTCTTCAGCCTCTTCTCCAGACAGCACTTCTCTATAGTCAGTATCACTCTGCATGTTGTGAGTGACACACCGAGCCTGGAGAATGGTCAGGAACGACTCAAACTGTGTCTTGGAGAAGTTGGTGGCGTAGAGATCCTTGGGCAGTCGGTTACTGGTGGCCACAAGCACACCGCCAAACTTGAAGTAGTAGATGAAGAGAGTCTTGACAATCTTTGCAGCGGCCATATCGGGCAACATGAACTCGTCCAGGAGCAGAACGGTGTGGTTATCAATCATGTCCTGGGCCAGTTCCAGAAGAATGTAGTCTGTGAGAAGAGCTTCGGACTCGTTACCAAGAAGCGCCTCGGCAGATCGAAGTCTGTTCTGTCTTTCTTGAGTGAGTCTGTGGATACTGCCATATAGAGACAACATGAAGTTGTTGTAATGAATTCGTTTCTTGGACTGGTGGGGCAGAGAGTCCGCAAACATGTCCATCAACATACTCTTTCCACAGCCCACTTCTCCGTGAATAAGCAGACCCTGGGGCGAGTTGAAGTTGATGAGCTCCTCCTCGTCAGTCAGAGTCTTGACCATCTCCATGGACTTGAGGTCGGGCTTGTACCAGGGCTTGGCAGCCTTCTTTTTGATCTGAGCAGCAGTCATGTCTTCTCCCGCTGCCTCCTTCTCAATCTCCAGAAGTTGCGCCTGAAGAGCAGACACCTTTCGCTGAAAGTCCTGGGGAGGAGTGTAGTCCTTGAGCCGATGGTACAGCTTCTGGAGCTCGGCCGCCACTCGCAACTGAGCCTCATCGGCCTTTAGTTCTCCACTAGCCACCTTGTTCTGGTAGATGTGGAGAGGGTCTGTGAGGGCCAGTTGCGAGCTGTATCGTAGCGATGTGTACTTGAGGGTATTAGTTTGCCGCAGAGTTGCGCGGACTAGAGCGCCCTGCCCGAGAGTTTTCAATTGTCGTATGTTCATGACCAGCTAAACCAGTAGACTTAGTCCGTTTCTTTGTGTGGGTGAGATGGTGTAATTCAGATGACTGCACTTGCACTATTTCCATGCACGTCTTCGGGATAAGGTTCCACTCCACTATCTGAAAATTAAGAGAGCACAGTTTGGACACCTCCTGACTAAGAAGCCACAGACGCCCGAAAAAATGCTCAAGGTGCCTGCTCCGATCAAGGCCTTCTTCGACGCGTTCCCGCTCGAGAAACTGCCGCCCCTGGAGGTCTCCGAAACAGATTCCGCTGCCTGCAAGACCGTGGGAGGTGGATCAAAGGAGTCCCAGGCTTCCCCAGACTTCTACCTATACACCTATGGCCACAAGGAGGATCTGGGAACGACTCTGTGCACCGATCCCACTTCGCTGGCGGTGCAATTGCTGCTGTCGTATTTCCACCCCAAGAAATCGACCGAATTGGCCACAGTTTCACATCTTGCCAACATGGACGGCAAACTACCGCTGCTGGTCCAGCAACCGTCAAACCGCACATTCCTGACCTTCAACTCCATCTACAAGAACCTGGTCCCTTCCACTCCACAGATTAACGTGCTGAGCTCGCTGGTCTTCTACAACCTGTACCATGCGTGGATCGTGACGATTCTGGACCCGGCCTACTCCCGGCAGTTTGAAGACATGTTTCTGAGCGTCAAGTCGCTGGAATCCAACACCGAGGCCCGGTTTGTGGAACCCCTCAAGATCAGATTCATGCAGGATCTCATCACCGATCACAAAAACCTGGCTACGGCCATGGAACAGAGCACCAGACTGCCCACCCGTCTGGTGACTACCATGGAGTCTGTATACAACACCCATCCCGAGATTGAGGAGATTTACTGTCGAGCTCACGACGCTCTGAGTGCATTTTCCAAGCTGCTGGCCGAGAGTCCCACGCAGTTCTTCAATGTCAAGGACAAGGGCTTTGAGCAGTCTGAAAGCAGCTCTCTGGACTGTCTTGTGGCGGCCTTCATCTACGCTCTCAGACCCGAGTCTCCCTTTGGACAGACTCGACTGGGACACATGGTCCAGGACTTTCCCGATCTCAGCAGCCATGCCGTGAGCGTCATTGAGCGGGTATACACTCAGTAGTGTAGGAATTGTACATAGGAATAAAGAGGCAGAGAGACAGGGCCTTTTCTACAAAGAGAGGGTATATACTGTCACTAGAACAATTGAATAAATACATTATTACGTCAGTGTCATTGCCTAGAGGCGGATTTGCGACTGTCGGTTGTTGAGATAAATCTGCAGACCGCAGAAGACAAACAGGATGATGTACACCAGCACGGCGCTGAAAATGGTCGAGGCGACACTGTGTTAGAAAGAACGGAAGATTATCGGCTTCATTGAGGTTGGGCAGCAACGAACGAACACGCCATAGGATATCAGGGTACTTAGCAAGAAGAGTCTCAGAGGCGGTGAATGATAGCATGAAGTGCTGAACATTACTGTAGCGTGCCAATGTCTCATATCACAGGTCCTCGGCGGCTCCCTTCGTTCCTCAATCATGGCGTCGTCGTTGTTAAAGTAGATGCCGTTGTCAATAGATGTCGTTGTCAATGTCGTTGTCAAAGATGTCGTTGTTCATGTCATTGTCGCTACACACACCTCCAATGACCAATATCTCGGCTCAAATAACCCTCCAAACGTCTATACTCACGCTGCTCCGTCCTTGGGGTCGTTGATGGATCCGACCATGGACTCACTGCCGCTCTTGAACAGCAGGCCCAGCACGCCGAGAATGACGATGCCAAATGCAGAAATAACGGTACAGAACCAAGCTTTTCCGGGCTGTGTTAGTGGGTTCCCATGCGGCGTGTCTCCTCCAGCCCATACTCACTGCCACGACTGCCTTCATTGTGATTGTCTTGGTTGTTGCTTCAAGAGCCTGTGCGTCTCTGTATCTGTAGCGATATCGTCGACTGGGAGTGAACTTAATTAGGTGTAGGGAGGTGTTCAATAAGAGTGAAGGTGGAAAGAGGGAAACATGGGATATAAATACTTCCCAGTACAAGTGTGTGACATAATTAATGTCGTGATCAATTCACGAAATAACACATACAGACAGCACACCTCTCCTCTCCCACCCTCTAACACAGCCTACATTCCATTCCTGGTTCACGTGACCAAACCTTGCATGAACATGTACACGCATATCACATCTCCATACACCAAAGACTAGTATCCAACTACACTGCACAATGGTCGAAGTTTCGCTTACTGTCGGCAAGCTGGACGCCTCTCTGGCGCTGCTGCTCACCAAGGACCACCATCTCATTGAATTCCCCACCATTCTGCTTCCCGATGACGCGGAGGCCGGCTCAGTGGTGAAAATCACCTGTGAGAAGGACTCGGGAGCCGAAAAGGAGGAGGAAGACAGCTTCCAGAAGCTCCAGAAGGAGCTGCTTGATACCTACGGAACCGAGAAGCCCAAGGCGCCTGTTCTCAAGGCCAAGAACATCACCCAGACGTCTGTGGTGCTCGAATGGGACCCCATTGAGATTGCCCAGGCCGATATCAAGAAACTCGTGCTGCTGAGAGACGGCGTGTGGTGTGGCCACATTCCCAACCCTCTGGTTCGAACTGCCACCAAGCTGTCCGGTTTTGGTGTCGAAAAGAGGTACACCTTCCAGCTGGTTCTATACACCACTGCTGGAACCTTTGAGTCCAACCTGCTGGAGATTGAGACTCACAGTATGACCGACCTGCGAGGTATCACTGTGTGTGTGGGCGAAATTGACCCCAACATGACCACCGTTACCGAGGCGGAAATCTCCGAGTCTCTGGAAGATATCCACGCTAAGCCTCTGCAGAGCGAAGTCAAGCTCGACACCACCCATTTCGTGTGCACCAAGGCCCAGGGAGCTCAGTGGGAGAAGGCCGTCGACATGAACATCCCCGTGGTGCTGCCCGAGTGGATTCGAGCCTGCAAGATGGACAAGAAGATGGTCAACGTTCGAAACTTTTACCTGGACTCCGATCCCAAGCACAGATCTCAGTATAAGCGAGCTCCTGGCGCCCCCGATTCTCCTTCCATTCGTCAGGGATCGATCAAGTCCAACGAGCCCGTGTCTACTCCTGCTGAATCTGCCTTTGAGCCTGCCCCTGCCCCTGAAGAAGAGCCTGTTCCTGCCGAAGAGCCTGTTCCTGTTGTCGCCAAGTCCGAACCTGTCCCTGAGCCTGCGCTCAACCGATCCACCACCCGACACTCCATCTTCACTGAAGGCGCCGTTGACGCCGAGGAGGTCGCTGAGGATCCTCTCAATGCTGAGCTCGAGAAGGAGGTTGCTGCCAAGGACGCTGAAGTCGAGGCTGCCGCTGAGTCTATGGCTGAAGTCGATCTCGATGGCCCCAGTGGCGAACCTGATCCCGACACTGTAGAGGAGGAGGTTGAGGAGGTTTCCATTCCCGTGTCAGATCCTGTTGCCGAACCCGAACCCGAGGCTGAGCCTGAGGCTGAAGTTGAGGCCGAGAAGAAGGCCGAAGAGGAGGTCAAGGAGCCCGAAGAGGCCGTCACCACCGACGCTGTTGAGCCTGTAGAGGTCGAGGTCGAGGAGAAGGCTGAAGAGAAGACCGAGCCTGAGCCTGAGCCCAAGAATGTCATTGATCTCACTGGAGATGATAAGCCTGAACCCGAGACCGAAACCAAGACCGAGCCTGCCGAGGAGACCAAACCCGCCGAGGAGACTAAACCCGCGCCTGAAACTGTCAAGTCGCCCTCTCAGCTCGCAGAGGAGTTTGCCGAGGTTTCTCTGGAGGACTCAAAGTCGCCTGAAGACACCGAGGGAGACAACAAGGACGACGAAGATGGAGATGATGACGAGGGAGAGGACGATAAGCAGGAGGACTCGAAACCTGCGTCTGCTGGATCCGGAAAGAAGAACAAGAAGAAGAACAAGAAGAAGGGAAAGAAATAGACGGTCCGTGAGTAACGCTCTTGGATGACTTAATGAATGATTTAAACGCTTATATGGAGGGTACAAGAGGTCAGGTTGTTGCTGTTTCATGGACAGTACTTCTAGTTACGCTTCTAGTTACAGTACATGTACTCGTACTCGTACACTTCTATAAGTAGTTACAATGTGGTGTTGAATTCTGTAACATTATCAGCAATGGACGATTTGTGAATATATCCACATCCAAAAATGTGTACAAACAGTCTCCTACGCTCCTTAGTACACCCTACCACAGCTCCTGTAATTAAAATACATTCAATAGATGCTACACAGCCGCATTGATACCCCTCTTGGCGCACGTGGCTCGCCTCCTACTCCGCTTACATAAGCAATCATCATTAATAAGTTAGTCTAGTTGTCACCAAACAGACGTCGGACTCGTCGCAGAACCGAGTCCTTCTCGGGCACGTAAGGGTGGTCCTTGGAGGGGATCTCCAGCAGGGCAGGGAACGCCTGTGTGTATGTGTCGACTCGGAACCGGATCTTGTCAGCAATGTGCTGGTTGATGAGCAGGATGGCAATGTCCTTTCGGGTGTTGGTGAACTCGTCGAACGCCTTCTCGATGGCCTCGTTCTCGGTCTTGGCGTCGACCACGAAGAAGTTCTTCTTCTTCTCAGCGTCTTCAGACACATTGCCGATTCCAGCCAGCAGGAGACCTGTGACGGAATCCTCGTCGCCAATCACGGCCAGAAACTCTCGGTCTTTTTGTGTGGTAGCCCTGGGTTAGTATGTGCGGGGAATTGAACCTGGTGGCGGCTCCTTTGAGTACTCACATCGTGTCGTGTGCTGTGTGTGATGGTGGTGTCGATGCAATGTCTATGTGTGTCGTCGAGATGATGTGCAGCATGTAAGTTGGCTTAGTCAGTCAGGGGAGATTCGTGGAAAGAGGATAAACGAAGAGATGCGCGATAGGAAGCAAGCATGGATAGAAGAATATAGTGGGACAAGTCGCATGTATTTCTATGTTCTAAATATCGTCATCAGTCAGCTGATAATGTGATTGTCGTAGTTAGTGTGCTGTTATACAGTTGTATGCTGTGAAGACAAGTGGGAAATTACAGGAGGTCGCAAAAAGTGATATTGAACTACAGATATAGGGTCAGATGCTGTGGGAACTTCTGATAGGGTCATGCTAGAGAAATAATGTTCAACGTCTTGCTTCATTTCGGCTTTGATGCCAATTTTGGAACACATCAGATTCTGCTTGAGAACGTAACAAGAAGCCAACTAGAGCTAGTTAACTTCAGATGAAGGCAAATTGAACACATCTCTCTTGGCAAGAACTGGTGAAAAGAAGTGGTCTTTCAAACTATTAATACACAAACCAAATCTACACCTACCAACAAATTTATCTCTTTATTACAATAGCGATTTGGCAGTGTTTCCGAATCGCTCCTTTACACCAACTAATTGTCAACTAAGTTGCTCTCATAGCTGGAAGCTGCTGGTGGTAGGGACAGCTCACTGCTACTGTACATTTGATTTACAACTGCGCAATAACCTGCCTGTAAGCTCCTACACCAAAGTCCTCACTAATCAGCTACAACACCACCTCACTTTTACTTACCCCGCGTCAACTAAAGCTAACAACAAGCTAACTACTTCCCACGTCTCTCTCAACAAGTCTTTCCTCCCAATGAACTGCCACCCCACGCTGCAGACTCGGTTTTAATATCAAACAGTGTGATTTGACAAAGGTGACAAACACGACACCTTCCCCAAAACCAACAAGATAACACAAGTTCCACCAATCTCCGGGGAAATCAATTCTCCCACTCCTACTCATCTGATTTACCACCCTTCCTGCCTTTGCTCTCTATACATATACCTCAGTATCAGGCAACCCTTGGCTCACAGCTCTGCTGCCAAAACATGCATGTGTTTCAAAACCTTCGGATTAACCATTTTTCATTTCACCAACGTTTGACCTAAAGCCGATCTGATTTACCATGTCGCTGCTCCGTCTACAAACCTTGTCCAGTCGCGCCTTCTCCACCTCGGCCCAGTGCCTCAAGGGCCATTCCAAGTGGCAGAACATCAAACACACCAAGGCCAAGCAGGACGCCATCAAGGGCACCCTGGCCACCAAATACGGAAACCAGATTGCTACTGCTGCCAAGATGGGAGGCCCTGATCCCTCCGGCAACATCCGCCTGGCCACCATTATCGACGCTGCCAAGAAGTTCAACGTTCCCAAGAAGACCATTGACGCTGCTATTCGTCGAGGAGCAGGCCTGGACAACAAGGACAAGCCCATTGAACAGGTCTTCTACGAGGGAATTGGCCCCTCGGGCGTTGCGGTCATCATCGAGTGCCTGACCTCCAACCGAAACGGACTGCTGGCTAGTCTGAACACCCCCTTCAACCGAGCGTCCGGCAAAAACTCCGGAATCGCCTTCCCTTCCACAGTCCAGTTTCTCTTCACCAGAAAGGGCTGTATCACCATCGACAAGGAGCAGAAAACCATGGTGGCCCCCGATCCGGCCAACCCCATGAAGAAGGTCGAGCAGGTGACCATCCTGGACTTTGACCACATCATGGATCAGGCCATTGAGTGGGGAGCCGAGGACGTGGAGGAAGACACCGACCACGACGGAAACGTGGTCTCCTACACGCTCTACACCGACGTGCAGGACACCGGAGCGGTCGCCAAGCTCGTCCAGGAGAGTGGCATCCCCGTGGCGGACTTCTCCATCTCCTACATCCCCAACGAAGACACCATGATTGACATCGAGGAGGAGCAGAGAGCCATCACCTTCCAGAACTTCATCGAGTCCATTGAGGAGATTGACGACGTGACCGAGGTCTACACCAACGCCAGATAATGTACATAGCTAACCGGCGAGCGGAAATCCGTGTAGTCGATCATACAAAGCACTTGAATAAACTGAATGATTCAGCGGAACTAACTGTTAGAAGGAGGGTGGTAGTATTAGAAGCAGGCAATGATTGACTGTTTTCCACCATAGACTACAGGTTTGATGGAAGTCTTGATCTACGAGTTATAGCAGCATAGAAGTACTCGTAGGTGAATACTTGTAAATGACTTTACAAGTAGATCAATTCAGCTACGGTGATAGTACGAAGTGCTGGCTCTTGTCCTGTTATAAATCGATCTCATTGGACTGAAAGAGATGCTATAAAAATGAGAAAACAAACTGATGGCACAACCGATAAAAATTACCAAGGATCGAAAGCTGTAGATCTTCAGGAAACATAACACGGTGTGGCTCTCTTTGATGCTATTCAGTTGAGACGTTACTTGAAAGTGATAGGAACTAGTTGAGATGATATAATAAACGAACTCACGAAAGCCACAGAAAGACCATACTTGTACCACAATGACTTACAGTACACCAGAAAACCACCAATCAAGTACCGTACCTCTACCACACGTCAATACGAGCTCATCATGGGGTAATTTCAAGACCTTGGCAGTTTACAAGTACGGCATCAAGAGGTATACGAGCTGTAAGACACCCACTCAAAGTGTCAAAGTGAGATAATACCCCACCAACTCCGGCAGGGTCAGCTCGTGTTTCGGCTTGTGTAAGAATCGGTGCTACTCTCAGCACATGTTACAGGAGCATTTAGCTGTACAAATGGCATGCACCCCCTACGTCGTACTGTTGCCTCCTGGCCTCCTGTACCTTTGTAATTAGCCGATAATATCCTCTCCATAATATCAGCCAAGGGGGGTCACCACGTCCACACTAAGCGGAAATTATAATAAATACAAGACTGCTCTGTTCCACGGCATCGGAGATACCATAGCCGCCGTACAATAGCTACTGTAAGTCTACACAATCCCTTAGCTACCATCCAATAATTATGATTAAGCATACACCTATAAATACAATCTGAATGTGAGCATCCATACTCCCCTTCTATAAACTACTCCCTCTGGACGTAATGAGGAAGCCCGTCTTCTCCAATGATGGTGGAGTACTCGGACGTGCCTGCAGACTCGTGGGGACCCGCATGAGGGCCTCCGCCGTGTCCATGGCCATGATGTGCTCCTCCTGGTCCCCCTGGTCCTCCTCCATGATACGCCGGCTGAGGAGCCATGCCTGGCTTGACTAGACTCAGAGGCGGCGGGACCTTGCCCTTTTTAGTGATGCCGTTGCGATGCAGAGAGGCCGCCAACGACGTGTTTCGGTACGACTTGGGCACCTCGGAGACGGGAGGACCCGACTGTAGCATGTATGATTCGTTGTTTTCGTCGTGAATAGAAGGCGTGGAAGAAGACTCTGCTTGCTGCTGCTGCTGCTGCTCGGACTCGGGCTTGTCAAAAACACCGCTCTTGGCCCGTTTGACTCCCCGGTCGTCTCTCTCAAACTCAGAGCTGGTCCGTTTCTTGGACTCGGACTCGTCGGAAGAGTCGTTGTGTGTGGATTGCTGCTGCTGGGGCTGTGAAGAAGGAGGAAGCTGCTGAGGTCCAGATCCGTCCTTGTCTTGGAAATCCCAGAATAAAGGCGTCTTGATGACCATGTTCTGTCGGTAATCAGTTCCATGGATCACCTTGCCGTTGATGATGTATGTCTGATGCTCCAGCTCGTAGTCTGGGTAGTCAGGAATGATGGACGAAGGGTACTGCTTGTTGGGGCCGCCTGCAGATGCGTTTCCAGGCCCTCCAGCAGGGTGTCCGGGAGCCCCAGGTTGACCCTGCTGCTGGGTCATGAGAGCTGTGGCCGCGTTCATGCTCTGGTCGAATGGAAATGCCGCGTATGTGGCGGACAACGGGGCCTGCTCGTAGAGAGAGTCCAGATACGGCATATCCATGGGGTTTGTAGGAGGGAAGTAGTCGAGCGGGAAATCCGAAGACTGCGAATCGTCGTTTTCGTCCTTGATCTTGGTGGGATGCGGAAGAGGCGACTGTGGTTGGGCATGGGGATGTGGGTGCTGCTGCTGCTGCTGTTGTTGTTGCTGCTGCTGGGCATGTGATTGTTGACCGTGTAGAATCGAGCCTCCAAGCTGCACCATCTGGTTGTACTCGGGGTTCGAGGCCATCTGCTGCTGGTTGAGCTGGATCTGGTTCTGCAACTGCTGCTGCATGGACGTGAGGTACTCGGTGGGGGTGCTCAGGTAGTCGCTCAGCGCATACGCGCTGTTGTTGGCCACAGTCTGGGATGCAATCTGTCCAGTAGGGCCCTCTGGGGGCGCTGAGCCGTTGACAGGGGCTCCGGGGGGACCTCCTGCACCTCCTCCGGGTCCTCCAGGAGGCCCCACTCCTTGCTGTCCACTATGTCCTCCTCCAGGGAGAGAGCCCACCTGAGGCATGCTATCTCCGTTGGTCACCTTCATGAGCTGCTCGTACAGAGACTCGTTGAGGTCAAAGTTGAAGCTCTTGGCAGGCTCGGCGTGGGCCTCGGTCGTGGGCTCCAGGTTGTTGAGCTCTCGGCGCATATCTCGCTCCAGAGCGTCGACAAACAGTCTATCGTGGGGCACACTGAACCAGTAGTAGACCTTTTGTTTCTTTTGTGTTCGGATGCAGCTGTTTTTGTAGAGAAACTCGAGAAACGGCGACTTGGGCGACTCCAGCACGGCGTCGCTGTTGCACTTGAGGCCCCGCAGGTCGGAGAAAATGCCCTCCTCGAACTTTTTGCGGTTCTTTATCGACCGGCCGAACGCCTCGAACCGGAAGCTGATGCATCGAACAATGTCTGTTCCTGTGATATGATAGAGGCCCTTCCATAGGACGCAGCTGATGAACTCCTCGGTCGGCAGGTAGTACCGTCGGATGATTTGGCCCGGTTGCCAGTTGGCGGGAGCTGTGGCCAGAAAGAATTTCACTGGGTTAGTAGGGGGCGCATTTTATAGCGTGTGGGGGCTTTTGGTTGCTCTGTATCCTTGTCTTGTTCGCGTTTTGGGCCGTTTTCACCACTTTTCCATTTGCTCCACATTCGTCTCCAACCTGTCACAGGGCTTGTTTCATAAATGTAACAGCTGGTTTCGGGGCTTTCCAAACGTGATATTCCAGGATATCGTCGAAAGAAACACGCTTAGGGCTACAAGACAGGCACACGGGCCTCTCCGAACGTCTCTCGGCCCTCCTCCTCCGTCGCAAACGCGTCTGTGTTATCATTCTCTGTCTCCACAATCCTCTTAGTCCTACTCACTGTCGTCGACTTGTGCAAGGGCGTCGCGTGCCAGCTGGGGCAGCATCTCTCTGATTGAAGACATGTCGAAATGTCTGTAGTTACCAACCGTGTGTTTGTGGCATATATGTGTGAAGTGGCCGCGCAGAAACAGTCGTGTGGCGGCTGTGTGTGTGTGGAAGTGTCAGTTGCGAGTGGGTCTTGTATCGATTGTACCAAAGGCGTGTGTGTGTGTGTATTGAGTGGTTTAGTTGTGTGTGTGCGGTCGAGTTTCGCGGTGCAAGAGTACAATGTTAAACTGCCTCCTGGAGATGGCAGTATGATCGCAGAGTACGGCCCGTCGGATGTTAGCAGATAATGAAAACGACGATCTTTACAGAGTAGATTTTGTCTTTTGGCCAAGATTGCCCATTTGAGTTTCCAGCTACTTGTAGAGTTTTGAGGGTTTGGCATCTGGCATTTTGGTTTGGTTTGAGAAGGGCCACACACACCTCCCTCGCGAAGCTGTCTTTGTGCGCAGGGAGCCGGGCTGGGGCAAAGACGTTGCTCGGATTATCTCCGACCGGCTCCCCACCTCTGCTTTCATCTCCATTCTCCATGCTTTCATCCACACCCTCCGTTACAGTTGCATATGGTCTCGCCCAGAGATTGTGGTGTGGAAATTGGGCTTTGTATGTGACTATTTCAGAAGCAGGTGTTGATGGGTACAGCTCCCAGGTACGACCCGTCTGGTCTAGGGAGTTAAGGAGCCCCAAGTGCTACCGGCTGACGCTGTCGGCGTCGCTTGGCGTCTTGGACTACGTGCCGACACAACGGGTCCCCCCCCACTTCGGACTTGTGTCACCACCGCTCCTAGTGTCTTTGACTCCCTTTTTGCGCTTTTCGCTTTTCCACACGGTCTTCCTCCCACATAACGTACAAGTACCCCCCCCCTTCTGGCTAACATAGGGTTTTGGGCGCTTAGCGTTTGAGCTAACCTTGTGGCTGCGTCTGTTTTGAAACCAGCGTTTCTTGTTTGAGGATTGCAGAGCTTGTTACAGAGTGCCCAGGAGTGGGGGTTGGTTCAGACCGGGTAGTAGGACCGAGACACCAGCGGCAAGGGCACGGGCAGCTGCTCCGGAGCAAGCCGGCACCCCTGCGAGCCCACATGCCGTTGTGTCACGTGACAGCCCCCCGAACCCCAGCCCTCCCGTTCTCCCGTATCTATTTCGGGACCCAGCTTCCTTAGGCTTTTTCTGTGCTGTGCCAACCTGCAGTACCTAAACCATGCAGCGAAGGTGGACTACTGAGGGAGAGGAAGCAGACGGAAAGAAAAAGAGCTGTTGGCGGGTGAGACTAATAGCCGAGCATCCGTCAGGGTTGGCTGTGAAGAGAGAGACAGAGACAGAGAGAGACGTGTAGTTGCTTCTGATTGGCCCTCTGAACTCCACTCGCAACCACAAGTACTCTCAGATTTTTCATACATCTTCCAAGTGCACCCAGCACTCCACGCTGCCCACTTCTACCAGGGGTGCCAGGGCTACAGTCGCTGAGCAGTAGGACAAAGCCTACGAGCGGTCCGTCCGTACAGTCGGTGCTGCGTCTCTGGCTAAAGTCCATGGAGCTCCAGCACCCTCTGGTGGTAAACACCCTAAAAGCCCCGTTGGAGTCCGGGGAGATCGGCCCAAAACGGCAACTGCAACTCTCGTATTCTCTTATTCCAGGGGTGTGGGGCCGGCCGTCGGTCAAATACCACTTGTAGAAGGGTCGCCCGGAGAGCTTCCGGAAGTCGTGTCCCTGGCGCAACGTCCCCAGAATTGCCAAAGGGAGGAGCAACTCGGGGGGCTGCACCCAGCAAAAAAACGCAACCCCGGCCTCCACCTGAAACAGCACCACCCGCTGTAAGCTGTAACTACCCTGCATGGCTGTTCGCTGCTTAGTGTCTGTAGAGTCGCGACGGTGCTTGCAATGAAAAAAAGACCCACGTGGAACGTGGCATTGTGACTGCTTTCAGGTGGTGTTGCGTTGTGCGTGCTGGGGTGGGCATACGCACCGTATTCTGCCTCTTCCGCAGGTCGGAGAAGCTTGAATGCGGGTTCGATTTGGCAATTGAGCCCTACCGTCTCTTCTTTCGTAGTCCTCGTCAGTTTTCATTCCTTCCCCGTTGATGTTCGTACGTTACCGTTATCTCATCTATAGATGGCGATCTATGACACCTGGTGAACACTTTGTCCAAACTGCGTTGAAAAAAAGCAGCAATGCCATTTTAAGCCGAAGCGATCTCGCACTAATGGCTGTCATCGCACATGGCACGCTAACACCAAACGGCAGCAACACAAATTACCTCTGTGGACTCACTAGACCCCCACCTACATGCTTAGCCATACAGTAGTTCCGCCTTACTGTCCACTATCTGGTGGTAACATGCAGGCTACTGGCCATGATCAGGCCACCTTTTTCTCGTGCAAAAACCCCCACACTACCCACCATCCCGTCCGTCTTAGTGCTGCTCTTAGTCGACATCTATAGTCATATTTGTTTCATCACCGTCTTAATCGGGATCATTGGGTCCTAAAGTATACAGGAAGCGCTGCTAATCCAGCGAAAATTTGTCACCGACAGCGGTCTACAAGCAAAAACCCTGGGGTTAGATCGTGTCCTCATTGGGCTACCTTTTGCAGGTCCCTATCACATTCTAGTCTGAACCTCTCAGGATTGGCCGTGATGCAAGTTGATCAAGCGACAGTGGTCAGTCTTGAATCAGGAACTGGGAAGCCGCGCAATTGAAACAAATTTGTCACAAGTTCGTCGATACCTGCTTCCTAGAGTTTGCCTTCCCTCAGGAACCTCTCGTACCTGGCATCTTACAGTTTCATTAGGGTGGTAATTACTGCGGTTGCCGTAACTGCTCAAGAAGCTGCGGTTACGTTGGATCCTTGGCACTGGTGCGTTGAAAATCAGTTCATTTTTTCAGCAGCTCCAATGTATTGAGCAGTTGGATGTCACTGGAGCTCTTTTACTGGCAAACATGCCCACCTTTTGTTCAGACCTGTGTCGTTCTACTTCCACATGAGACTTGTCCAAAGTTATATCTGAACAGGATGGACCTGGTACAAGTACATTCTCACTGAGACCGTGAAAGTGTTCTATTAGTTCTATTCCTATATACTGCGACTGCAGAGTCCAACATCGGGTAAGTAGAGCGGTGATCTAATGTACCGGTATGTATACGCCGTCTACTTTCGCTTAAGTCCTCGTCTAGCGACCCAGACCTCAGACCCAATTCCCTCGGCAGCATCAAAGCTGACGTAGTCCTGTTCTCCACCCTTTCGCGAGTCCCAGAGCTCGTACACGGGCAGCGGAATACGTCCTCTGACCAGCACAATGGCCTTGTCGTCTGCAAGCTGCGTGTTGAGCAGAGATGCTGATACAGGGGTATGCAAACGGACGCTAGCTCCTGCGAATTGCACCATGGCTTGTCCCAGACACTCTCCCTGTGGAATGTCAAAGTTGGGCAGGTACTGGAGTCCGTCAGGTGTGACTTCGGCGTTCTTGACTGCCTTCTTGTCCACTGCCACTACGGCTACCAGTGTAGAGTTGGTAGCCAGGGCCACATCGGCGAGATCCAGGCCCTCAGAGTCGAGAATGCCAACGTAGAGAGACTGCAGACCCACCTCCAATGGGCTCAGGTCGCCCAAATGGGACGCAAGATTCCCGCCGTGCAGATATGTGACTGTCTGGAGCGTGTGTTGCTCCACCCCTGTGAAACGTGGAGGCTCGGCGTCGGGAGCGTCAAGAATGTGTGATCGGGCCTTGACTGTTTCAGCGAGCCGCGCCTGGTCGGCGTCCACGCCGGGATCACGTGTGAAGACCACGTCCGACGGTCGCACGTGATCCATGAGTTGTCGGAGAAGATCGTGTCCAGCAGCACGCACCCAGCCGCAGGTGTTGACAACTAGAGGCAGTTTGAGGTCCTTGGCATAGTCGATCACGGCCTTGCACGCCTCGATGTATCCTCTGGTATCGTCCTTGGGGTTGTTGTAGCCCACAAAACGACTGTATGCTGGAGCTTTGATATGTGTGAAGGAGGGTCCCAGAATAGAGTAGGGACTCAGATGACCAGCTCCAATGACTGTCACGGAAACCTGTCCGGGGGCAGTAAACTCGCAGTTGCTGGGGTCCAGATCAACAAACGCAACCGAGGTTCCAGTTTTTTTGGTGGTCATAAACGCACTCAGGTATTTACAAAAGGTGGACTTGCCTGTGTTTTGAGAGCCCACAATCATGGTGGAAGAATGCTTGAGTCGCCGAATGTCGTCGCACACCTCGGCCCATTCCTCGTAGATGCCCGGAATCACAGCTGCCTGCGATTTGGTCACCACACTCGCTGTATTGTAGATTCTGCTGTAGCTGTTCCCGTCATCCTCAACGTGCCACAGATGACGCACAAACGGCACGATATTGGCCGAAGACATTTTGCCAAAGTTCTTGAACGTCATGAGAGGGTTGTCGGACCGTCTGGGCATTGCTGAAATCTCCACAATGGCCGAGTAGCCCTCCAATTGATGCAAAGTCTCCATGACATCTTCGTCTCCTGTTTCCCGAGGTTCGGGAGCTCCAGCAGCTGCCTCGATTTGGGGAAGAGCATGTGACGCCGGTGCGTACACTGGAATGTCGACTGGAGAGTTGACATTCACCAGAGCTCCGTTGATATGAACAGCTCCACTCCACACAGTGAGAACATAGGCACCTCGTAGAACGATGGTTTCCTTGAATTTCATGCCGTGAAAAACACGAGATCTCCCTCTGTGTTCATCTCGCACCACCTTGGTGTTTTTGGCGCTGAAATCAAACGTCGTCAGCTGTCTGACGGTCTGATCTTCTTCTGCGATGCTGATAAACGTCTCTTCCACCTCGGGAGTCTCTCGTGGAGGGTTTGTGACCACCACCACCTCAGGATCCGAGTCCTCGGAGCTAAGGACCTGTTTTTTGGCGGGCTTCAGCGCACTCAACGCACTTTTTCGTTTCGTCATGACGGATTTCAAAGTATACCAACTTGCCAGTGTTTTTTCTCACATACATGCACCTGCATAATAATTTTCGAATAGAGTTTGGACATGGTGGAGAGAAGGACGAGTGTTGTAGTCCAGAATGGAGGCATAATACCGTGTATATTATTTTTGGAATCGATTTCGAGTGCGTCTTTGTGTAGTCTGTCAAATTTTCAGTTCATTCGGAGTATTCATGCGTCTTACTACTGTGTTGTGCTATCCCATGTCTACCTCTACAATTGTACCTACAAATCGCTTCCAATGATACAATCTATAATGCTATTTTATTTACTGTTTGCCTCGCTTCTTGTTGAGAACCTGCTTCATCTCCTCCTCATCCGAATCAGGCAGAGCAATCTCGTCCTCCTCCTCATCCTCCTCTTCGTCGCTGTCCTCGTCCTCATCATCCTCATCTTCCTCATCTTCCTCCTCATCATCTTCTTCGCCCATCTCAACGTCGTCGTCCTCGCCCACGGCCATGATCTCAGACATGTCATCCTCATCGTCGTCCTCCTCAATGTCCTCCTCGCCCTCAACAAACTCGACCTCGGAATCGGACTCCTCGTCGTCGTCGTTGGCGCCGTGGCTGGCGTTTCGAAGCTCCATCTGGGCCTCGAGCATCTCCAGACGTCCCTCCAGTGCCAGAAGACGGTCCAGTGTGTTGACCCGGGTGTTGAGAGCCTTGTGCAGCCGCGACACGGTCACCAGCAGCTTGGGCACGGTCACCAGGTATCCTCCATGTGCCACCATGACCCACTTGATCCAGGCGTTGAACTGTCGTCCTCGAGAGGGCTGGGCAGTCATCTTGGCCGCCAGCCGCTCCAGAAGCAGAACAGCGAGATTACTGTTGAGTCGCTGAACAGTGGACTTGATGCCCTCCTCGTCTCGGAAAAGCAGACACGACTCGAGCAGGTCGTCGTCGTCAGACTTGATGGCCTGGGTAAGTACAGTAGACAGAGAGCCCATGGTGGGGGGAGCAGTTCCAGAAAGCCCGCCCTTGGTGGTCTTGTTTTCTCGCTTGAGAGCGTCCATCTTCTCGGCCATGGTGGCAGACTCGTCGTCGTCGGACTCGTCGGCCCCGCCGTTCTCCAGCTGTGAATAGTCATCGCCAGCAGCAATGATGGCGTCCTCCTCGTTATAGGACACGGGCACGGTTCGCTCCTCGGTGTAGTGGTTTGCGGCGTTTTTGGGGTCGTGGACGACGGTCATGGTGGGCTCGGCCTCCAGAGCAGACAGCGTCACGTGTGCAAACTGGGCCTGGGCCCGCTCGGTGTAAGAGTAGTAGGCCTCCTTGGCGGTGAGAGCAATGGCGTCGATAGCCAGGTTCTGGCCGGCAGCCTTGGTGCCCCGCTCAATGTCCAGCGATGCGAACGACGACTTGGTGACAATGCTCTTTCGCTTGCCCTTCTTGCTGTTGGGGGTGGATCCGTTAGTCTGGGCGAGCTGGAAAAACTCGGCCGCTCCTCCCTCGGTCAGAGCAGTGAGAATGTCGCCGTTCATGGCCACTCGCTGGGCGCCAGACTCGGCCATGAGCACCAGCACAATCTTCTTCTGGGTCACGTTGACCACGTTGATGAGACGGTCGCCTGCAACGGCAGCCACCAGGTCGCCTCGAACACACAGCTCGGTCACGGTGGAGGTATGGGAGGGGATATCAAACAGAGGGGTGTCGAACGACACGGCCGACGAGTCGTCGCCCTGGGGGCCGTAGACGGCGATGTTGTGGGTGGCCAGCAGCACGTTGCCGGTGGGGAGAACAGCCACGAGCTTGGCTCCAGTCTTGTCCACAGATCGCTCCACAGACGAGCCCTTCCACACGTTCAAAAGCCCCCGGTTGTCGAGCGAGTAGGTGGTGCCGGAGCTTGCGTCGACGTCAAAGTCGGCAACAGGCAGAGAGTGGCCTCCTCGAAGAGCAGACACAAGCTTGGCCTGGGCAGGAGAGAAGGTCAGAATGTCTCCTCGGTTGGTTCCCACAGTGACAAGATACTCCTCGGGCGAGGCAGCAGAGTCCTGGGTCTTGGTCTTCTTCCGCCGAGAAGCGTTGGCATTGTCTCCAACGTTTTTGGTCCACTTGAGAGCAGTCACAGTGGTGCCCTTCTCCAACACAAACTCCACGGGCTGGAGGCTGGCATTGGCGCCTGAGACCGCCTGGACACGGATCTTGTGCTGGTTGAGCGCCGAGGCGACGCTGGCGTACTGCGTGAGCGAGGGATCGAATCGAGACAGCTGTTCCGACATGATATGTGTGTGTTGTTGGTGGTAGTATCGAGCTTGCCTGGTGGATGTCCAAGTGCAGGAAAAAATAATTTAAGCTCTGAATTTTTTGCTGCATGTTGAAAATTGATGTGCGAGGATGGAGACATGGAGCTTTGAGAAGGGGATTTTGGTAGAGGTATTGCGAGTGAAACAGGCTGCTCGGAGACTAGGAAATGCTCTCTTTTAGTTGCTAATCTTTGATCTCGACTACTTGGTCCCTCTTCGCCACTATGACATATTGTCTCTAATCCGCCTCATTTGATTGTGACACTTGGGGAATCGAACTGACGGTCGTTGCTGGGGAAACGGATCAGATATCGAGTATGAGTGGAAGACAAGTCCAGAGCGAACATCAAGTGAGACTATGGGGTGATCCAGACTTAAATGCTATTTTGATTCAGTTATTATCCACCTTTCAGTTATTAGACCAACACAATACCACCTTTTTTTTTTGTTATACTTATTCCATTTACTCCCATCAAGTGGATCATGCACTATGTTGAGCTTAATTTCCCACAAACAACACAAAACGAGGAGATGGTACTATCTCAGCCAAGTGTCAGCCATATAAGAGAATAAACTAGATATTCGAACTCCCCGACCCCACTTTACTCACAGCACAAATTCTTGAGCTCTTTCGAACACTTTTCGGCCAGGCAACCAACAAAGTAACCCCGACAGTCTAAATTTGAGCTTGCCGGTTTGAATTCATGTCGTGGTGTCACCCAGAAAATACGAGACAGTCTCAACCTGTCTTAAAGGCTGCTCACAGCTCCAAAACTGACCAACACATACATATACCACCTCCCCGTTCCTCCACCTCACAATGTTGCTACAAATCCATCATCTTGCACGTCACGTGACGGTCCTCCAAAAGTTTCTCTTTGAGTTCCCCATTTAAGCTCCTGTTGGAACCCAAAAAGGGATGTGGTTGGATGAGATGAAATGACGTGTATGAGGGGGATAGAGGCGGCATGCTGGTTGTGTTGAGCGCCCGAGTTGTCTTAAAAATGTCTCTATCTAAATTTGGCGCTCACGTGACCCCCCACCTCCTGGTGTACCCTCCCCCAACCACTTGTCGTCAGCTCCACCTCCCGTAGGCGGCTATCACTGTTTACGTACTCCCGAACTCTATCTTTGGGTGGTCGAAAAATATATAAACATGCATAAAGCATACAAGGCGCGTAGAGCGACCAGTTATATATACCACGACCCAACACCCCAAACCACCTTCCAGGCACTAACCCACGACACACAGCGAAATGAGCGACAGAGAAACTTCGGGGAATGACGATCTTTCGTTGCCCAAGGGTGAGTACCCCCGGCTTTAGCGGAGATAGGACCCGTCACCCATACTAACCCAGCAACGGTACAGAAGATTGTGAGCGAAATCATCCCGTCAGACCTGGCCTTCGCCAAGGATACCCGCGACGTGTTGATTGAGTGCTGCATCGAGTTCATCATGATGCTGAGCACGGAGAGCAACGAGATTGCCGAGAAGGAGAGCAAGAAGACGATTGCACCCGAGCATGTCATCAAGGCGCTGCAGGAGCTTGGCTTCATGGACTACATTGAGCCCATCAAGGATCTGATTGTGGAGCACAAGGAGGCGCTCAAGTCGCGGGAGAAGAAGGTGGGCAAGCTCGAGCAGTCCGGCATGACCGAGGAGGAGTTGCTGCGAAAGCAGGAGGAGATGTTTGCTGCTGCCAGAAGCAAGCTCAACAACAATGCATAGATGGAGATGAGACGAGAAAGACGAAACGAGATGATTCGAAGGGCCTGAACTGAAGAATGAGTCTCGGATGAAAGAAGAAATTGTTCCACAACAATTTGTGCTCACAGGATAGTCTACGGTGACCAACTGTCATCGTACTAATTACACTGTGGACGTTGACAGAGCTACTGCTCTTAAAGACGTTTTGAGGCACACGGGAGCCACTGTGGCTGGCACAGAATGGTGATCTAGAGCGGCGGTTGCAGCGGTTGAACCTGGACCGTTGGGTGTATATAGATGTATCATATTGACGATTGCATAGATCACTTAGACTTAGTTGGGTGAGGGGCGACTTAGTTGGGACTTTAGTTTGTTACCCTACATTGAGCCCCCCCATGCTAACTAACTGCCAACAAAACAATAATGGACACCCCGAAAGACAAAGAACGCCACAACTGAGCAGATGGCAAATATTTTTCAGATCGGGTCCGGCCCGCATATTCGCTCCCCTCACATCTCCCACACCCTCCTCCATTGTGCACCTGGCACCTACAACCAACCAGTATGTCTCATTTTAGTGCACGTGCATTCTCTGCGATTTTTTGGACCCGTTTTCCTCAAACTATTTTCATGTCTTTGGGCACCAACGCAAAAATAGGAGGTTGTCAGGGAGACACCTGTGGAGAGCGGTGCCAAAGGTAGTTTTCAAACTCTGAGGCGAGAAAATAACTGGGCTCACCTTTGGGTCCCAGGCCATACAGCTTCCACTTGCCCTACTTGCACCGTGTGATATATATAGACCCGCCAAGTACATTAGAAATCCCGTCTGTCTGTTACCCTACCTGCGGCAGCCCTAGACAAGGTTACCTTAACCCATCAAAATATTACTGTAGGGAGGTTTGGAAAAAAATCATATACAGAGCATTACACTGCACCCCGTTTTTACCGTACCACTTGATTTCTTCTGACGGTACAGCAAAATGGACACCAACGCGCTGTACTCGTGTTTCGAGGCCACCACTAATGGCAACCCCAACACCATCAAGCAGGCCGAGGCCCAGCTCAAGGAGGTGGACAAGATGCCCGGGTTCATCCACAGCTGTCTGGACATTGTTCGAGAGCCCCAGGCCTCGGACAATGTGCGAAAGGCCGCCTCGGTCTACCTCAAGAACATTGTCACTCGAAACTGGAACCCCCACACCTCTTCCAAGAAGCTGATTCGAGTGGAGGAGAAGCCCGAGTTCCGGGAGAAGCTGGTCCCCACCCTTGTGTCTGTGGCTGGCGCTGAGGGCGTGAATTCGCTGCTGCGATCCCAGCTGGTGGCCATGCTCGCTTACATTGTCGTGCTGGACTACCCCAAGGACTGGCCATCGCTGCTGGGCCAGGCTGAGCAGCTGCTGCAGAGCGACTCGGACCAGGACAAGTTCACCGGAGTGTTGATCCTCACCGAAGTGACCAAGCGATACCGATACACCACCGGCGACAGCCGAGCGCACCTCAACGAGATCATCCAACGCACCTTCCCCACCCTGCTGCTGTTTGGCCAGTCGCTGGTGAACCAGGACTCGTACTACGCCGGCGACATGCTGCGACACATTCTCAAAATGTACAAGTACGCCACCTACTACAAGCTGCCCGTGGAGCTGCAGGGCGACGACGCTCTGCGACCCTGGGCCGAGCTGCATCTCAACTGCATCACCCGAACTCTGCCCCAGGAGGTTCTGGCTCTGGACGTGGAGGACCGGGAGCTGCACCCCTGGACAAAGTGCCAAAAGTGGGGCTACGCCAACCTGTACCGAATCTACCACCGGTACGGCGCCGAGTCGGTCGTGGCCGCCGAGTACGAGGCCTTCAGCGCCCGGTTCAACGCCCAGTACGTGCCTGAGATTCTGCGGGCCTACTTCCAGCGAATCGAGGGCTGGGCCAAGGGCGAGATCTGGATCTCCGGCAAGTCGCTGTACAAGCTCGTCTACTTCCTGGAGGACTGCATCCGGGTCAAGGAGAACTGGCCCCTCATCCAGAACCACATTGACACCATTGTGCGACACGTGGTCTTCCCCCTGCTGTGTCTGACCGAGAACGATCTGGAGGCGTTTGAGGACGAGCCCGTGGAGTACATTCACCGACGAATCGACGTCTACGACGAGAACCCCACCGCCGACATGGCCGCCACCTCGTTCCTCATCACCCTGATTGAGAAGCGGCCCTCCTGTCTGCCCTCTGTGCTCCAGCTGGTCCAGGAGACCGTGCAGGCCAACTCTGGCAACGGCGAGCTTGCTCCCGCCATCAAGCGAGAGTCTGCTCTGCGAATGCTGGGCTCCATCTCCCACCTGATCATCATGAAGAAGAAGAACGCCCAGTTCCGGGCCATGATCGAGCCCTTCCTCATGGAGTACGTGGTCCCCGACTTCACCTCCCCCCACGGCTTCATGCGAGCTCGAGCCTGCGAGATGGTCAACTCGTACGCCGACATTGAGTTCCAGAACCAGGACACGGTTCGAACCCTGTACTCCAAGGTGCTGGGCTGTCTGCAGGACCAGCATCTGCCTGTCCGAGCCGAGGCTGCCCTGGCTCTGCAGCCCCTGATCCAGATTGACGACGTGCGAGTCGCTCTGGCCGACAACATCACCGCCATCATGCAGCAGCTGCTGGAGCTGTCCAACGAGATTGAGCTGGACGCCATCTCGGCCGTGATGGAGAACTTTGTCGACTCCTTCTCTGAGCAGCTGGCGCCCTTTGCCGTGCAGCTCGCCACCCAGCTGCGGGACCAGTTTATGCGAATTGCCCAGGAGCTGTGCGAGAAGAAGAACCCCGACCCCGATGCCGACGACAACTTTGACTTCTACGCCGACGAAGACAAGACTCTGGCTGCCGAGGGTATTCTCAACACCATCATCACCCTCATCATGGCCATGGACAACTCTGTGGAGTCCATCTACGCCATTGAGGAGGTGCTGATGCCCGTGTACAAGCTGGTGCTGGAGCAGGGTCTGGTCGAGTTCCTGTCTGCCATCCTCGAGCTCATTGAGGACACCACCTTCTGCACCAAGTCCATCTCCCCCAACATGTGGGCCATCTTCGCGGTGCTGTCCGACACCTTTGTCGAGCACGCCATGGACTTCATTGAGGAGCTGCAGCCTGTGCTGGAGAACTACATGAACTACGGTGCCGACCAGCTCAAGCAGAACCCCACCTTCATTGCCAAGATCTGGCACATCATCGAGTCGGTTCTGACCGAGAACGAGGGACGACTGTCGTGGCAGGAGAAGGTGTACGCCTGCCGACTCATCCAGGCTCTGGTGCTCAACTTCCACGGCCACGTGGACGAGTACGTGGAGCGAATCGTCAAGCACACCGTTCAAATCCTGGTGGCCGAGCCCTCGCCCGAGGACCCCATGAAGCCCGTCTACCGTCTGCATCTGATTGAGAACATTCTGGCGTGTCTCATCTACAACCCTGTTGCCACCATTGGTCTTCTGGAGCAGGTCAACTTCACCGCCCCCTTCTTCTCTCTGTGGTTCGAGAACATGGAGAGCTTCACCCGAGTCAACGACAAGAAGCTCATCTGTCTGGCTCTGCTGGCCGTCATCAACAACGCCGCCTCTCTGCCCGAGTCTCTGCAGCAGAACCTTCCCTCTCTGTTCCAGGGTCTCGTGACCGTCATGGGCACTCTGCCTGCCGCCGAGAAGCACAAGGAGGAGGTTTCCAAGGAGTTCGACCCCACTCTTGGAGGAGATCTGTCTGGCTACGCTGGCCAGAACTTTGACTTCGATGACGAGGAGGACTTCAACCCCGCCGATCTGCCCGACGGCGAGGATGAGGAAGAGGAGGACGAGGACGAGGCCTACGCCAAGCTGCTGCAGTCCGAAAGCATTCTCAGCGGTGGCTTCCGATTCGACGACGGAGATACCGTCGAGGAGGAGGGTCTGGTGGACAACCCCACCGACTCGGTCAACATGTACGCCCAGTTCAAGCAGCAGGTCGAGGCTCTGTCGCAGAGCAACTCCGGCCTGTACCAGTCTCTGGTGTCTTCCCTGTCTCCCGACCAGGTCAAGATTGTCGAGAGCTCTTACCAGCGAGCTGACCAGCCCCCTCGACAGTAGATGGCGAGTGGCAGCGTGAAAAATAGAACACGGATATGATTCCAGTGGTAGATAGTTAACAGAAGAATGAAGATTTCGTGAGGGTAATAATGACCCAAAGACTGTAAAAGATGATATGGTTAATACTTATCACAAGCTTGGCTAAAACAACAAAGCTCAAAGATAGCATCATTGGAGACGTTAATTATACCAAGGTCTTGAAATCTTATCAACGATATTGCTTACATAACACGGTTGGACATTTCCACATACAAATTGTCTTTTCATACAAGTACTGTCTTCACTATATAGAAATGTTGAATTCATAAATAACATCCACTCAGCCAATTAGACGGGCAGAGGGAACTGGCCAGCCCAGTTGGAGATCTCGGTCTTGAGAGCCTCGATCTTGGGGTTGCCACCGGCCTGGGCAGCAGCCTTGAAGTCCTTGAGCTTGTTGGCCTCCTTGGGCAGACCCTGCTGGATTTCAATGGCGAGATCAACGGCCTGGGAGATGTAGTTGGCGATCTTCTTGAAGTCCTCCTCGCCGAAGCCTCGGGTGGACATGGCGGGAGCACCGATTCGAACACCACCGGGGACAAGGGCGGACTTGTCACCGGGGATGGAGTTCTTGTTGAGAGCAATGTTGATCTGCTCGCAGACAGTCTCGACTCGAGCACCGTCAATGCCCTTGTCTCGCAGAGACACCAGAACCATGTGGGAGTCGGTTCCGCCGGACACAAGGTTGTAGCCGAGCTTGTTGAACTCGGTCTCCAGGGCCTTGGCGTTCTTGAGAACCTGCTCCTGGTACTCTCGGAAGGTGGGGTCAGCAGCCTGCTTCAGGGCCACGGCCAGAGCGGTGATGGTGTGGTTGTGGGGACCTCCCTGGTGGCCGGGGAAGACGGAGAAGTTGATGGGGTTCTCGAGGTCGTAGAGAATCTCCTTGCCGGTCTTGGGGTCGACGGATCGCACGCCTCGTCGGAAGAAGATCATGGCACCTCGGGGGCCTCGCAGAGACTTGTGGGTGGTGGTGGTGACAATGTCGGCGTACTCAAAGGGAGAGGGGATCACGCCGGCGGCAATGAGACCGGAAATGTGGGCCATGTCGACCACGAGGTAGGCGCCAACCTTGTCGGCGATCTCTCGCATTCGCTTGTAGTCGATGAGTCGGCAGTAGGCGGAGGTTCCGGCAACCAGCACCTTGGGTCGGTAGAGGATGGCGGTCTTCTCCAGCATGTCGTAGTCGATGATGCCGGTCTCGAGGTCCACTCGGTAGGGCATGGTCTCGAAGTAGGTGGACACGGCAGAGATCTTTCGGTTGTCGGTCTGGTAACCGTGCGAAAGATGGCCTCCGTGGGGCAGATCCAGACCCATGAGTCGGTCGTGGGGCTTCATGATGGCCTGGTAGACCTGGAGGTTGGCGGGAGAGCCGGACAGAGTCTGGACGTTGACGCCCCACTTGTCGGGGGTGACGCCGAAGGCCTTGAGGGCTCGGTTCTGGCACAGAGTCTCGATTCGGTCAATGTGCTGGTTGCCGCCGTAGTATCGGGCGCCGGGGTATCCCTCGGAGTACTTGTTGCACATGGGGGATCCAAGGGCGTCGAAAACGGACTTGGAGGTGAAGTTCTCGGAGGCGATCAGAACGATGGAGTGCTTCTGTCGGTCAATCTCATCCTTCATGATGCCCTCCACCTCGGGGTCGAGGTCGTGGAGAGAGGCTTCAATGAGCTGGGTTAGTATGGGAGCAAGTGGTGTTGGGTAATTGGTTTGTGTGTGTTGGGTAATTGACTTGTGATAATCATCGAAATTGCAAAACAGTGAGAACTGAACCACAACTTTGCACTGTACAACAGCACAGAACAATTGGACAATTGAAGACACAATTGGAAGACACAATCACACAATCGAAGAATCAGACAGACAATCGAGTCACCTGCAATTGGCACAGATCAGCTGCTCCAATTCTGGCAATTGATTGAACTGTGCAACTTCAATTGTCTCTTCAATCGCCTCTTGTATTGTCATTTCGTGCGTCGTGTCACCAGGTTACACAGCCAGCTGCCTGAATCTGCCCTGTGAATTTGCCCTGCGAATTGGCAATTCGCTCTGGTTTCAGCATCCCCATCTGCTACTCACATCCTTGTGGTTGTTGGAAAGGGCGTACGAAGACATGGTGGCGATGTATTCGGTCGGTGGTTTGTTCAGACACTAATGTGGAGCAGACCTGTGGAGTTATAACTGCACAAATTTTTTGGCTTTAAATTTGCACCGCTATTGGGTCTGCAAAACTCTGTTGGGGTCCAGGTCACCACCCTGCAAAGCAGCTGAGCTGTGGGCCCGGGGGAGATAAGAGCCTGTGTGGAGTGCAGCTGGGCTTGCGGCGGTTCTGGCACCCGATTCGGGCCCGCTGCGGCACCGCTACGAGTCCAGGGGGTTGTACCTCCAGGCCACAAAATTTAGTTTGGGCGCCGAAAAGGCATTTTTTCCATCGGCCAGACTATAATTTTTTTGAAGCCCAGCACAAAATTATAATTTTGGCGTGAACGAAAACGTCGCTTTGACTTGTCCCACCCTTTTGCTCTGTACACCGCACCTGGGAGCACGCTCCATGCATGTGACTCACATTGGGTTTTGATGGAAAAGAAAATCGCATCAGACCCGAGTGGATCGAGAATACGACAGCAGAGGTCGGGGGTTCGCTGGTCAGCTGACTGTGTACGTCAAGAGAACAAATGTCTCGGCCTGTCAAACTACAGATCACAATCAGCGCTACAATGTAGCTCCTCCTTGATACCCCGCATTATTCTCCCCATTTAGCTACATCAGTCCTCGTACTGTAAGTGGGACCAGAGAACCCTACAGCTGGTACAGGCACATCATGTAAGAATATGTATGAATACGTACACTCCCCAGGTCACCACTCCAGGTCACCGACACACTCGGGATCGTTCCGGGTATGGACTGCGGCTATTGGACGACAGCGCTGGACAAGTCCGTGGATTTTGACCCACACCGAGACTCCTTGTTCGGTCCCAATGTAACCTTGCCTTAGACTGAAAATTCAGATCGGATTATGTAATCCACAAGATCGAGAGTTCCTAACAAGCATTTACTTGTACTACTTGTAACCAATTTTACTTAGAATTACTTTGTGTCATTAACATGTATCTATTTCTATAGCAGACCACTTAGTAGACCTCAAGAACGTATCGTCCAGCATCCTTGAGCTCCTCAATGGCTCGATCAGCGTCCAGCTTCTCGCCTCGCTGCTCGGCCTCAGTCTCAATGATCTCGGACAGAACCTGGGTCACATCAGGAACAGGCCAGGTAGGACCACACAGGTAGAAGCCACCCTCCTTCTTGACAAAGGCGTCAACCAGCTGGGGCATGGACTGTCGGATTCGGTCCTGGATGTAAATCTTCTGGGGCTGGTCTCGAGAGAAGGCGGCACCGATGTGGGTGATGATACCAGCGTCCTTGTAGGCCTCCCAGAGCTCTCCGTAGAGGTACTCCTCTCGCTTGTGTCGAGAACCGAGGTACAGGTAGACCTCACCAATCTCATGACCCTGCTCTCGCTGCCAGGCCTTCTCCTCAACAAAGGCCTTGAAGGGAGCCAGACCGGTACCAAGACCAGACATGATGATGGGCTGGGTGGTCAGAGGAGGCAGCTTCATGACGGAGGGCTTGACGGAAACAACCAGCTCCTCGCCAACCTTGAGGTCGTTGATGTACTTGGAGGCCTGTCCGTATCGCTTTCGGCCCTTGGGGTCGACCCAGTCAACAACAACAATCAGCAGATGAACAGCGTTGGGGTGCACCTTCTGCGAGGAAGCAATGGAGTACTCTCGTCGCTTCAGAGGGGCCACAATCTGAACAAGGTCGGCAATGGAAGGTCGGGCAGAAGGGAACTCGGCAAGAATGTCAACAAAGGAGTCGGTGTCAACCTCAGATCGCTTCTTGAGCTCCTCGGCGCCAGCAGGAGAAGCAATCTTCTCAAGAGCAGCCTTCTCGGTAGCGTCAGTAGCAAAGGGAGCAAGAGCCTCGTAGAATCGCTTGGGGGGCTTTCCGAACAGATCGAGGTGCTCTCGGCAGATCTGCAGAACGGTTCGGGTCTCGGACAGAGTAGGATCCTCGGCGTTTCGGACCTGGACAAGCTCGTCGGGGTTGAGGCCGTAAGACTGGATGAACTCGTCAACAAGCTCGGAGTTGTTTCGAGCATGGACACCCAGAGCCTCACCAATCTCGTACTTGAGACCGGTGCCGGTGATGTCGAACTCCACGTGGAAAATGTTTCGGTCGTAGTTCTCGGGAGTGACTCGTCGCTTCTCCTGGACCTTGACAACGAAGTTCTTGGTGGAGATATCGGGTCGCAGAGCGTTCTCGGTGCCGTAGGCCTCCTTGAAGACCACTCGCTTGGCGGCCTCGGAGATGGAGGCAGCAGCAGCTCCTCCCTCCTCGTCCTCTCCTCGAACGTTGGCGGGGCCAAAGGCGTTGACGGTGAAGTAAGGGGGCACCTCAAGCTCGGTCTCGCCCTCGACAGTCTCCCATCCCTCAGTGTTGATCTGGGTGAGAGCAGACTCGTAGACGGTCTCGGCAAGCTTGGCAACAGTAGAAGCCACCAGCTCGGTGTCGACACCGTTGGCCTGGACAATCTTGGTGGTGATCTGGTCCAGAGTGAGCTCGGGGTGGGCAATCTTCCAGAAGGCCAGCTGCTCGATCATGGACTCGGTTCGGCCAGAGGTCTCGGCATTGTCTCCAACCACAGAGGGGTCGACAATGTGGACGTTGGCGCCGGCCAGGGCAACGGAGAGCTTGAAAGAGTCGGTCAGAGCCTTGTCAAGGTCCTCCTGCTTGGCAGAACCAACCAGCAGCAGATCAGTCTCGGGAGCAGTGACGTTGAGAGATCGGATGATGGACAGGTCGCTGACAACGGTGAGAGACTTGGGGATGGCTCGGTCGGTGGAGATGGTGGTCTTGACAACACCTCCAGCGGTGTAGTTGTCGTACTCGGAGTAGTAAGTGACGGCAGCCTTGTCCAGAGCCAGAACGTGGGCGGTGGCAGCAGCGGTGTTAGCGGTGGCAGCGTTGTCCAGGTTGAAGAAGGTGTAGTGAGGCTTGGGGGCGGTCTCGATGCCAAGCAGGTCACCGAGAGACAGACCGTCAATCTCGAAAGATCGGGCGTACTTGACCTCGTTGACCTTGACTCGGCCAAAGTCGTTGGAGAAGGCAATGGCTCCGGAGACGTCGGCAAAGAGCAGAGAGTGCTCGTAGGCAGACTCGACGGCAGCGGTGTTCTGCACCTGGCCAACAACGGTGACGGTCTCGGTGGACTTGGGCAGAGTCTTGAGGAACTCGGCCTCGAGGAAAGGCGAGTAGATTCGCACCACCACGAGTCCGGCAGACTTGGGCAGAATCTCTCGGGCAGCCTCGGCCTCGGCAGATCCGAAAACAACGTAGACCTGCTTGGCGTCGGCGGCTCCCTCGTACTCAAAGGCCTTGTAGTTGGTTCCAACGGCGGCGTTGAAGCTGTCGAGAACAGCAGACACGGGAGCGTTGGCAGAAGCGACCAGGGACGAGTACAGGTCGTAGACGGCCTTGATGGCCTTGATATCGGAGACTCGGGAGGTCTCTCGCAGGAAGTGCAGACCGTCGTAGACGTGGACGGTGGGGTTGGCGATGGAGAGCAGGGTAGCCAGCACGGTCATGTTCTGGGCCTCGGAGGGCTTGGTGGAGGAGACCAGACCCAGGCCGATGCTTCGGGCAACCTCAAACACGGACGAGTAGTCGGTGACGAGCTGCTCGGCCTCGTGGTCGTAGTCCACGGCGGCAATGTTGAAAGCCAGGGGAGAAGAGGCGGTGGGCTTGGCGGAGTAGGTAGCCAGAACGGGGGCCATGAGCTTCAGGGTGGCCGAAGAGGCCAGGACGCTCTGGGCTCCGGAGGGAGCGTTGGATCCAGTCTGGTTGTAGATGTAACCGAGCAGGATAGCGGCAGCTCCGACTCGCGACTCGAGCTCGACAAAGTAAGGCACGTTGCCGGCGCCGTTGGTCTGGTCCTTGGAGTTCCAGGTCTTGACGGCTCGGTCCAGATCAAAGGACTCGGGAGAGTAGGAGAACAGCGCCTTGGACAGGGCGTAGGCGGTCTGCTCCACCAGAGCCTGGCCGGTCAGGTTGGAGGTGCCGGCCACAGAAGCGATATCGGCCGACAGAGGGAAGGGGAAGGCCGGCGACGAGGTGGTGATCTGGGGCTGCTTGGCCTTGCCGCCCTTGTCGGACGCGGGCGAGGCAGAACGGTTATCCTGGACTGAGGGAGCCATTCTGTACGGTTGGGTCAGGTGGATGGTAAAGTTGCAGCGGGTTGGGGGGCTTGACTCTATTTATTGCACCCCGGACCTTCTTTTTTTTCATGTGGCTGATGCGCACCCTACGCTCTCGTGGCTAGTAACATGTGTGGCGCGTCATCTTCCTCTCAAATGGCATAAAGTCCCGTGCAAACTCTATGTGCACCGATGATGTGCTTGCAGACGAGGATTGCGTGGGGGAGGTGAGTGGGGGGGTTTATATGAAACGTTATGTTAGCGAGCGGTATTTGCGAGCAGTCAGGTGCGGGACAGGTCATATTTGACGAGTCGCGAGCAGCGGACAAGCGAATACGGATCTCTCATCTACCGATCCATGTCTGTGGCTTGCAGAAACTTCCGGTCATGGGTGCCCAAGGTGGCTAACTCGTGGCTCAGAGAAAGAGCCAAACGCAGAGTTTAACGCTTTGCAAATTTCGCTAAGCCACAGATGACGTTAGTTGCAACGATGTTCATTGGCCGATGGCAAGCCGCAGCAGAGATGGATAGCAGCGGATGGGCCGGCAGCTATCGTGAGGCGTTTCCCAGCGATTACTAAGCCTTTAGTTTACCCAGTTACTTGTACTGGTCACCCAACACGTGCACCAGCCCGACCCGAGAAGACTCTTCAAAATACACCTTCACCAGCCAGACTCTACTGTGGCAGACGGTGGCAGTCGTGGCATGTGTCTGTGGCTCTCCGAGTCAGACCTTTTATGCGGGGAGAGCTAGATCTGGAGGCTGATGAGATGGCGAGCAACAGGAGTGGGATGGTGTTTGTGATACACTACCAGCGCATATGATACGCCCATCGTTGAAACATTCTGTGGACCTTTGACCGTGGGTGTCCAACTCCGTTAATTAGTCGATGTATAGTTGCTACTTTCAGAAGTCTTCGTCTCGTTATGATTATTCACTTGCCAAATTTCACGCCGATCTTTCACACTCAAATGTGGTATGTGGAATTAGTTGGGTTTAGTTAGGTAGGCAAGTACAAGTATAGAGGTCTCTGTTTGTACCACGCTGAAAGATTCTCAGCAGGAAAAGGACAGAAGATAATTTTTGGTTGTTTTTATGAGAGTCTGTAACACATGCTACACCTCGATTACTGTCTGGAGCTGCTATACTCCGTTTCTGAGCTTTCATGGTCCTTTGATTAGTAAGCAAGTCCTGATTTACACGTCCAAGGTATGACAGAGACTCGAGAATTCTAGCATTAAAGAGTTTTGATCTGAGCTGTATGGGTAGGATAAATTTCTGGTAATCCACCTCCCATTAGCTAATCTCACTTTTATATTTTTTATTATTTCTTTTTTTAATTTTAATTCAAAAAATTCATCAATATTCACCTCCAACCTTAACCCCACACAACATCCATGATGTCATCTTATGCTCACTTTTCAATCGCCACTTTACCTAAATACCTAAACACTTCATACCCACCCCCTGAGATACCATGACCACGTTCAGGATCAGCAAATACATCTATCTGCACAGAAACACGCCCACTCCACAGGGACTGGTCAGCAGCGGGATCGACCGCGACGCTTCGGAATGGACAAAATACCCAAACTCGCCTCTGCAGTTGATTATTGATACCACACCCTCTGGAGGTGCGAAAATCTCGCTGAAATACGAATCCACGTCTCTGGAGTACCTGGACACAGATGAGATCAACGACAAGTTTGGAGCCACGTACGGGAAAAACAACCCGCCGTTGATCGCCATCTGCAAACAGCCGGGTATTGGTTTCAAGTACCTGGTCAGGAGATTCCACACTATGGTGAGTGACACGATCTGGCTAGTAACGTGCACCAGCACCGTTGATACCCGTCAACCTCGAGATACCTTTCTTTTGTTTTCTAACACAGACATATCGCTTTCAAATCAAATTTGCTTCGATGGACGAATACGAGCGGGCTGTGGAAATGCTCTTCAAGGCAGGCTTGTCTATCAAGGGCAAGCCGCCCAAATCACTTCCTGCTCAGGTTCCTCCTGCTCAGGACTCGTTCAAGAACTTCAACCCTGAGTCTCAGTGGAATGGCGACGATGCCGACGGAGATGTGACCCGGATTGACCCCGAGCTGTTGGTCATGTCTCAACCCCCATTTCCTCCGTCTCAACAAACGTCTACGGACACCCTGCACCTGAGCCAGACTCTCGTCGAGACCCCTACGTCGTCTCAGGCCCAGTCTTCAAAGTACACCCACTCTGCCAGGCCTTCAGAAACTTCTTTTCAGTCCTACCAGTCTGCGAGACTGGCGTCTTCGGTGTACTCGCAACCTACAATGCCGACGTCTTCGTCTATGAGATTCTCCGAAACGTCCACGTGGAAGCGCGCAGCCGGCGACATTTCCTCCTTGGAGACGTCGCCCGTCAACTCTCCCCCCAGTTCTCCGAAACGAACAAGGTCGTGGAAACAGCACTTCACCCCTGCAGATACGGACATTCGGAAGGACAGCGGTATGGTCAGCAGAGGAACGCAGACGGAGAATCCCGAGTGGCTTTCCGACACGCGAGCCATGGAGCAGCATATTGTGGACGTTGTTCAGAACCCACTGTTTGATGCCTACGTGGCTCGCATCAAGGAGCTGATGAAGAATGAGTAGAAGAGAAACGTGTGGTGGGGGAAGGTGTATAATAGTATAATAGAAGTTCGGATCGTGTGACTTGATAATGTGCCCATAATTCCTCGTATCAATCATAATATACGTGGGAGCTAAAAAGATCACTGTAATATCGAGTAAGGGGTCACTGTACTACTTGTAGCGACTAGAGGTCCTAAGAAGGGCACTGGGGACAATCATAAGTCTCGAGTGAGCGATAATAGGTGCACAGGGTATTGATAGGTGCTATCTGAGACTCTGCCCCTCGCTTATAAGACTGTGCATTAAGTCCATCAGCCTTGCACCTCCTTTCAGAGTATTATCCTGTACCGTAATTAACGGCCAGTCTAGAAAATATATCAAACAGTTATTCCGGTCACCTGTACACCGCGTCCCCTGCGTCATGGATTATTGTACGCTATCGTACTTGTTCCTCGGTATCTAACATCGGTCCGTATGCCGTTGCCGAAGCAACTCCGTTTTTTGTCCCAAACGATTTCCAGGGTTGCCACCCACCGACTCCCAATAAAATAGGTGTCCATAATACGACGACCCCTACCACGGAGACTTTGGGCAATGCAACACTGCCCGGGTGAGCGTGAGGGCTTTACTGGCTGCCAGGCGCTATTACGTGGACCATTTTGCCGGTATCTGGGCCGCCCATTTATAGCCAACCACGCCCCACGTGGTGGTACTTCGGGAGTGCGGATTTTCAGGCACGCAATAAAACAAGCCGATTTAAACGTGTTTTTGGGGAGACTGCGGAATGTAGTCTTGTTCGGTACAAGTAAGGAGAGATGGTGAAACGAAGGATGGGTCCATGGTGTGCCACTGTAGCATGACGTCATGTGGCAAATACGAGGGTGACGTGGAGTTGCGGGTGTGGTGTGGTGCGCTGCGATCTGTGGTACATATAGCTCCACCGCTCCGCCGGTCCAGATCAGCCTCCCCATGGATCTAAATATATCTTGTGTGCTGGCATACGGTTCACCGGCTTCGCAGGTTTATGTGAGTTATGGGTGCTGTGAAAGAGTGCTGAGACCTGGGAAATAGCCTTCGGCTTGTGTACCACCCCGAAGTTTATTTTTCGTGCGCGTTTTCGGACAACCCAAATCCAGGGAAAAATCGCAGTCAGGTACGTACGCAAAAAGTTACACCGTGGAGCGCGATCCTCTGTGACTGGAAACAGACACTAAGAGCAGGCGAAGGTGCATTTTCAAGCGACAAAGCGACACATCCGACACCCCCCAACGACCCAGATATCCCCCTATCGATAAACATCACCCGACAAGTACTTTTCACAACAATCATACCCCCAAAAACACACAAAAGCAACACAGCACAAGTTTTCAGATGCTGAAAGACCTGTTCCACAGAATCAAATACAGACTGCTGCAGGACGCGCCGGTGGGCTCGTCGCTGGCCAAGCTGGAAATGTCATGGGACCCCCGAATATCGTGGGAAAAGCTGCGGCGCAAACGGTGGTCCTGGAGTGACTGGCCCTACGTGCTCATGGTGCTGTCGCTGACCATCTGTCTGTCGATCCTGCACACGGTTCCGGCGTTTGTGCGGGTCATCGTGGCCTTTGTGCTCTTCACGCTGGTCTCCATCCCCATCACATCGCAGTTCTTCCTGCCCGGCATGCCCATCATCACCTGGCTGGTGCTGTTTGCCTCCCCGACATCGCTGCCGCTCAGCCTGCGGCCCAAAATCTACGTGCGTCTGCTGCCCGCGCTGGAAACCATCCTCTACGGCGGCAACCTGTCCTACTCCCTGGCCCAGATGACCCATCCAGTGCTGGACATTCTGGCGTGGCTCCCTTACGGCGTTCTGCATTTTGCGCTGCCCTTCATCCTCGCCGCATCGCTGTTTGTGTTTGGCCCTCCCGGCACCCTCCCCCAGTTCGGCTTCTGCTTCGGCTGGATGAACTACTTTGGCGTCATCATGGAGCTCATGTTCCCCAACGCGCCACCGTGGTACAAGAACATCTACGGCCTGCAGCCCGCCAACTACACGATCCACGGCTCGGCCGGCGGCCTGGAGCGAATCGACAAGATTCTGGGCTTCCAGCTGTACGGCGGCACCTTTGGAGCGTCGGGAATGGTGTTTGGCGCCTTCCCGTCCATGCATTCGGGCTCGGCGTGCATGCTGGCGCTGTTTGCCAGCCACCTGTGTCCCCGGTTCACCCCGCTCTTCTTCTCGTACGTGCTGTGGATCTGGTGGTCCACCATGTACCTGACCCACCACTACTTCATTGATCTGACCGGAGGAGCGTGTTTCGCATACATTACCTTTTTCCTCATCCGACGGTCGGTGCTGCCGCGAATCCAGCCCGACAAGATCTCGCGGTGGTCCTACGACTACGTGGAGCGAGGCATCCAGACCCAGTCCAAGTTCCGCAAGTCCATGGAGTACGACCGGGAGTACATTGAGATGGCGGACGAGTTTGGCGCGCAGGGCCCCGAGCACCGGCTCGAGGACGAGTCGGATGACGCAGATGACGGCATTCTGCCCGCCAGCGACGCAGACATTGAAAGCATTGAGAGTGGAGTCCCCAGCACGCCGATTCTGGAGACTCCGTCTTCGCGCATGGGCTCTCCCATGATTTCGCGGATAGGCTCGCCTGCCCCCAACAAGCAGGGGTAAGAAACTAATGACAACGGTACGACAGTATATATATACCCACATTTGATTCTCGTCATTCCTTTTCCCACCCTACAGCCTCTCTCTTTGTCAATTTTAATATCCACTAATATAGGAACGGTGCATCAATAATAGATATGTGTGAAACACAGGAAGAGTGTAGATTGACTACAATAGGAGAAGTAGTGTATTGAGTCTCCGTATGAGATCTTCGAGTGTACTAGGTGTGTCTCTACAAGTATAATAGACTGCCTTGTAATAGATTCTACAAGTATACCAGATGTATAATTAAGAATACAATGAATGCTATGAATAATTTAAGAAGCTCCTTGACAAGGTGCCAGTATGTTTTATGGTGTTTGGTGACTGAAGAGTGAGAGAACCCAACAGATCCTTTGGTTTGGTGAGAAGGGTAGTAGACGCAGATTCATGGACACCAGGTCCATCTAATCAGCCTTTTCATCCTCTCAACCCTTAATAATCTCACTGTATTTTTATCGCTTACGCAGGATTAGTTCTCTGCAAAACATCATCAACCGCCTCGGTCATCTCGGGGTATGTTTCCTTGACGTTCTTTGCCAGGGTGTGTTGGAATTTCTGTGTTAGCTGAGTCCTAGCAGTTCACCATTTCTCATTCCACTCACTGTGTAAATATCCATCTTGCCGTGGATAAACTGGTTCTGTTTGAGCAGCAGCTCGACAAACTCTCGGGTGTACACGTCCGGGTTTCTTCCCTGATCAATGTAATCGATCACGTCGATAGGAATCTGCTTTTCGCACTTGATTTCCTTGAGACGCTGAAACTTCTTGACCAGAGTATCCATCTGCTCAATGAGGCCCTCCTTGTTCTCCTGCGATCCCGTGGTGTCGTGCACCAGCAGCGAGATCTCCACGAGGGTCTCGATCGTCTGCCGGAGCTGGTTCTCCAGTTCTTGTCGCGCCTCCTCTGCCATATTTGTCGCTGGGTGGTGTGGACGTGAGATGGTGATAATTATGCAGAGTCACGTGGGTGTACTGTAGGTGTGAAGATGGAGATATTGGTGAAGTGAAGTTTTTGTCAAATTTGTCAGATGTACGAATATAAACAATGAGTGTAGTGAAATGGATCTGGTCACGTGACTTCTTATCTTATCATCAGCTTTCCCCAATACACCAATCTCTTACTTGTACTTATAAAGAGCCGTACATACTTGTACCTAGACTTGTACATTGCTATTGGAAATCTATGACACCCTTGATCTGGCCCTTGTGGAGCTCTGAAACACTCTAAAATAGTAATGCGGCAAAATGGAGCGGTCAGGATCCCGCCGGAGCCTTTTATAGCGTTCTAGACCGTCTGGCAGCTCTCTGACACCCTTCTCGTTTTTTTGTGCTCACTCCGTTAACTCCTGCCGTCTAGAACCTTGTCATTTCTCGGAAAATGTGACTTTAGAGGACGGTAGCCGCGTCAAGACCCGCTCTGTGCAAAAACAGACGCCCCAGAGGTGTTCCCCACACCAACATTTCCCTAGTCACTCTCTTTGCGCCCTTGCAAACACACTAATCCAGCCGCCTATAACACTTTACTATACATAACCGAGTCGCTCATCGTGACAAACTCTGTGGAGTCCGAGTCTGATTTCATATTGTTATTTGTACGAGATGCGGATGACTGCACGAGAAGATGGGCTTGCAAGGAGGGTAAAAATGGCAGGAATTTGTGTGAGAAACACATGTCCTCAGCCTGAGTGTCAGCGTGCTTCCTCTCGTAACCCCGACCTTGTCCAAGCGAGCCTCCCACTGTGACTAAAGCAATGCACCCCGAAAAGTAGGTCCGAAAGTCTTTCTGACGAATCGTTGGGTGGGCGAGAATGGCAAGAAAAAAATGGGAGGGAAAAAAAAATAAAAAATATCGTAACGTGAGGAAAACAGGGAAGAATAAGAGGAGCAAAAAATAGTGAGCACAGGGAACAAATCACGGCGACCCGCTTGACGGCCGCAGACAGCAGGCGGCGGCCGCACAAACGCAGCCCCGAGATCGCTATAAATTACTCCAAGCACTCAGATGGGTTCTCGCAGGTGCAGATTATGCTTTGGGGATACATTTCGTTACAGTAGCTCGTGCTGGACAAATATCATCTACAATCCACACTCCCCCGTACACAGCTCTGTGACGCCATGTCGTCCCAAAACTCGCACAACATTCTCCATGAGACGCATCTGTTGTCGGACACCAGCATCCACGCCATAGCCGGCGCGCTGGCAGGCACGCTGTCGGGAATCGTGGTGTGTCCTCTCGACGTGATCAAAACCCGGTTGCAAGCGCAGGGAGCGTTCGACAAGCAGAAGGGCTCGCTCAAGGGCGGCTTCACCCGTACAATGGACTCCATTGTCAAGCATGACGGCGTGCGGGGCCTGTACCGAGGAGTGATCCCCATCATCTTGGGCTACTCGCCCACGTGGATGATTTACTTTGCCGTCTACGAGAAATCGAAATATTTATTGTCCACCGTGCCGCAGCTGGACGCCTATCCCTTCTTTTCGCATTGTCTGTCGGCTCTGGGCGCTGGAGCCGCATCCACCACCCTCACCAACCCCATCTGGGTCGTCAAAACCAGACTCATGTCCCAGGGCCCCAACACCAGCTGGCACTACTCGGGCACCTGGGACGCCTTCAAAACCATGTACAAAACCGACGGAATCAAGGTCTTTTACTCGGGCCTGGGTCCGGCGCTTCTGGGTCTCTCGCATGTCGCCATCCAGTTCCCCATGTACGAAAAACTCAAGGTGATGCTGGGAGTGAGCCCAGACTCCAACAAACCCAACCCATGGGCAGTGACGGTGGCGTCCTCGCTGTCCAAGATGATCGCGTCGGCAATCACGTACCCACACGAGATTGTGCGGACCCGAATGCAGATCCAGAGTAAAGACGGCCAGTATCGTGGCATCATTGCATCGTTCAAGAAACTCTACCAGGAAGAGGGCTTCCGAATCTTCTACACGGGCTTCGGCACCAACCTGCTGAGAACCGTCCCCGCCTCCGCCATCACCCTACTTTCGTTTGAGATGATTTCCAGCCGCCTCAAACAGATCCTTTAGAGACGTTTTAACCACTTGAACAATCTCTTAACCGATCTTAAACGATCCCCCCTTAGACTCCATAAAACATAGAAAAGGCTGGCTCTTACTGTATAGTATATTTAATGACATTGATGGTTATCAGAGAGGTTGTAGGTGAGACTGTACTCGTACAAGTAGACTGAGACAAGTCCGGTTAAGAAATAGTTTGAAATACTTGGCGAAAGCTTATCTTATTTGGGATAACCGTGTACACTCCGTGCCACACAACAAGTCTATATTGGGCCCATAACAACATACAATGAGAATGAAAAGTCATCAAATCACAAATTCACACTTGTCTTCTTCGGTAAATTTGCGCGAAAAACCTCTCTTCATCACCCCTCAACCTCATCTCGACCCCCAGAAACCCCCCTCTATTCAGCCGTTTAACCTTGCAGAACTTTTTTGACGCAGGAAAATCACCACACGTCCAGACAGTGATACTCTCATACTTGCACTCTCACACAACCACCTACACACAACCTATACACACACAATGTCAGAACAACAAGTCGACCAGCCAATGGTGAGTGATGACCCTAACCCCAACCCCCACACACAACCCACCTTTCTCAAACTAACGCCACAGACTTCTGCCGAAGAAGTAGTCCCCGTGGCTGCTGCTCCTGCCCCTGCCTCCGCAGAGATGGAGGCCATGCAGGCGCGTCTCCAGCAGCTCCAGGAGGAGGCCTCCAAGCTCGAGTCGATGCAGCAGGACGCCACCAAGAACTCGGAGGATCTCAAGGAGGACCAGGAGGAGATTGACGCCCGATCCATCTACGTGGGCAATGTGGACTACGGAGCCACCCCCCAGGAGCTGGAGAAGCACTTTGAGAAGTGCGGATCCGTCCAGCGAGTCACCATTCTCATGGACAAGTTCACGGGGTCCCCCAAGGGCTACGCGTACATCGAGTTTGCCGAGCCCAAGGACGTGGCCCAGGCCGTGACTCTCAACGAGTCCGAGTTCCGACAGCGACAGCTCAAGGTGACCCCCAAGCGAACCAATATCCCTGGCTTCAAGGGCGGCCGAGGCCGAGGACGAGGCCGAGGAGGTCGAGGAGGCTTCCGTGGACGTGGAGGTTTCCGAGGCCGAGGCCGAGGTGGATACGCCCCTTACTAAGTGGGGTGTTTTTTTCATCTCGCTATCACCAACCACCCACTATACCACTTGCTACAACCCGGAAAAGTGCTTGGATCAAAAGACTTTTGTATATTATATAAATATGGATTTTATGGAGAAAAAATGACTGATCTCAGAAGAAGATGAAAAGACAACAGACACTGATACACACTAACAAGACTAAAAACTCAGGTATCAAACGATATCAAACAAGAGAAGCTCTCCATATGTATCCCTTAGAAGCTACTGAATTGGCATAAGAACTATCGGTTTATTGAATTATAGAAGTAGAAGTAAGCAAAGTCCAGGCCAGCTGGCTAGAAAGGGTCCAAACCTGGTTGATTACCAGTTGGGCTCGCCGTAGCCGGGAAGCCAGAACCATCGCCAAGCCTCAGGGTTGGCCTCTCGCTTCTCAACATCAGCGTCAGCAGGCATGGCATCTCGCTTCCAGTTGGGCTCACCGTAACCAGGGAGCCAGAACCATCGCCAAGCCTCGGGGTTGGCCTCTCGCTTCTCGACATCAGCATCGGCAGGCATAGCATCTCGCTTCCAGTTGGGCTCACCGTAGCCAGGGAGCCAGAACCATCGCCAAGCCTCGGGGTTGGCCTCTCGCTTCGCAACGTCGGCGTCAGCAGGCATGGCGTCTCGCTTCCAGTTGGGCTCGCCGTAACCAGGGAGCCAGAACCATCGCCAGGCCTCAGGAGAAGCCTCTCGCTTGGCGAGGTTAGCCTCACCCTCAGGAGGAGGGCTCATAAACCCGGCCTCCTCGGCCTTCTTGGCGTCAAGGATGGCAATTCCCTGCTTTCCAGACTCATCGTCGTTGAAGAAGACGAAGATCTCTCCCTCGGTACCCTGGATACCGCCAACGATGGCCTCCTCAGGGATAGTCTGAGGGCCATGAGAGCCGGTACCGACGGGGGCAGAGGGAGCAGCGGCAACAAGGCAGGCAGCTGCGGCAAGGGCAATAGCGGAAAACTTCATTGTGAAAGTGGTGGTTGTTGTTGTAGTGGTAGTGGAGGTTGTAGTGGTTGTTGTGCTTGTGACTGATGATTAGAATGGAGAGACATTGGGGTGGTATTTATACTTGCTTGAACGTCTCCAGGCCACTATTCCAGACATCAGGAGACATTAGCGAGAGGTTGTATGAGTTCTGTAAAGGGCAATTGTCGCTAGAGCTCATTTATCGGTGTGGCAATGGAGACTTGCGTTAGACATCGATTAATGAAAATACGGTGCATTATCGCCAACATCTTCATTTCTCAATTGTGCCTCAATGGTGGTACTTGAAGACGGGGGAAAAGAGTCCTTGGAATCTCTGGACCTCTCTCATTGCAACAATATCAATTTTGTTCGAGGGATATTCACTTTGGACCCGTCAAAGCGATATATCGGCCATCTCGCCAAACTTTTAGACTCATCGATAGTGTCCCAAATAGGCAATTTTGAATGGAATCTTACGGAGAGCCATGGCTGGCAATAATCACGTAGTGGGGTATCATGCGTGTGGTATCACGTTAGCTGCAGTCGATTTTTGTCTTGTATCATGTTTCTGGGCCACTTATGAGCTGTTTTGGTATCTGTGTTCTGATGTTGTGTGGTGTGTAAGAGGAAGAGCTTGTTTGTGTTATGTCCTCTGTTTAGTATTAGTGACACAGACACAAAGTCTCAACTGTACCTGTCAGAAAAATTGTAATATTAAACAAGCGATACATGACAACCGCCTTGTCCAGACCGCCAAGAAATCTATTTGCAGAATGCCTCACGGACTTGAAACGAGCCATGTTTGCGATTCCAGACTCGGTGATGAGCTGCTTCTGAACTCCAGCCAACCGGCTCGAGGCTGTGTTCAATGTTCGACTAGCTAGTTGCTACGATACCGGGTCAGTTTTGAGGTCCGACTTTTGACCTAAGATACTGTAGTTGAAGACTGTTCAACTTGGAAATAATTATCGACGTATAACGCTTGCTGGGGTATCAACAGTCCCCACTTTCAACTCTACGGATTTGCAAATAATATTTCAGATCATTAAGTCTTCATTCATCCCTGAAGCGTCGTCATTCCTTCGGTTCTGGTCGGGTTTTTCTAACATGCAGCTACAAGACAAGCAAGAGCAGCAAAACAGCCCTTGTCATTGTGCTGTGGCTTAGCACAAATCCGCTTGTTTAATGCGTAATGTAGTGATTTTGTGGCCGTGGTATTTTCGCGGTGTACCCCGCTGTGCCTTCTTTGTGTACTCTTCAGATATGAGAGGTTCATTGAGTATCATCTGGTGATACCAGAGTACGTCGTACAATGCCAGTATCGTACCAGGATCTTGTACCTTTGTTCCATGCACTTGTTTTCATTCCTCTTCCCCTCTCCTTGAGACCTCCGTATTCTATCTAATCTCCTCATGCACATTCGTTACTGCACTGTAAGACAGCCGTTTTCGCCCATGGGTCCGCGGGTCCAGAAGATGGTGAACGCCGGTCTGTCGCCCGAGTACTTGCAGGAGTACTGCCACATGTCTCCTGGGCCTAGCAGGTTGGCGGACTTGCTGATTCCGACAGGTTCGACCGAATCCGAAAAGAACGCCGGCGGTTTGAGCCACAGACTGCTGGAGGTGATGTTCTCGACCTTGATCTGCATGGCCGGCTGTCTGCTGGCTGTCTTGACTGTTTCCAGCTGCAATTGAACACAATTGACAGCATTGAACTGGTACATTTTTGAGAACGTCTCCTGGTGGGTTTCTCCGTCGACTGTGTATGAGTATGACACGTTGCAAGTGACTGTGTGCATTCCAGCCGTGGGAATCTCGTACTTGATGGGGAACTGGGTGGTTTGATGGATCTCGTTCAGTTCTGCGGTATCTGTCGAGTTCAACACTTGGACAGGAGGTTCAGTGGAATCCTTAGCGTGGATCGCCGCCGAAACACCCACCTGGACGCTTGGGGCTGTGTTGTAGATGAAATCCGTCTTGAGACTCACGTAGACCATGAAGGTGAGCACTTCTCCCACGTAGACTGTTCCAAAGGCGGGTCTGATGCTGAGCCAGGGAGAAGGCAGGTTCAGGACGGCCGATTGCGACTGGGAAAGCACAAAGGGGTCTTGGATGGCCGGCGTCAGCTGCGGTTTCGACGCCCGCATGATTTTCAGGCTGATTCCATGGTTCATTCTGAGATGATGAGGTGGTGTTCAGATGCGTGAGTTTAGGTGGTGATTATGCAGTGTTAGTTGGGGTATGCAGGGTGAAGATGAAACCACGAGTACTTGTAAGAGGAGATGTAGAGATTAGGGAGGGTTGTATAGTGTTGTTTTTGAATGAGTAGTGCAATAAACTGAGCAGTGCTTCTACTTGTACAGTATGTGGGTTCTTTGGGTTGTTTATCGCCAACTTGTGTTGCCTACACAATCGTTCAAATTACTTAGTCATTTAGTTAACCCGTTTAGTTGACATTAGTTGACCGATGTGGAACCATCTCACCTCCCCTCAGATCAACGGATCTTCGTCTCAAGGAATAATCCAGTCCGTTTTAAGACATGTTATTGCAATACAACCTTGGTGTGGAATGTATGTCAGCATTACATGGAAGGCACAAGGATCGTCAATCTCAATTGGGATATAGCAAAGAAGCGAGTCAGGAGAAAGGTGGGAGTTGGTACCCGGATAAATACAGTACTTCTGGTGCCGTTTTTTATTTCATTTCATTTCACCGGATCATTCACGTGACTGTGGCATGTCATGGATGCATCATTCTGACACGAATATACGTGTTTCAGAGTGTAAGGTGATTAGGGTGAAATGAACGTCTGATATTTGAAGCCATTGATTTGAAGGTAGTCAAGCGATGTAATGAGCGCGTGGGTTCAACGAGAATATATTTCCCCCCTCTTCCAGACTCCTACTATCATTTCCCCAAATCTGCGCCTTCTGCATTTTCTGCCACTTTCTCCAAAAATCCTCACTCGGCCTAGAAATATATTTATCTCATTTAACCACAGCTTATCGTAACATAGCTCATCATCCCTCGGTGCATGCATCGATGACGCGACGGCAATCCATGGGACTTGGATCATGTGGGAAAAAATCAAACAAGCCACACAGGGTTGTGGTGGGAGCCCCAAAGTCCCGAGATCCGGGGCCAGCTCGCCCGTATCCGCCAAACCGTCGGCCAAATTAGCTCCATTCTCGTCTCTCTGCCATTGGCGAGACATTAATTTGGGCCATTTGGTCCACATTATGGCGCCAGGGCAGGGGTTGGGTCTGACCCAAAAGTGAGGGCGGAGCATAATCCGCATAAACTGGAATCTTGCATTTGCCGCAAGTGGAGGGATATATCATAGGACGGTGGAATAGTGAGCCAAAGAGGCAGGAATAGCGGCAAAAAAGCGGCAAAAAAGCGGCAAAATAGGCGGCAAACGTCGTCTGGACCCCCCTCGGCAGGAATAGCAGCGCCTTGTCAGCCAACAGGCCCGCTAGCTACACCCACCAAAAGAGACCTTGGATTGGCACGGACAAAGAAAAGGCAAAACCATAGAGGCGAACCATAATTAGCCATCTGGGAGAAGCACCCAGCCCATACCCCAAACCACCCACCACCCCTCAGGGACACAATTTACACCAGAAGCCAAATCAGCTTGCAGCACACGCATATTACACCAGCTTGCCAACGGCTCCACAAACCCGGATTCGAGACTGTTTCGCGACCACGCAGCCGACCCGCCCCGACCACGCGTGCCCTCCAGCTGCCCTCTACTCTTCGCCCGCTCTTGCTCCACGTGTTGAGCAACCTTTTGCGCCCATTTGATCAACGGAATCAACGAGTGATCGGAAAGTACACAAGCCGAATTCGACCCCAACCAGCGTGCCCAGCACCGACGATAGCGAATCGCCCGCCGGAATCGCACGGAACAGACCGCCACCAACACGCCCAGCTACTTCTTTTCGCCGTTACCTACAGATCTATATCTTTTTTGAGCGCCCTTGCAGCTCCTCTGATCCGATAAGACCTAGCCAGATCACCACACCATGGAAGTCGCCCGACAAAGCCTCGAGCCGTTCGCGTTCGCGCCCAACAAACGGCCCCTCGACATGGTCGACTCGGATGAGCCCCGATCCGACCGGGCCGAGAAAGCAAACCTCCGTCGTCTGGCCATAGTCAACGAACGACGACAGTACGAAGAGACGCTCAAACCAGACTCTTCCGACACAGAAGCCGGTGCCGCAGCCGACAGGCCCGCAGATGAGCCTCCAGCCATCGAAATCGACCCCCACACAGGCCTCCATGTGCCCACTCTCAGAGCCACCTCGGTGATCCCGTCCCTGTCGCTCATGTACGCCGACACGGCTCCCCGCGAGGTGTGGAGACCGCAGATCGAGGCGTGGATGAAGAAGTCGGGCCACCGGCTGCGAGACGTGGAACGGGCCGTCGAGGCGTCCGACAAGCTCGACGATAAGTACGTGCTCAAGGACCCCAAACCTGTAGTCGTTCCTAAGACCACCAAGACAGCCCAAACCACATCCACAGCCTCTACCAAGGCACCTACCACAGTTGAAGATCTGCCTGCAGCTTCCATCACCATGCCCTCGCCTCAGATCCACAGCAGTGCACACGTGGTGAGCACCCATAATACCTCCTCCTCCTCCAACCCACACATCACAGAGCACTCCACTCCCATGCTCAAGCCCCCACAGTCGCCGATCCAGCACATTCCCCCTCCTCCACACATGGCGTCTCCCCACCCGTCGCCGCACATGGAGACGTCGATGGTCGCTTCTCCAGCGCTGTCGTCGCCTCCCAAACCCATCCACAGCGCCTCGTCCACCTACTCCACCCCCAGCTACGGCAAGCGACGGTGCATCAGCTGTGGATCGGACCAGAGCCCCTGCTGGCGACCGTCGTGGTCCGCCTCGGCAGGACAGCTGTGCAACTCATGTGGCCTGCGGTACAAGAAGACCGGGGCCCGATGCACCGAGTCCGACTGCGGCCGAATCCCGGCCAAGGGCGAATGGGCAGTTATGCGAAACACGGCCAAGCGAAATCCGGAAACCGGCCGGATGGACTATGCATGCATATATTGCCGAGGAGTGGTGGAAGTCAACGAGAGGTTTTAATGCCCGCAGAGTATTAGAGGTGGTCTGACAAATACGGCTGCCAGTCACATTCCCCTCCAGGTAACAAGACTATAGTCTTGGTTCCCTGCTCTCGTTTTCCTCCTCCACCGTGCAACGCTAACACTAACGCGTGGCTGTTTCTCGTATGGAATGGCCATTGATGACTTATGATGGGTATTTTGGATTGTTTTTGGTTTTTGTCTTGATTGTTTTTCTTGATTGTTTTGTAAGTATAGAGTAATAATTGTTAACAGTAGTAGACGGGTGGTAGATGGTATCACGTGAGTGGTATCCCTAAATGGTATCTCGATATCAAAGTGTAGCTTTGGGTATGACCGTTGGAGGAGGTTGGGGTACATGTACCTACATGTCTGATGCAAGGAAGGCGTATGGAGCGTCGAGGAAGCTTGTTGAAGTCACGTGAGTGAAACTGGGCGGTTCGCACTGGTAGAAAAAAGGACTTTCTCGGTCCATTTCGTCGTCTGAAGTCGCAGCAGCATTGTGTCGTTCGTCTCATCTTCATAGCCACTCTCTCTTTTTGTTAAGTCCAGGGTTCCAGAAGAATCCATGGAAATAGAGCCCACTAGTGGTGTTATGAAGAGTGAGAGTTGGAGGTTCGAAGCCGGGTTGTGTCGAGTAAGATGAAAGGGAAGAAAAGTGTCTTTTCCGAGCGTCTGGTGGTGTTTTTCGTCCGTTTCCTTGTCGTAGGAAGCTGGGGCGTCTGGTGTCGAGATAGAGACGCTGTTGTGTTTGTTTAGACGTCTAGCTCGGCGAGTAGAGGAGCTATTGAAAAGCCGATACTTGGGTTGTAATCAGCTCGTTCCGGCGAGTGCACTGGTACTTTCACCGGCCAGTCTGCATCATTATTTCCGTCTCAAGTTGTGTTGTTGTGCAGGCTTCGTTGTTGGCTTTTGTCAGGGTCGTGTGTCAGGTCGTGTGAAGAGCGTTTGGGGTGAGTCTGGAGCTGCCAGAAGACACAAGGAGGTCGGATATGCTGTCACGTGACCCGTCTGGTTCTGCTGCCCGGGTTTCGCATTTCCGCACAAGTTTCTGGCTGGTCAAGTCTCGTTTTTCAGGCTTTTTTTCACTCGCTCTTTTTGCACTTTGGCATCTTTTTACCTTTGGTGCTTACCACCTTTGTATGCATGAAATCTATTGGGTTTTGAAAAGCTTGAAAAAGGTGACTGTTTTTTTCCGACTCGGCCATGTTGCATCTGTGTGATATTAAGTGGGGAATAATGTGTGGCACGGGTTTTGTGTATCACGTCGTTTTTCTTGTACTTCTGTGGTTTTGTGTAATCTGCAGCGTCTTGTATTTGTGTATGTTTGAGACCTTCTCATGAGTGCCGGTATCGGAGTTGCCAACCCTTAATACTTTGCCCTGAGTATGTCAGTTGAAAGTGTTCAAGTAACCGAGTGTGGGAATAATAATGGTGGAGAAGAGAGTTGGACGGTGCTATGACGGGGAAATAGCCATGTAACATGGGGGTAGGAGTTTTGCACTTGGGGAACTCGTTGTTGAAGTACCGGTAGTCTTGCCTGACTACCTTCATTGCTTGAGTTAAGCTGGAGAGCAACACAAGCAAGGCAGCAAGAGATTATGAGTTGCTGCTGGCGTGGAGAGTGTCTCAGGGCCGACTTTCTTCTTTTTGCGGTTCTCCGGGTTTCTGCCACATTGGAATGAGGTCATCAAGCTGAATCTCCACATGTCCGTATGCGTTCAATGAATACGAGTAGCACTGGAAGTAGGTGGTATTGAACATAGATACAATAGAGGAGCTGCTCAATAAATGTACTGATAGCTTAGAAGTGGCTTCTTTTTGCTATATATAGCATCTATCTTGTTTGACAGTCTTTCTACAGTACCAGGTATACTTCTACTCGTAACGTACAAGTAGTAGATAGAGAAGGACACCGAGTGTAGTCAGCTAAGGAGTATCAAGCTAATTGTACCCCTTGTATTCCGTACTAGTATCTGTACTTTTAGTCACTCCTTGTAGCACTCCTGAAGAACATTCCTTTTCTTTGTGTGGATTTGAAGCCATTGGTGCTAGTCATTGAGCTATACCGCCCAAGTCCCTCCTTTCTGTTTGATAAGTGACAATGAAGTTCAGTCTACAAGTACAGTACCACCTCTCAGGATGTCCAGGCTTGAAAGAAGTAGCTACTGTTTATTGAGATAATGGCGTTGTCAATACCTTCAGCCCACACCTTTCCTGATTACTAATACCCAATGATACCACTTCCATTCAGCTCGTACTTGTAGAGTACGGAGTGCCTCTTGTTCACTACAAGTAGCTCCAGCGCCCATCTTCAATCAGCTGAAACTTCGACCTCCACACCAGCCATCCAGTCACGACTTGCAACTAGTACTCCGTATTCGTACTACTGTATTACATCTTACTAATCACCAGTGTCACCACAACACCCTACAATGCACAATTGATACGATGCAGGGTCAGATGGATACCGAATCAATCCAACCTGCTCTAAACACTCCCCATCGTCTTCATCTTTCCAAATAATCCGCCTCTCTCCCTCTCCTCACCTCCACCTCTTCCCATCTCCACTCCATACAATAATCACACTCCCCCTGCCTAAAGTACGCCCCACGCCCTAAAAGCCACTATGTTTGTATGGCGGCGTCTCTAAAAAAACCCACTAGCACCTTGTCACCGCCGCAACGCTCGCAATGCTGTCTCCAGCAATCAAATCGCCCGCTCCAAAGCCCCAGACGCCCGTAATATCTAAAGTCCCCCCCACACCCCACACCCGTGACTTAGAGTTACCTCGGTTGTGCATGCAGCCCTCTCACATCTTGTCCAGATCACCTACCACCACAGCACCACCCAGACGCCCCGAAATGTCCGACAAGCTGGTTTCGGTGACGCACAAAAAGCAGCAGTCCGCGCCGCAGACGTGGCTCGACAGCTACGACAAGTTTCTGGTCCGCAACGCGGCGTCCATCGGCTCTATTGAGTCGACGCTAAGAACGGTCTCCTACGTTCTGCCAGGCCGTTTCAACGACGTCGAAATCGCCACAGAAACGCTCTATGCGGTGCTCAACGTGCTGGGCCTGTACCACGATACCATCATTGCCCGGGCGGTGGCTGCCTCGCCCAATGCCGCAGCGGTATACCGTCCCTCGCCTCACAACAGATACACAGACTGGTTCATCAAGAACCGCAAGGGATACAAGTACGCCAGCCGGGCGGTGACGTTCGTCAAGTTCGGCGAGCTGGTGGCGGAAATGGTGGCCAAGAAAAACGGCGGCGAAACCGCCCGATGGAAGTGCATTATCGGAATCGAGGGAATCAAGGCGGCCCTGCGAATCTACATGCTGGGCTCCACCCTCTACCAGCCGCTGTGCACAACCCCGTACCCGGACAGAGAGGTTGCGGGCGAGCTGCTGGAAACCATCTGCAGAGACGAGGGCGAGCTGGACATTGAAAAGGGCCTCATGGACCCGCAATGGAAGATGCCCAGAACCGGACGAACCATCCCCGAAATCGCGCCCACCAACGTCGAGGGCTACCTGCTGACCAAGGTGCTGCGCTCGGAAGACGTGGACCGGCCCTACAACCTGCTGTCGCGTCTGGACAACTGGGGCGTGGTGGCGGAGCTGCTGTCGATTCTGCGACCGCTCATCTACGCATGCCTGCTGTTCCGCCAGCACGTGACCAAGTCCGTGCCGCAGTCCACAAAGGCCAAGTTCCCCTTCCTCAACTCGCCCTGGGCGCCCTGGATCATCGGACTCGTGATCGAGGCTCTGTCGCGAAAGATGATGGGCTCGTGGCTGCTGCGACAACGGCAGAGCGGCAAGCAGCCCACGGCGCTGGACCAGCTCGAGATCAAGAACCGAACCAACCTGCTGGGCTGGTGGCTGTTCCGAGGCGAGTTCTACCAGGTCTACACCCGGCCTCTTCTGTACTCGATTGTGGCTCGTCTGGAGAAGATCCCCGGCCTGGGCCTGATTGGAGCGCTCATCTCCGACTACCTGTACCTGTTTGACCGGTACTACTTCACGGCCTCCACTCTCTGAACGGAGCAGCATATGCACACACGCACACCAGGGTTATATAGTCAAGAGTTAGATGTTGGACAGTTATATATATTATATTCTATCACAAAAACGCAGAAACGCAAAACCGTTACCTATATACAAGAAAACTACTCCTTCTTCTCATCAACAGCGTCAACAGGAGGAACCTTGAACTTGGGGACATCAAGGGAAATGGCGTTATCAGTGTCGATCTGCTTGGAAGGGTCTTTGGCAAGTTCGTCGACCTTGGCGAGTTGATCAGCAGCTGCTGCAGCGACGTCGACGAGTTCGTAGTTCTGGGCCTCGTTTTGCGCCTTCAAAAGCAGATCCTGGGCCTTGGCAAGATCGCCCTTCTTCATGGCAATCACGCCCATGGAGTAGGTGCATCGAGCCTGGACCTGTTCAATGTCCTTGTCGCTTCTCTCACCGGGCTTGAGACCGGAAATGAGCTCGAGAATCTTCTTGTAGCCAAACTCGGATCGAGCCAGGGTCTTGACTCGGCCTGCTTGCAGGTGGTCCAGACTGAGAACTCCGTGAGTTCGAGACTGGACAACGTCGCCCTTCTTCTTCTCCACCTGCTTGATCGCCCCCTCCAGCTTCTCGTGCATGAGGTAGAACATGGACGACAGGTTGAACTGGGCGTCGAGAAGCTCGGCAGTGCTGCATCCGGACGCCAGCATGATCTGGTACGTGATTTGCTTCTGTCTGATGGCTGCATCGGGCAGAGGATCGTCGGCAAAGGCGTTGGTGGTGATGAGGTCTCGGGCCGCAATGAGCTCGTCTCTGAAGGGCTCCCAGGGCTTGAAATCGCCCGCGGACTTGAGCTTCTGGGCCTCGGCAGACGCCTGCTTGAGCTGGGTGATGAAATCCTGCTCGTTGGGCTTCTCGGGATCTTCGTTGGCGAGTTTCAGGAGCACTGCAGCCTGAGGCAGTCGTTTAGCCACCTCTTGTTGAGCCTCCGAAACCTGGGACTTCAGAACCTGCTGAATCTTTTCCTGCGTCTCGGTGCCCTTGCCACCGTTGAAAGCGATATTGTGGGCCATCTTGAGCCCCACACGTAGACTCTTGAGCACAATTTCAGGTCTGTTAGCTGGGTCAATCTTGTTCTTCTTCATGGCGTCTCCGTAGGTGGTGCAAATCTCCATGTACACGTCATTGGCAGCGTTCGGGTAGTCGAGCTCCTCGTACATTTCCGCGAGCTTGAGCTGGATGCCGGTGTAGTCGTTGGACAGAGGAGACAGTCCCTGGGCATCTGCCTCCATAAGTGCCTCAATGTAGTACTTGACGGCTTCCTGGAGATCCTGGCCTCCGAAATTCTCGCTTTCGGCCTTGAGAGCCTTTCGCAGGTGAGCAGCAACCTCGGGAGTGTACGGATGTCGAGGATAGAACCACCAGGCTGTGAATCCCGAGATGGCAGCTAGTAGCAGCAAAACGGTTCTGAATCCAACTTTGGATCCCGGCTCGGCCACGAGGATCCGGCCAGCCGCTCCGGAGGGCGGAGGCAGATTCTGCTCCTCTTTGGGGTCCGAAGAGGAGTCTTTCTTGTTGTGTAGAATGTGACTTGTCTGGAACAGCGTCTTCGAAGACACTGAGAAGTTTCGTGAGGTGTAGATGGAAGTGGGAGGTTTGAGAGCAACTGCTCGTCGCACGGGAAGTCCCCTTGCCAAGGCGACTCGCGTTAGTCGTCGCATTGCCATTGTGGGAGTTGTAGTGGAGTAACTGTTTCTTGGTCGAACTTTTTGGTACTTTTTGGTTGGAGGTTTCGAGACACTCAATCGTGCATGTCAGCTGCAGATGGTGTTGCTGTGGCGATTGAAGATATGGTGGTTGGAGGTGATAAGAGTATTGTAGAATAGAGTGAACGTGGATCAGTTGGTTTCTTTCACGTGTTTGCTTGTGTTCTTGTTTCGAGATGTCGTGTTGTTTTCTTACTCTAATTACAAGTAGGGCATGTCTATATACATCAGATTTAGATGACCCAAATGATACATCTCTGCCACTTCGAGAAACGAACAATTCAGCAAATAAAGTACACACACTGCTCAAATACACCACAATCACCCATGTAGCTAAACTATTACCTCCCTACAAGTACTTGTATGACATATTTCTCTGTATGGTGCCTCAGGCTTACTAAGCTGCCTTCCTGTGTGAGACAAAAGTGGGATACTGATGGACTCAACATACGGAGAAGAAAATGAGCGATAGTGAACTGTGGATCGACTATTGTATACACTTTACTTTCACAATCACGCTGCAACCCAAGTATCAAATATTGTACAGTGACTAATTACCAACACTCCCTATACTCCATAACCTTAAATCAAATAAGGCCTACCAAATGTGGAGTTTTTATGGATCAGAAGGTACACTTCGACACTAAAAAAATCCTCGTCACCTTTGGACATCGTAAAATCCACAGACCATAGAAACTGATCAAGAAGATATTTGTGACAAAACTAGGAGACTGGGATAAAATATAATCGTAAAAGGCATTACCTGAGGGCTACTAGCTCAAATGTGATGCTACCGTACTACTATCTTTCAAATAGACCTACATAACCTGGAACACATGTTGTTCACGATTACTAAGCCAACCTTAAACCGAATAAGGCCAGTCAAAATGGGAATTTTTCTGGTACACTTGGAAAAGGGCAGATTGTACAGGTACTATTTAAGCTCAAGTTAACTCTAAATGAGTCTTGGCGTCACGAACTTATATACTGACCAAGAACACTACTTCTGAGCCACAAGTAAAGATTACAGCTGTAGAAATTAACGGGTGAGTGTTACTGACACCTGTGATACGTCTACGTACGCAACCGTCTTTTTTTATCTACCGTACTTGTATAATCACCAATTACTCCCCCTGATAATTACTAAGCCAACCTTAAGTTGTATAAACCCACTCAAAATGGGAGTTTTTCTGCTCGGGAAGGTACACTTGAAAGTGAGAGATTCTGGCTCCTCTAAGGGTTAGGGTAGATACCGTACTTGGAACGAGACATGAAGGTGCGACACTGGGAGACGGGATGTTGTCTGTAAAAGTAGCAAATGGTAGGGCTGGTACTGACCAAAATGTCTCTTTTTTGATTTCATATTCACTCTGTAACCTGAATAATGAGCAGAATGTTACTATTATATAAACCTTAAGTCGAATAAGGCCCGTAAAAAGTGGAGTTTTGCTGCTCGAATCACTGCTCGAATTTTTAACTTTTTGAGGTCCGAATTTTCGAAAATCTAACCAAGAAGTTATCATTCATAACCAAGGACTGAAAATGTCACTGGGTGGCTGAAGTTAACCAAATTAGTCCGTAATTTCACTCCGTACTTGTACTCGTTCTACTAATACACTAATTAATCCATCTTATATTCTGCCAGGGGATACATGAGTTGTATATGTGAAGTATCTTGATTCAGCTCATGCATCTATCGCAACTATCAACTGATGCTAACAAACTCCCAACTAAAAGTTCAACTAAAAGTCAACGGGCAAAAGTTGATTTTCTTTCTCTGAGCTTCCAAAAAACACAGCACCAAAAATACTCCTGTTTCCGTGCAATCCTCAAAACCAAGGGTTAGGTACACACCATATTAGCACAGTCTAGCAAATGTGACACTGCTAAGCAAGAACGTATTGTACTTGTACTCATACATACCAATCATGGACAAGCTAATACAAGTACAATAACTCACACTATGGCTCACTTCATTTCCGCCTCACTCTATTTTTATCCGTGATACAATTTTTCCGGAAATTCCGTCTGCTTCCTTTTTTCTGCAATTTATTCCGTGTGAGCCGCTCCACTCTGCCGTTGTACCGCGAGGCGGACGGGGGAGGTGTACATACGTGTCAAAGGTGATCAATATGGCAGAACCAGGTCATTTCCAGTGGTTATCACACCTCTCCTCCGATTACATAATCACAGTCTAGCTGAAACAGTCTTACAGCAATATTGAATGAGTCAACACTTCCCCTCAAACAAACACGTCTTCCCCTCTACAATACAAGGTGGATCTGTTTTCCTTGTCTTCCATAGCAACAAATTGAGTTCAAATTTTTCACTCAAAGAGGGAGGAGACAGAGAGGTGTCACAACGAGGAAAACCCGTCTATCTCGAGCAATTACAACGACACGGAAAAACGAACCACATCACCAGACTCACCGCACTGCGAGCTTCACAAAAATCACCTTTTGCCGCCCAAACAGCCGCCCCCAGCATCCTCACCCTCCAACTGCATGTAGCCCACATTTGTGAGCCGCACCGTCGGACCACACCCGCCGTGAACAGTTGCCCTTTGGGGACAACCCAACAAAGGGAATTAGTCACCGAGGACGTGGCGGCAAAAAAACCATGTAAAAAATCGCAAAAGGCAAAATGGCGTGCCAAAGGGTATATATCCGTGTCACTGTCGAAGTGCAAAAGTTTTCCTCATCCTCAATCGCCCTCTCAGTCGTCGAATTTGAAATCCCCGAACGCCCCGCCGTTGGAAACGCCGTTGATTAAGTATTATTCTGAGAAAGACAAGCTTATCACCCTGACACCAGCCAAACCACTTTTTAAGAATTCACTGAGTCAAGTCCATCACCACCAGACAATCGAAAATCGTCACTGAGTCCACCCCCCCGAGCACTGAGTAACGAGTCACAAAGGGAGCCCTAAAACTCTATTTGCATACCGAATTTGGAAACCCTAATCAACACGATCCCAGTTTGGAAACCCTAATCCAAACAAACCCTAATCCACCGACCCAGGTTGCAGCCCCCCTTCATTGCAACCCTAATACACCGACCCCCATTCGGCCAACCCTAATACACCCACCCCATTCGGTAACCCTAACCCCTCCCCTACCCCATTAGGCAACCCTAACCCCGCTCCCCCTACCCCCCAAACTAAACTCCGCAACCCCCACCATGAGCCTATCTGCCTTGCGTCGAATCGGACAACTTAGACATCACTTCACCAGTGCAGTGCCAATTGTGTCTTCTACTTCCCCCACCACACAGCCGTTCAACACAAACACGCTCGCAAAACACATCCACACCACGCCCTACGCTCTCAAAAACAAAATGACCGATATTACCATGATCCCCGGCCCCATTGAGTTCGACCCCGAGGTCCTCTCTGCCATGTCGCACCAGTCGGTGGCCCACAACTCCCCCCAGTTTGTGGAGGTGTTTGGATCTGTGCTCACCGATCTGCGGGCTCTGTTCAAGTCCACCGACCCCAAGGCCCAGCCCTTTGTCATTGCTGGCGGAGGAACTCTGGGCTGGGAGATTGTTGCTGCCAACCTCCTGAAGCGAGATGACAAGGCTCTTGTGGTGTCCACCGGATTTTTCTCGGACGCCTTTGCCGACTGTCTCAAGGTCTTCTGTGACCACGTCGACGTCATCTCTGCCCCCGCTGGCGAGGCTCCCTCTCTCGGCGAGATTGAGGCTGCTCTCAAGAAGGAGAAGTACAACCTCATCACCCTGACCCACGTCGACACCTCTTCCGGTGTGGTCATTGACATCAAGGCCATCTCCGAGCTCGTCCACAAGGTCTCTCCCGACACTCTGGTCGTCGTTGACGGTGTGTGTTCCGTTGGTGTTGAGCCCATCTCCTTCGACGACTGGGGCCTGGACTTTGTGCTCACCGCCCCCCAGAAGGCCATCGGTGCTCCCGCCGGCCTGTCCATCTCCATGGCCTCTCCCCGAGCCGTGGCCAAGGTCGAGTCGCTGGACAAGATCCCCGTCTACTTTGGCAACCTCAAGAAGTGGCTGCCCATCATGCAGGCGTACGAGGCCCGAAAGCCCGCCTACTTCTCCACCCCCGCGGTGCAGAACGTGTACGCCCTGCAGGTGGCGCTCAAGCAGATTCTCCACAACGGCACCTCTCTGGACCAGCGGTTCGAGAACCACAAGCAGGTGTCGGACAAGATCAAGAAGCAGATTGCCGACTGGGGCCTGGAGATCATCGCCAAGCCCGGTCTCGGCGCCCACGGCCTCACTTGCATCTACCTCCCCGAGGGCGTGACTCTGCCCGATTTCCTGCCCAAGGTGGCTGCCAAGGGCGTGACTCTGGCCGGCGGTCTGTTCAAGGGCATCAACACAAAGTACTTCCGATTCGGCCACATGGGCGTGTCTGCCGTTGACCCCAAGCGAGACGACGTCGACCGAACCCTCAAGGCCATCCACGACTCCCTTGTCGAGGCCGGCTACAAGTGCTAAGCATTGAAGGAGACATTGAACGAAGTAACGTATATATAGAAAAAGGCGATGTTTGATTATGGGTGGAAGTAAGTACGGAGTGCTTACTTGCAGTGACTGTAGAATAGCAGCTAGCTCAATTGAGTAGCCAGTTGATGTACTGGTTGTCTGAATGCTACATGAATGAGACAGTTGTATTGATCTCACTCAATTGGGTCCATATAGTAGAAAGGCGATGTTTGATTATAAGGATACAAGTAGTGACTGTAGAATAGCAGCTGCCTAGCTACAATGCCATATGAGTGGTTGATACTCTAGACAGGGCACATGTATGAAACTATTGTATCAATATCTCCATTGCATTTGTTCAATTGAGTCTACTGATGGTGTGATTGAGGTTGATCTAAGAGTGTTTTATGACTAGTAACCACGGTAATAAAATGTGATATTTATTGAACAGGTGACTGTAGAACCGTATGAGTAGTCTCTTATCGGCAACCACTTACCTGTGCTATATAAGACATTGTATGGGTAGAAACCTATCAGGAAGCAAAATGGACAGCATCTCTATCAGTTCAGCAGCCATAGGAGTCCATAGTCTGTAGAAAGATGTGCTTTTGAACACAAGTACTGGATAATTATGAGTGTCATACAAGTACAAGTACTTGTACTTCCCATTCTTCTCACTCTGTCTTTACTCTTTCTACTGACTGCTTCAGTTCTCGTACTTTGAATAACTGTCCCAATGGCCTCAAAATTGATGAATTGTCCAATCAAACCACTCAATTGTAGAACCAGCAGCTACTGGACTTTATTGAATATTGCGAATATTGAAGACCTGTAAAATACTCACGCTGTACGTAAATATACAAGTACTTCGTACTTGTTCCCAAACGCGTGTCTGAACTTAAACACGAAAACACTATACTACGAGTAGCCCCACACGGTGACTTTGACACACATTTCCCACTAGTCACCGCAATGCTGGAACCTGGACACGATCTCTACGTCATTCTCGGGCTCGTGCAGACCGACAAGCCCACCGTCGCCGTCATCAAGACCTCCTATCGACGAGCAGCTCTCAAGGCGCATCCCGATAAGGGCGGATCAGACGCCGAGTTTCAAAAGGTGGCGTTTGCCTACGCGGTCTTGTCCGATGAACACAGAAGGAAGCGATACGATACCACCGGAGAGTACACGGAGTCCGCGGTGGACGGCGACTTGCAGGATTTCTTCGACAGCGTCTGCAAACGGGGTGTGACCGAGGAGATGATCAAGGAGGACAAAAAGGCCTACCAGGGCAGTGAGGAGGAGAAAGACGATGTTCTTGCGGCCTACGAGGAGTACGAGGGTGATCTGGACCTGGTTTTCGAGACTATCATCCACTCTGAGATCGAAGCTGACGAAAAACGGTTCAAAAAGATCATCGATGAGGCCATTGAGTCTGGAGACGTGAAAAAGTACAAAAAGTACGCTGGCGAGAGCGAAAAGAAGACGAAAAAGCGACTCAAGAAGGCCAAGAAGGAGGAGAAGGAGGCCGAAGAGGCTGCCAAGGAAATCGGACTCAAGAAGGACGAAGGAGAGGCCGGATTGCAGGCTCTGATTCTCAAGAGACAGAGAGAGCGACAGGGAAACTCGTTTCTCGACCATCTCGAGGAAAAGTACGCTCCCAAGACCAAGAAGGGCAAGAAGAGAGAGGAGCCCAGCGAGGAGGCGTTTGCCAAGAACCGCAAGTCGAAGAAGTAGGTATGAGTAGCAGAAGACATCAGAAGCTGTTCTACTGTACTATCAGTTTAGCTACTTAACAAGGAGTACTAATATCTGCATTCGCAGAGCTCCAGTACAGTACTCGTACTTGTACATCTCTGAGCTTACCACAAGTACTTTCTTTCCACAGATCAGAGCTGCCATGGTGGTAGCATAGCTTTCAGAACCAGGTATACCATGTATTGCCGCATATATATAATGACATTTGAATGAAATAACAAAGTAGAAAAGGAATTTCCAACAGATGACCACTTGTTCATAAATGTGTTGTATATGTGAAGTGTCTTTTCTTCAGATCATTATCAAATCCATCTCCCATCTCTGTAGCGTGACCTCAACTCTAATGAAAAAATTGGATCACGAAACTCCAGCCTTACCGCGACACATCAAAGCAAAACACAAACACCATGGTCTACTATTACGAAAGTCAGGTCGTTGACCCGTACACCACTCTGTATATGGGCAAAGACAAGTTTGAGAGTGAGTACTGAGCGGATCGGCTACCAGAGAGTTGCACAGTGGAGTACGGCGTGGGATATGAAAGCTTGAAGTGTGAGACTGTGAAGATGTTGTTTGAGAGGATTAGAGGAGTATTAGGAAACAATGAAAGCTATGGGATGATACTCTAATCACCAACGCCTTACTGTCTGGTTTTCAGATCAACACGTCATAATAATATGGCTGAAATGCGATGCTTTTGACAGAGCAGTCAGTTTGTGCCTCGGAGATAAAAAAAAAACAAGTGATTAATGATTCAAATCTGAGTGTGGTACAAGTACCAGACATATCCCTTAATATCCTCTCAAGTGATTATTCCGTGTTTGTCACTCTACCTACAAGAGCTGTAGTGTCTGCCAAATCGTCAACTACTTCAAATCTAACACAGACGAATCTCTGATCAAAAACGGCTGGCTGGAAGACATCTGGTTCCACGTGGACAACCTCTCTTCTGCCCACGTGTACCTGCGAATTCCCGAGGGAGCTGACTGGACTTTTGAGACTCTTCCTGCCCAGGTGGTTCAGGACTGTGCTCAGCTCACCAAGGCCAACTCCATCGAGGGCAACAAGAAGGACAATGTGACCGTCATCTACACTCCCCACTCCAATCTCAAGAAGACCAACGGCATGGCTACGGGCCAGGTGGGCTTCCACAAGGACACTCTGGTGCGAAAGGTGCATCTCAAGACCCGGGAAAACGGCATCATCAACCGTCTCAACAAGACGAAACGAGAAGAGTTCCCTGATCTGGAGAAACAAAAGACCATTCACGAGAGCAAGACTCTCAAGGAGGCCAAGGAGGCCCGTATGGAGCGAGAGAGGGCCGAGAAGGCTCTGGAAGAGGAACGGGCTGCTGAGAGATACAGAAAGAAGCACGCCTACGATGATTTCTTCTCCGAGGAGAACATGCAGAACAACGAGAGCACGGGGAACATTGAGGATGATTTCTGGTAGTCGGGGAGTGAACTATCATGACCAGGATGAGCTTGTACTATACAAAATACATTAATTTATTGCCTTGTGGTGTAGCTAGAGAGAGAAGGCATGTTCAAGACAAGTATGTACTTGTACAAATAGTTGTCTCTTAGCGAATGTAATGCAGCCAATTACTGGTAAAGAGGTATCTGAAATCCACAAAGGAAGCCCATATGTGGTCCTTTTGATTGCAATTCATCTCATCTGTTCTTCGTCCACCACTACAATATCTACACTTAGTACCCCATGGTGAGACACACAGAATGCACTACACCTGGCTACAATTGGAGTCAGATTTGTGCTGAGTCAATGGTGACATCACTCATTCTCACCACTACACGTCTCCTCCTCACCTCACGTTCAAACAGACACTGTCAATGCATAAATTACATGCCGCTTAAGGGGTAAGATCACCGGCAAAGTTGCCCTTCTCTCGCTGGCCGTCCCACTTCTCGATCCAGTCCTGGGGGCACAGAGAGTTGTATGATCGCCAGAAGACCTTGCAAGGCTCAAACTCCTCACCCTTGGCGTTGATGCACTTGAAGTAGTCGACGTAGTTTTGCCAGCAGTGCTTGGTCTGGTTCTGGTTGGGGAATCGGGGGTCGAATCCGACTGCGTTAGTATTTGCTGATGGGGCTGTCGACTGCCGATTGTGTCGTTTTTGTGTCGATTGTGTCGCTATCAATGTCGTGGGGTGATTCAATTCAATTTGCTCAATGTCGCCGACAACATGAACGTTGGGGTGGGCCTGTGAGCTCATTGATCCCTGCCACGTCAGTACTCACCAGTCTTAAAGACAACCTTCTGCTCTTCGGTATCAGACATTGTTTTGTGTGTAGTTGTAGATGATGGAAGCACCTAAGCAATATGTATCCGAAAGTCAGCTCACTGGCAAATGTTGCAACAAAAACTCTAGCTCTTCGGGAGCCTCTGATTGGTCCTGGCCGATTGGGAGGTCGAGGGTTAGGGCTACAGAAGCTTATTTGCAGCGCGCGACTAAGGGAGACCAGGGCGTAACGTGCGTATAGACAGGTCATGTGACTGGATAAGGAGACGGTGTGGAATTTCTTGGAGACTTTATTTTCAGCTGTTGAAGCATCTGACCGTCAAGGCGTCTCACTGCCATCACCGTTAGTTGCCCCCATCGCCAATTGCTCGATATACCTACCGGCTCAAAAGTGGCATGTTAACCAGCCGCAGCCAATTTGACTTTAGCTCTATGTCTCTATGGGCAGCGTGGGTGGTGTGTGGAGTGTGTGTGTGGGGAGGTTTACGTAATCAGGAGACTGGGGAGGTGTTCGAAAGGTGTTTGGAGGCGCGATGAGTGAGAAAACAGGGTGTTTTGGTGCGTGTTTAGGTGTAGACTAGTTTCTGGGCTAGTGTGTGGAATGTGGCTAAGGTGGCTGGTGACTGGTGGACTGTATTGTAGTTTAAGTAAAGTTTTTAACTAGCTTAACAACACCCAAGTAAAAGTGTTCCCGAGGCCCGGTGTTCGATTCCCCAAGTTACTCAAATATTAGTCAGTCAATGCTCCAGTAACGAGTTCAATTCCTGCTTATTACAACCGGTTTTGTCTTTGCGTACATACCCTTCTGGTGATAACATGCCAGGTACAAAAGCTTAGCTACATGAAAAAAGGCTGAGAATGCATAATGTCTTGAACAAATATTGTTGATTGTTTCTTAGTGACACAGAAACCGCCGCTCTCGTTGCAATTGCCCATGTCTATTGTACTTGTACTTTATCCTCCACTCAGTCCCCCCTTTACATCTCCACGAAATAAGGTTTGCGATAAACTCTACACTTGACCAAAATGAACCACCACTCCGCATATTCACGATAACACACACAACTGGGCCATTTGCAACGATGAAGGCATCTCGAGACGGAGCGTCGCTTCCAGATGCACCTGCCGCAAAGCTGATCCACCGTCCGGCCGATTTATCCCACAGGCGGTACGGTATGGAGCCTGACAACGGAAGCTTGCCAGAGTTCTGGAGTGGGTACACTCTCACACAGGAGAACCGCATTGAGAAACTGGTGTTTGGAAGCAGTGAGATCTGGCGCAAATACAGGGCTAGCCACGGAAACGTGCTGCTAGTGGATCTGAGCTCAGGACGGAACGACAGTCGAGAGATTCAATACTGCGTCAGCTTTGTTGGAAAGGATTCGGCTGACAACACTGTTCATCTGGCATTTGCACTCATGCGCAACAACAGCAGTGAGGATTTCACGTGGCTCTTCGACATGGTCAAATTGCAGTACGAAAACTATGCTGTACCTCTGCCGGAAAGAATCTACTCGAGTGAAATGAAAACGTGCTACGAGACCGTTGAGAAGGAGTTTCCTAGCAGCCACATGGGTCTATGGCTCAAAGAAATCAACCGGGACTTTGTGGCTCAATGCAGACGTCAAGTGGTGCAGGATTCTAACCGGAAGCTTCACGAGGGAATGAAGGAAGAAGAGCTGACACCAGATGAACTAAAGTGGATAAGAATTATGTCTGACTGGATCGATATTCTTGAGTCCGACTGCAGAAAAGACTTCAAGGCCCGGTGGAAAGAATTTCGAGCCACATACAAAAAGAAGCACCCAGACGTTTACTCATATCTCCAGAACCAATGGATCATCCCTCACAGACGCATCTTAACTGGTCTCTGGACAATGAAAGAATCTGAAATGAAGTTTGATCAGAACGCCTACATGAAGGGCGCTGAGGACTTTCTGGCCGAGGCTGTTGCTCGGGAGACCCTGGAAGAGTCTGTGGAAGCTATCATTACTGCTTATAGACAAAGACAAGAAGACCATCCATGGAGAGGCGACGTTTATCAACAACGGAAGGAGTTTGAAGCTGATAACTGCGTGGACACGCGCGTCATACAACTTCTTCAGAAGCCCCCTGTTATGAAGCCCAAGGTGAATTCTAGGGGTGAACTGTGTCTTTTTGTGGAAGGGTTGGGATACCTTACTGAGCAGGGAGCTCGAAAGATTCGCCGGGAGCGTGGACTTGAGGAAGTCTTGACTGAAGAGACAGTCACAAGGGAGCTAACTTGCGCAGCAGGAGAACAAGTGCCGGTGACCGAATGGGATCTATCTCCAGCGGATAAGTGGAAGTATGTCAACTTGGGTCTGAGAATTCGCACAACTTCCGATGAGAGTGAGGAGAAGGAGCGAGAGAAAAAGGCGCGAGAGGAGAAGGAGCGAGAGGA